>JAOPSE010000107.1:6701454-7228146 GCA_029449295.1 Zea luxurians
GCTTGGAATCATTACATGCGGAAAGCATAATATCCGGTCGAGATGCACATAAATAGAGTAAAGATCCTATCATCGACCGGTATACCTTTTGATCTACGGATTTACCTCCCGTGTCGAGGTCGAGATGCCCATTGGTTCCCATGGGTGTCTTGATGGGCTTGGCATCCTTCATTCCAAACTTGGTAAAAATATCTTGAATGTATTTTGTTTGGCTGATGAAGGTGCCTTGTTGGAGTTGCTTCACTTGAAATCCTAAGAAATACTTCAACTCCCCCATCATAGACATCTCGAATTTTTGAATCATGATCCTACTAAACTCTTCACAAGTAGATTGTTAGTAGACCCAAATATGATATCATCAACATAAATTTGGCATAGAAATAATCATTTGCAATGGTTTTAGTAAAGAGAGTAGGATCGGCTTTGCCGACTTTGAAGCCATTAGTGATAAGGAAATCTCTTAGGCATTCATACCATGCTCTTGGGGCTTGCTTGAGCCTATAAAGCGCCTTGAAGAGTTTGTAAACATGATTAGGGTACTCACTATCTTCAAAGCCGAGAGGTTGCTCAACATAGACCTCTTCCTTGATTGGTCCATTGAGGAAGGCACTTTTCACGTCCATTTGATAGAGCTTAAAGCCATGGTAAGTAGCATAGGCAGGTAATATACGATTGATTCAAGCCTAGCTACAGGTGCATAGGTTTCACCGAAATCCAAACCTTCGACTTGTGAATATCCCTTGGCCACAAGTCGGGTTTTGTTCCTTGTCACCACACCATGCTCATCTTGCTTGTTGCGGAATACCCACTTGGTTCCTACAACATTTTGGTTAGGACGTGGAACAAGATGCCATACCTTATTCCTTGTGAAATTGTTGAGCTCCTCTTGCATTGCCAACACCCTATCTGAATCTCTTAAGGCATCTTCTACCCTATATGGCTCAATGGAAGACACAAAAGAGTAATGTTCACAAAAATGACCGACACGAGATCGAGTGGTTACTGTCACACCCGTTTTAGATGGCAAACCGAATGCGAACCATGTACGTGCCAGGATCAGCAATTCACGTACACAGCCGTTACATAACTGGACATCATCACACAGTGCTCAAATCATAATATAAAAGGGGAATAATAGTCGATTACATCATATGTCTGAGACATCCACATAGTCTTTACAATAATCAAAGTGCGGAAAAGAAACGTAGATACACGCGGCCTTCACAGGCAACCGACTGGGGGTTGCCGCTAACCCACGTCTAGAACTCGTCGTAATCTTGGAACTCCTGGAAGTCTTCTTCCACGTCATCTTCTCCTGAGCAGTGGTTGCAATGCTGACAACCTAGGGATGGGGGGGTTTGGTGTGTAGAGCAAGGGTGAGTACACATCAACATACTCAGCAAGTATCCTGTTTGGCTGTAGTGGACTAGCTTTATGGGGGTAAGTCAAGCGGTTGCTTTTAGTTGGTCAGATTATTATTACTAGTAGAGAAAGCCAAGTTTTAGAATTAACCCACGTTATTAACCCAAAAGTATCCTTTCCAAACGAAAAGAATACCACTTACCATTACCATAGTCAATGCCAAAACCATCATTCTCATTGCCACCTATAATCCGAACATCTCTGATCAAGTATCACTAATCAATGGAGCTCCCTTGGCCGCTCATAACCGCGAGCATGGCTGATATATCAGTTTTCAAACACTCTGCAGAGGTTGCGCACTTTACCCACAAGCCGTGATTCCCTTTCTGCCCGGAGATCATGACTCTCCATTGATCACTACCAAGGTGACCCGGCAGGGTATCACTACGTAGCCTTTACAAAGATTCCCAGGGTTGTAGCCACCTGTTAGGTTTCCTAAATGCACCGCACTGCTCCCAAAGGGGCGAACCAACCTTGGTAGAGCGAGCCGCATACACGAGCCCCATTAACGGCACGACGCTAAGCGAACTACACCCGGTTCCTCTAATTATTCAGCTAAGGGCGTCCTATTCCACCCTCATGGTTGCACTTTTTCCCGAAAGGTCATCCGACGAACACGTCCTTACAGAGAGGTACTCGAGAAACCGCTCGAGCCCCCTTAAATGCCACAAGTATAACATCATAATAAAGGAGGGAAACATCGTATAATTGATAAATCTCATCATGTTCATTGATTAATGTTAAGCACTAGCATAAAGCTAAACCATAATAATCCAACCCAAATAGGTAAGCAAGGACATGGATAACAAAAGCTAGTCAATCCTTAGGTATAACTGTGTAAATGCGGGAAGTGAGTTATAGAATGTATAGGACAAAGATAGGTTAAGGGACACTTGCCTCCACCAACCAGCTGCTGCTCAGGGGCTTCTCCTGCGAGTTCTTCAGACTCCTCAACCAGACCGTTCTCTATGCAAGCGCAAACATACATCCATCCATTGAATTAGGAAATAAACAGTACACCATACAAGAGAGCAGATAAACTGAATATGTATAGATATAACATACGATATTGCATTCGCCGTGGCTAGAAAGAGAAGAAGGAAAGTCTCGCAGTGGTTAAAGCTATAATCGAAGCGTTTTACGGGTAGATGCATAATTAAGCATTACGTGATCTAGTTCCACCTAGTTACACTACCAAGTGTTAATCACATGCACTGATAGAATTATAACTATTTCCAATTGGTTGACATTAAACTAAGTCGATAATTAACTACATGAAATAACTAACGTAATCAATTTCTGAGTTGAGTTTCCATTTCATTGATATAAATAACGTGATCACTACGCATAGAATACACGGGGGGGGGGGGGGGTTGACGGGTGGCTAGGGGTAGACGGGCACGTCTAGGGGTAGACGAGTGCGCCGAGGGCACGACGAGCCGTGCCAAAGCACCGCGTGCACCATGCGAGCACGCGCGCACGCAAGGCCGCGCTGACGCGCCGCGAACGAGCCGGGCACACGCCGGGGCCGAGCTGCGCACGCGCCATGCGCCGCGAGCAGGCAGCGGGGCTGCGCCGGGGGCCGAGGCAACCGCGCGTGCCGGCCGAGCTCCAGGCCGCGCGCCGGGACAGGGGAGCGAGCCGAGCGAGCGGGGCTGGGCCGCCGGGGACAGGGGCCGAGCGAGCAGGGGAGCCACGCCGCGGGCGCGCCGAGGCAGGCTGGGACGGGGAGCCGCACCGCGACCGGGCACGGGAGCCGAGCCATGCGCCGGGGACGGGGAGGGCGAGCGTGCCAGGGCCGCCGAGGCCGGCCACGCCGGGACGGGGCCGAGGTTGGGCCGCGTGCGAGGGAGAGGGAGCCAGGGCCGGCCGGACGGCGCCATGGCCGGAGAAGGGGAGGGAGGGAGAGGAGAGAGGAGGGAGGGGAGAGGAGAGAGGAGGGAGGGGCTTACTGCGCGGGGAGGGGCGAGGGTGAGCGGCGGTTCGGCGATGGGCGGGGGAGACATGCGCGAGGGAGGGAGAGAGAGAGATTTTGGGGGGAGGGGGGGGGGATGACAGGTGGGGCCCACGGGGGGGTGGCGGCGGCGGCTAACTGCCGCGCGCACCACGCGTGAGGGGAGTGGGGGCGGCTGGGCCGCCAAGTGGGCCCAAAGCGGGGGAGGGGGGCGCCAAGCTGGGCCGCTGAGCCGGCTGGGCCACGCGCGGGGGGGGGGGGGGGAGGGGCAGGCCGCGCCAGGGGGGGAAGCTGGCTGGGCCGCAGCGAGAAGCCGACCCAAAGGGGGGAGAGGGAATTTCCCTTTTCCAATTTCTTCCTATTATCTATTCTATCTCTAACCTTCTACTAAGTGCAAACTTTATGGAAACCAAGCGAATACACCCCAAAGTGAATTGATGCATGGCTCGACATGATGCAACAAACAAAGAAAATATTTCTAGGGTTCACCTACACAAGTGTCGAGCTAATTCTCGCTAGAACTTTGAAAAAGCACAAGGCATAGCGAGAAGAAAAAGAAAGAGGAAAGGTAACGCCCGAATTTGGTGAGTGCTAGAGAAATAAAAAATTCAACTCTCAAATTCGGGGCGTTACAAACCTATCCCCCTTAAAAGAATCTCACCCTCGAGATTCAAGGTTGGCCAACAAAGAGTTCGGGATATTTAGCCATCAGATCATCTTCACGCTCCCATGTTGCCTCTTCTTCGGAGTGATGACCCCATCTGACTTTGCACATTCTGATAGTCTTCCTTGGGTGACTCTGTCTGCAGTCTCAATAATTTGCGTTGGCTTCTCAATGTAGGTCAAGTCTTCTTGGACTTCAAGACCCTCCACTAGCAACTACTCTTCTGGCACACGCAGACATTTCTTCAATTGAGACACATGAAAGACATCATGCACGGCAGACAAATTTTTGGCAGACTGAGCTGATAGGCCACTTCTCCACGCCTTGCGAGAATCTGATACGGACCGATGTAGCGGGGTGCTAGCTTGCCTTTGACTCCGAATCTTCTGACTCCTCTGATGGGTGACACTTTCAGATAGACAAAATCTCCAACTTCGAAACTCAGCTCTCTTCTTCTCGTGTCTGCATAGCTTCGCTGCCTTGATTGCGCTATCTTCAGGCTCTCCCGAACCATCTGATGTTCTCTTCAGCTTCAAGCAAAATGTCTGGCCCAAACACTTGCTTTTCTCTAGGCTGGTCCCATTACAACAGAGTTCTACAACTCCTTCCATAAAGCGCCTGAAAATGGACATCTTCAAGCTGGCCTGGTAACTGTTGTTATAGGAGAACTCTGCATAAGGTAGCCTCTTGTCCCATCCGGACTGATCTTGCAACGCACAGGCTCTCAACATGTCTTCGAGGATTTGATTAGTTCTTTTGGTCTGACCGTCTGTCTGCGGATGATAAGCTGAACTGAAATTTAGATGTGTGCCCAAGGCTTCATGCAACTGCTACCAGAAATGAGAGGTGAACTGCATTCCTCTGTCTGACACTATCTTCTTTGGCACACCATGAAGACAAACGATCCGAGGCATGTATAATTCTGCCAATACTGCACTGCTGTAGTTGGTCTTGACAGGTATGAAGTGGGCTGACTTGGTTAAGCGATCCACCACTACCCAAATGGAATCGTAGCCGGCTCGAGTGTGGGGCAATCCGACTATGAAGTCCATACCAATTTCATCCCATTTCCACTGAGGAATTCACAATGGTTGCAACAATCCAGCTAGCCTCTGATGCTCTGCCTTGATCCGTCGACGACTGTCACACATAGCCACATGCTCGGCGATTTCCCTCTTCATTCCGTACCACCAGAATTTCTTCTTTAGATCCTGATACATCTTCTCACTTCCAGGGTGTATCGAATAAGCTGTCTCATGAGCTTCCTTGAGGATCAATTCTCGAATAGACTGGACATTGGGAACACACAAGCGGTCTTTGAACCATATCACACCTTCTGCATCTTCCCAAAAATCTTTGCCTCTGCCGTCTAGAATCAGTCGCCGGATTTCACTGATCTTCTCATCATTCTTCTATGCTTCTTTGATTTCCCGCTCCAATGTGGGTTCTAACTCAACTGTTACTCCTCACATATTGTTCAGAAATCCGAGACTCAGCCTGTCAAACTCTTTGGCCAACTCATAAGGCATCGGAATGAGCGACCATCATATTGACCTGATTCTTCCTGCTCAAAGCATTCTGCCACTACGTTCGCTTTACCTGGATGGTAATGAATCTCCAATTCATAGTCTTTGATCAACTCTAACCATCTTCGTTGCCTCATATTCAACTCTGACTGAGTGAATATGTACTTCAGACTCTTGTGGTCTGTGTAGACATCACATTTTTGTCCATACAAATAGTGCCTCCATGTCTTCAGTGCATGAACTACTGCTGCCAACTCTAGGTCATGGATTGGATAATTCTTCTCATGAACCTTCAGCTGTCGGGACGAGGTAAGCCACAAACTCTTTCCTCTTGCATCAACACACATCCCAAACCAGTGTAACAAGCATCGCAATACACTGAGAAGGGCTTGTGCACATCATGCAAGACTAAGAACAGGGCGCTGTAGTCAACTTCTCTTTCAGCGCTTCAAAGGCTTCTTGCATTTCTGGGTCCACTTGAACTCAACTTTGTTGCCTAATAAAGCTGTCATTGGTTTCACAATCTTCGAAAACCCTTCAATGAATCGCCGATAATATTCGGCCATTCCAATGAAGCTTTTGATTCCTCGGGCATCTGTTGGCGCTTTCAGTTCAGAATGTCTACCACTTTCTTCGGATCCACAACTAATCCTTCTTTGTTGATTATGTGACCAAGAACAGGACTTCATCAATCCAGAACTCACACTTGCTCAACTTTGCATACAGCTGGTGCTCTCGCAATCTCTTCAAAACCATCCTCAAATGATCTGCATGCTCTTCTTCGCTTTGAGAATATATCAGAATATCATCAATAAATACCACCACAAACTTGTCAAGATAATCCATGAATACACTGTTCATTCAGATTCATGAAGAAGGCTGGCGCATTTGTCAGGCCAAAAGACATCACAGTGAACTCGTACAACCATACTTGGTAATGAATGCCGTCTTCGGAATGTCTGAATGTCAAATCCTGAGCTGATGATAACCTGACCTCAGATCTATCTTTGAAAAACACGCTGGCTCCTCTCAACTGGTCGAACAGATCTTCTATTCTAGGCAAGGGGTACTTGTTCTTGATTGTGTAAGTGCAATCAACCCCAAGTGAGGGTTTTGGTGATTTAATGATAAAACAAATAAGGGTACTAACAGTTTTCGTTCCCAATGTATGATTAGAAAGAAACAGGAACTTAAGGAAGCACCAAGGACTTCATGCAACGGACGTGTAAAATATTATGTAAAATCTTGAGTTGCATGATGTAATTCTTCCTTATTCTTTTCCGCACAGGTAAAGGTGTTTGCTATAGCTCAAGTCCCCAAATTCAAAAGCTATTTTTGAAAACCAAAAATCACTTTAACATTCTTTGGTGACCGTGGTTAGGTTTGAGAAACCTAGAGTGTTCTTGCTGAAAAGCAGCTGAACTTCTTCAACTATAGCTGAGCTTTCCAGCTGAACTTAACTTCAGCTGAGTTGAGCTTCTTCAGCTGCAGCTGAGCTTTTCAGCTGAGCTAGACTTCAGCTGAGTTGAGCTCTCAACTCCAGCTGAACTTCAACTTCAGCTGTGGACCTCTTTGACCATACACCAACTGAACTTGCCCCCGGGCAGTTGAGCTAGGGTTTTCTGTCCTAAACTCTCTGGTCTAGACCAGCTGAAACTGGTCCTGGGGGGCAGTTCAACTCGTCTCTGACCCCTCTCACTTCTGACCTGCAGTCTGCCAGTCAGACTGGCAGTCAGGTCACCAGGGTTGTCAGGGGGGCGGTTCAACCGGTCCTGTCATGGCTGACCGGCCTGCAGGTCAGTCTGGCAGTCAGACTGGCAGACAGTCTACTGACCTGTCAGGGGGCGGTTCAACCGCCTTAGGGGGCGGTTTCAATCGGTTTTCTGCGGGGTTTCTGGTCAAACGACTAGTTTTTGAGCCGTGACTATGAATAGAACCCTCCACCCCCTTCTTCAATGCTATTGTACACTTACACATTTATTGCTCACCTAACTTGAGACAAAGCACTCCTTTCTCCCATCTCTCTCACACTTAAATCTTCCTCAAGATTCAACCTTGTTGGAGGAGCTCTTGGGTGTGAGGTTTGTGCTTGTGCTCACGATTTGGCTTTCCTCTCCCATCTCTTTTTAAAGATTTGAGCTTGTGCAAACCCCTCTTGTGCTTTCTTGGTGTTCTTGAAACCCTAGGTTTCAAGATCTTTTGAGGTTGCTTGGGAGTCTCCAAATTTTTGGACGACCCAAGAAGTTTGTATCACCCGCTCCTTGAGCTAAGATAAGAAGAGACTTGCCTTGACCTTTTGTGGTCGGCTTTTTGGAGGATTAGGTTGAAAAAGACCCGACCCTTTGTGTGCTCCTCAACGGGGAGTAGGACACCTTTGTGGTGTGGCCGAACCTCGGATTAAATCTTGTGTCTTGTGTTCTTGCTTGTCTTTAACTTAAGATATTTTTACTTGCAAGATTGACATATAGATTTTTCCGTAGAGTATATCTAGAAGTGAAATAGCCTTTGCATACTCATCTTCTCATTCTAACTTAGTTATACTTACTTCTCAAAAGGACTCGCGAAATACTTTTTCGAGTAGATTATAGTCTAAAGTTTATAAAACAGTTGGATTGGTTTAGAGTGGTTCAACTTGCGCACATAGCTGTTGAACCGGCCTGCACCAGTCGAACTATGTATTTAACAATCTTTCGAAGTTTGTTGTGAAAATTTTCAGATTAGCCTATTCACCCCCTCTAGGCTACTTTCAATTGGTATCGGAGCTTCGTACCTCATTTTACGCTTAACCGCGTGAGGAAACGATCATGTCTACTCAAAGGGACCATGTGGATCCTCTTCTCGAGGAAATCCCCATCACATCTTCCAGTGAGGAAGTGGACCCCAAGATCTTCGACCTCGCCATGAAGATTGCCGAGAAGATGTTCCTCAAAATGAAAGAGGAAGATGCTAAGAAAAGGGCCCGAAGAAGAAGAATCAAGAAGAAAGGCCGAAGAAGATAAAGGTAAGGGAAAATTTGAATACAATGATGACTTGGTAGAACTTTTGGTGTCAAAGGTGATGAGCAAGATAGGTATCACCACCGAAGGATCATCCACCAAAAGTAAAGGTAACGAGTTCAATAAAGTTCAATTTGATTATTCTAAAATTTTATTCCCAACTTCTCTTCCGCCCCACTTGGAAAGTTACCAACTCTTAGTGAGTTGAACTATGACGAGTGGGCCGATAAGATGAAGTCGCATCTAATCGGTGTACATCATAGTCTTTGGGAGATTGTCAATATAGGTATGCATATGCCCACCCAAGGAGAAGAGATGACTCCAGAAATGATGCAAGAAGTTCACCGCAATGCTCAAGCGGTGAGCATAATAAAAGGAAGTCTTTGTCCGGGAGAATACTAGAAAGTCCAAGGAAGAGAAGATGCCCGTGACATTTGGAATATTCTTAAAATGTCACATGAAGGAGATCCCAAAGCTAAGAGACATAGAATTGAAGCTTTGGAGAGTGAGCTTTCTAGATATGATTGGACTAAGGGTGAGTCACTCCAATCACTCTTTGATCGATTAATGGTGTTGGTAAACAAAATAAGAGTGCTTGGAAGTGAAGATTGGAGTGACTCCAAGGTCACTAGACTATTCATGAGAGCATACAAAGAAAAGGACAAGAGTCTAGCAAGGATGATAAGAGACCGTGATGACTATGAGGAAACGACGCCTCATCAACTATTTGCAAAGATTCAACAACATGAATCTGAAGAAGCCCCAATCAAGACAAGAGACTCTCATGCCTTGATCTCAAATGAACAAGACACCCCCAAGAAGAACAAAGACCACAAGGCAAAGAAAGTGGTCGAGACATCAAGTGATGAAGATAGCTCAAGTGATGAAGACACAACTATGTTCATTAAAACATTCAAGAAGTTTGTAAGAAAAATGATAAGTTTCAAAGGAAAGGAAAGAAGAGGGCATGCTATGAATGTGGCCAAACCGGTCATTTCATAGCGGATTGTCCTAACAAAAAGGAACAAGAAACAAAGAAGGAATACAAAAAGGACAAGTTCAAAAAGGGAGGAAAGAACAAGGGATATTTCAAGGAGAAGAAATATGGTCAAGCCCATATTGGTGAAGAATGGAACTCCGATGAAGAGAGTTCCAGCTCCAAAGAAGAAGAAGTGGTGGCAAATGTTGCCATCCAATCTACTTCAAGCTCGCAACTCTTCACCAACCTCCATGACGACTCCTACACTCCAACTTGCCTTATGGCAAGAGGAGACAAGGTACATTTATTTAATGATGACTTTATTAATGATGATGAAGAACAACTTGCAAAGAAAAATAAGATGATTAAAGAATTTGGTTTAATTAGATACAATGTAATTACTAAACTAATGGAGAAGCTAGATAAAAGAAAAGCAACTGTTGATGCTCAAGAAGACTTGCTCATCCTTGAAAAGGAGAGAAACCTAGAGCTTCAAGAATTGCTACTCAATAAATATGAAATGCTAGAAGCCTTGACTAAGGAAGTATCTTTAGTCAAGATAACTATAGAGGATAAAGAAAAAGAAATGGACAAATATGAAAACCTCTATAACTAATCTTGCAAATGAAAAGGATGCACTTGAATCAAGCATGTTAAGCTGACTGTCCAAAATCAAGAACTTCAAGTGCAACTTGAAAATTGCAAGAACATCAATGTTTCATCTTTATTGATTGAATCTAAGTCTAGCTCCTCAAATAATACCATTTGCAAACATTGTGTCAAATACCATGCTTCTTGTTGTTTGACTAACCATGCAAGGAAGAAAAGCTCACAGGTTAAGGTCAAAGAAATTTTGAAGAGATGCTCTAGCAATGATGGGTTAAAGAAAGTTGAACCCAAGTACAAGTCCTTGAAGCCCAACAATGGAAAAAGGGGGCTTGGGTTCAACTCATTTAAGGAAAACCCTAGCGTAGTGCATAAGGGGTGGAGATCCCCCAAGTTCATAGAGGGAACCACCCTATATGATGCCTTGGGGAGGATTCACTCCTCAAATGACAAGTCAACTCAAGTAAAGGTAAACTTGAGTTCCACAAAGAATAAGATGAAAGAAGTGGGATCCACAAGTGAAGAAAAATTTAATGATCCCATTTCTCACTCTTTGTGATTATATTTTGACTTGGGATTCAGGGAAATTGGTTGTTAAATATGTGGGTGCCTACACTAAAGAAAAGTCATGAAAAGAAGTGTGTGGGTACCCAAGGCTATAACTAACACTGCAGGACCCAATTCAATTTGGGTACCTAAAAGCATAGCCTAAATTTGTTTTGCAGGTCTACTCCTCCGGTGGGTCAAGCTGGGTGCTTGACAGTGGATGTACAAATCACATGACCGGGGAGAAAGACATGTTTCACTCCTTGCAACTAACTCAAGAAGCACAAGAAATTGTGTTTGGAGATAGTGGCAAGAGTGAAGTGATTGGTGTTGGTAACATTCCTATCTCTGACCACCAATCACTTTCAAATGTTTTGTTAGTTGATTCATTAAGCTATAACTTGATGTCCGTTTCACAACTTTGTGGAATGGGATATAATTGCCTATTTACTGATGTTGATGTGAAGATTCTTAGAAGGGAGGATTCCTCTGTTGCTTTTACAGGTCGCTTGAAGGGCAAACTCTTTTTGATTTCACAACTAGTAGAGTGATGCCTGAGACTTGTTTAGTGGCAAAATCCGACAAGGGTTGGCTTTGGCATCGCCGGCTAGCTCATGTTGGCATGAGGAACTTGGCCAAACTTCAAAAGGATAATCACATTATTGGACTAACAAATGTCATGTTTGAGAAAAACAAGGTATGCAACGCATGTCAAGCGGGGAAGCAACATGGCGTTCCACATCAGTCAAAGAATGTGGTCACAACCAAGAGGCCTTTGGAGCTTCTTCACATGGACCTCTTCGGACCTGTGGCTTACATCAGTATTGGTGGTAGTAAGTATGGCTTAGTTATTGTTGATGATTTTTATCGCTTCTCCTGGGTTTTCTTTTTGAGTGACAAAGGTGAAACCCAAGAGACCTTGAAGAAATTCATGAGAAGAGCTCAAAATGAGTTTGAGCTTAAAATCAAGAAAATGAGAAGTGACAATGGGACAGAATTCAAGAACACGGGTGTCGAAGAATTCTTAGGCGAAGAAGGAATCAAACATGAGTTCTCGGTTCCCTACACTCCACAACAAAATGGTGTTGCGGAAAGGAAGAACTGAACACTAATTGAAGCCGCTAGAACCATGTTGGATGAGTACAAGACCCTTGACAATTTTTGGGCAGAGGCGGTCAACACCGCCTGTCATGCAATCAACCGCCTTTATCTTCACAAGATCTACAAGAAGACTGCCTACGAGCTTCTCACTGGTAACAAACCTAAAGTTGATTACTTTAGAGTATTTGGTTGTAAATGCTTTATTCTTAACAAGAAAGTCAAGAGCTCAAAGTTTGCTCCTAGAGTGGACGAGGGCTTCTTGCTTGGTTATGCATCAAATGCGCATGGATATCGTGTTTTCAACAATACCACTGGTCTTGTTGAAATAGCGATAGACATGACATTTGATGAATCTAATGGCTCGCAAGGGCATGTTTCTAAAGACATTGCAGGAAATGAAATCCCACCAAATGAAGCCATCAAGAAGCTTGCAATAGGTGAGGTGAAGCCACAAGAAAAGGACGATGATGAAGGGAGAATTTGGATGACAAATAGGGTTGTTGATGGGAGTGCTAGAGTGGTTGGTGAAAATCCTTCCATCCAAGCAAACCCATCAACCTCAAGTCATCCAATTCTTGAAGAAGAGCTTCTACCACAAGATATGCCAACCATTGTGGAGAATGAGCAAGAAGAAGCTGCTAGTGAGGAAGAAGAAGCCATTGAACAAGATGATCAAATTCAAAGACATTCTCTGGTGCCTCACCCTCGAGTGCACCAGGGCATTCAGAGAGATCATCCTGTGGACAACATCCTGGGTAGCATCAGGAGAGGGGTAACAACTCGATCTCGTTTAGCAAATTTTTGTGGATTTTACTCGTTTGTCTCCTCTCTTGAACCCCTTAAGGTAGAGGAAGCACTAAGTGATCCAGACTTGATCATTTGCTATGCAAGAAGAGCTTAACAACTTCACAAGAAATGAAGTCTGGTCCTTAGTAGCAAGACCCAAGCAAAACGTCATTGGAACTAAATGGGTCTTCCGTAACAAACAAGATAAAAATGGCTTGGTTACAAGGAACAAGGCACAACTGGTTGCTCAGGGTTTCACTCAAGTGGAAGGACTTGATTTTGGTGAAACCTATGCACCAGTAGCAAGGTTAGAGTCCATAAGAATATTAATTGCCTATGCTACTAACCATGATTTCAAATTGTATCAAATGGATGTCAAAAGTGCTTTCCTAAATGGACCACTGCAAGAGTTGGTCTATGTGGAGCAACCACCGGGCTTTGAAGATCCTAAGAAGCCAAACCATGTCTACCTTCTTCATAAAGCGCTCTATGGGCTTAAACAAGCTCCTAGAGCATGGTATGAATGTCTTAAAGATTTCTTGCTTAAAAATGGTTTTGAAATAGGAAAAGTAGACTCTACTTTATTCACTCGCAAAGTTGACAATCAATTATTTGTTTGTCAAATATATGTCGACGACATTATATTTGGCAGTACTGATGAAACTTTCTGTGAGGAATTTAGTAGGGTTATGACAAATAGGTTTGAGATGTCCATGATGGGTGAGCTCAAGTACTTCCTGGGTTTTCAAGTTAAACAACTCAAGGAAGGAACCTTTCTATGCCAAACCAAGTACACACAAGACATGCTCAAGAAGTTTGGCATGGAAAAGGCAAAGCACGCCAAGACACCAATGGCTTCAAGTGGTCATCTCGACTTAAATGAAGAAGGTAAAACTGTAGATCAAAAGCTTTATAGATCAATGATAGGATCTCTACTGTATTTATTTGCATCTAGGCCAGATATCATGCTTAGTGTGTGCATGTGTGCCCGTTTTCAAGCTAACCCAAAAGAGTGTCACCTAGTGGCTGTTAAGAGAATTTTGAGATATCTAGTTCACACCCAAAATCTAGGTCTCTGGTATCCTAAGGGCTCCTTTTTGATTTATTTGGCTACTCTGATTCAGACTATGCCGGTTGCAAAGTAGATCGAAAAAGCACCTCTGGGACTTGCCAATTCCTTGGGCGGTCCCTGGTGTCTTGGAGCTCTAAGAAGCAAAACTGTGTTGCACTTTCCACTACCGAGGTCGAATACATAGCTGCTGGTGCTTGTTGTGCTCAATTGCTATGGATGAAGCAAACCTTGATAGATTTTGACTGTGATTTTAAAAGAATCCCACTACTATGTGATAATGAGAGCGCCATTAAACTAGCCAACAATCCTGTGCAACACTCTAGAACCAAACACATAGACATAAGACACCATTTTCTGAGGGACCACGAAGCAAAAGGAGATATCTAATTATGTCATGTAAACACAGAAAATCAACTAGCCGATATCTTCACAAAACCCCTCGACGAGACTAGATTTTGCTTTCTTAGGAGTGAATTAAATATCTTGGATTCTCGCAACTTAACTTGAAAATGGACACAAAGATTGCTTGATTCACTATTCTTTGTTTGATAGTTTTAAAGCTTAGTGATGATCATTCAAAACATGGTGAAAATGTTAAAATTCAAATGAGTTTTAGTGTTAAAACTTTTTAAATTTTTTCACTCGAAGCTCAACTGGCTTGGCCAGCTGGACTTTCTAGTTCAGCTGGAGGAGGCCAGCTGAACTTCAGAGCTGAACTTCAGCTCAGCTGATTTTAACCAGGAATAACCAGGACCTTCCTGGCCAAAACCGGTTGAACCGGTATTGGGGACCGGTTGAACCGGTCTGGTTCTGACCGGTCAGCCTGACCGGTTTTTTCTGTCTACGCAGCCCCTTTTGCAGACCATGTCAGCGCCTTTTCAGACGACTTTTTCAGGCTACGCAGCAGCTTTTGCAGTCGTCAGGTCACTTCTGTGCAACGCTTTTTTAACTTTTGCTTTTGGAATCTGCAGCTTTATTTAATGTCCTGTCAGGTCACTTTATTGCAGCGCCTTTTTTTAGCTTTTACTTTTTACAGAATCTGCTTTTTACTTTTCAAACTTGTCAGCTGTAAATTTTTCAGATGTGTCAGAACTTTTTTTTGCCTTTATCCTCTTGACTGATTCTGGTCCTCAGACCACGCTGCTCAATAGCGGTTGAACCGGTCCTGGGGGCGGTTGAACCGGTCCTAAGTGACCAGCTCAACTGCCTATTTATATGCCCCCCTTCTCTTCCCTCACTCACAACCATTCAAGACTTAGTCTCTCAGCCTTGTTTGAGCCTCCTCACTCACTCACCTCAACCGGTCCAACTTTCCAAAGCCTCTCCAAACATGGTGCGTCGCCGCAACCCATCCGTGATTGAGTTCAGCAGCGACTCGGATGAGATTCAGGAGGAATCTCTAGTTCCCTCTCCTCCGCCTCGTCGTTCCCTCTCTAAGAGAGGACACGGCTCTGGTAGGATGGAAGGAGAGGGTTCCTCTATGCCCTCGCAGCCGGCTCGCGGGAGGCGCCAAAAAGTTGGCGCCACTCAACCTCATCGCAGCACTTCCTCCTCTGGATATGCTCCTTGCCAGGAGGAGGATGGGGCATTCGACGACTTCGTTGATCTTCCGGCATCTGATGCACTCTACATCACCGGCCTACACATGCATCCGGCGAATGTTACCCGCGGACCAAATGAACCTCCCGTCGACTTCTCTCTGAAGGGAGTGGACACCCTTCAGCGCCTGAGGTTCACTAACCCTTCTCTCACTCCTCGTCATCCTGGTGTCCAGGACCCTCTGTTTTGGAATCTTTTCTAGGCTGATTTCTACAATTCAGTCATTTTGTCCAAGAAACACCAAGTCGTTAGGCATCAGTTTATTGACTGGGAAGGATGTGAGAACATGGGAGATGCTGACATGACGTCAGCTCTCCACAACTTGGAGAGAAAGGGGTTAAAAAATATTATGACCATGGAATACCCCTAGAACGACGAGGTGGTAGCTCAGTTTTATGCCATCTCTGGGTCAAGAAAGTAGATGAAGAAGCCGATGGGTATGATTACCCTGTCATGTATTTCTTCATCCAGGGGAACTGGCACAAAGTCAGTTACCGTCGTTTTGCCCATATTCTGGGCTTCTCTGATGCTGATATTCAGGGCAGCAACATGCGAGTCCATGACATTAAGCTACCCATGCGAGAAGAGACTGAATTTATTCATGTCTCTATGGATCGGGAGTTCTGGACCACCGCCAACATGCATAGGTACTACAGGTACCTTAACTCTTTGTCTAGGATGACCGTTCTCCCGAAGGGTGGAAATCAAATGAACGTCCTTGGGGAGAGTCGGGTCTTCCTCCTCCTCCTTGCTCCCAACAGTCTCGCTCGCATTAATGTGTTTGACATGATCTGGGAATAGACCATTCGTGCTTCCTGGTCTCCTCTTAAAGGGTGTCTTCATGCACCCTTTATCATGAAGATGATCGAAGTGGTCACCCAGACTCACTTCGAAAAACCTGTCAAACACTCCCGCTACGTACCCTACTGGGTTGATTCCTCCAACCCAGCTGCTCGTACGAAGTGGGCTCCCTTTGATGAGCCTCCTCCTCAGCCTCCACATCACCCTTCTTCCTCTCGCGCCACCGCTGCCTCACGTTCGATGGACCGCAGCGGGAGAGGAAGTCGTCCGGGCCAGGGACGAGGTAGAGGCCGGGGACTTTTCATTCGTCTGGCCAAGGGCCTTCTTGGCGTCTTCACCATGTGCCGCACCCGGGCGGTCGAGGAGTCTGTGCGACGTCGCAGGACCGACCGGCTGCATGAGGATTTTCTTCGTTATGCAACCGAGACTGGTCATCCTCTCCCTCCCGGGTCCCCTCCACCTCCAGCCCCTACCTTCCCCACAGACCTTAATGAGTGGAACCAACAGGAGTTTGGTGTGCCATTCATTACCCTGGAGGATGAGGTCGAGGACTATGATGACCCTTTCTACACCTTGGATCCTCCTCATCCTCCTCCTCCCTACTCGGGTCAGGGACCCACTCCCGGTGACCCCAGGTCGTCCGGCTCTGGTCACTATCCTCCTCCTCCGTACCCGGGTCTGGGACCCATTCCTGGTGACCCGCGGCCTTTCGGCCCTAGTTACCATCACCACCATCCTCCTCCACCTCCTCCTCATCATCGTACATCTTCTGCATCCGGTTTTTCTGCGGGTGATGAGCCCCCTAGGGACTCCTCACTCGAGGAAGACATGATGAGGACTTTCTTTCCCGACTACACATCATATCCTCCATCCTATCCTCCTCCTGGGGGATATTGATTCATGTGTCTTCTTCTCCCTCTCTCTTCGTTTTTGGTACTTGCTGCCAAAAAGGGGGAGAAAATCCAAAATTTCTAGTCATTCTGTTTGTGGTTCTTTCGGTTATGTATTTCTTTTTTATTATTGTTTTTGTTTTGGTCACTGTTGTGGCTTGTATCCTCTTATCATTGTATGAAATAAAACTGTTGGGTTATTATTCAATGTGATATGATGGTCTTCTAGCCCTCATCTTTTGTCCCATCAGTTTGTAATGATTGCCTTGCTATGAAGTGAAAATGATGTGTGTTTAGAGATAGTCATCTGCATCACAACTCCTATTATGACACTCTTGCACCCCTCGGATGGTTGTATTTAGTATGGTCTTGGTCACTATCTCTAAATGTGTTGCTCACATGACATATTATGTCAAAACATTGGATTCACACTTGTGCACACATTTAGGGGGAGCCATCTACATACAATCATTCAAAAGAAATTTTCTATTTCAAATGTTTATCTTTTTGACCTTAATTGTTTTGGCATCAATCACCAAAAAGGGGGAGATTGTAAGTGCAATCAACCCCAAGTGAGGGTTTTGGTGATTTAATGACAAAACAAATAAGGGTACTAACAGTTTTCGTTCCCAATGTATGATTATAAAGAAACAGGAACTTAAGGAAGCACCAAGGACTTCATGCAACAGACGTATAAAATATTATGTAAAATCTTGAGTTGCATGATGTAATTCTTCCTTATTCTTTTCCGCACAGGTAAAGGTGTTTGCTATAGCTCAAGTCCCCAAATTCAAAAGCTATTTTTGAAAACCAAAAATCACTTTAACATTCTTTGGTTGACCGTGGTTAGGTTTGAGAAACCTAGAGTGTTTTTGCTGAAAAGCAGCTAAACTTCTTCAACTGCAGCAGAGCTTTCCAGCTGAACTTAACTTCAGCTGAGTTGAGCTTCTTCAGCTGCAGCTGAGATTTTGAGCTGAACTTCAACTTCAGCTGTGGACCTCTTTGACCATACACCAGCTGAACTTGCCCTCGAGCAGTTGAGCTGGGGTTTTCTCTCCTAAACTCTCTGGTCTAGACCAGCTGAACTGGTCCTGGGGGCAGTTCAACTAGTCTCTGACCCCTCTGAGTTCTGACCTGCAGTCTGCCAGTCAGACTGGCAGTCAGGTCACTTGGGTTGTTAGGGGGCGGTTCAACCGGTCCTGTCATGACTGACCGGCCTAGAGGTCAGTCTACTAGTCAGTCTAGCAGTCAGACTGGTAGACAGTCTGCTGACCTGTCAGGGGGCGGTTCAACCACCCTAGGGGGTGGTTCAACCGGTTTTCTGCGGGGTTTCTGGTCAAACGGCTAGTTTTTGAGCCGTGACTATAAATAGAACCCTCCACCCCCTTCTTCAATGCTGCTGTACACTTACACATTTATTGCTCACCTAACTTGAGACAAAGCACTCCTTTCTCCCATCTCTCTCACACTTAAATCTTCCTCAAGATTCAACCTTGTTGGAGGAGCTCTTGGGTGTGAGGTTTGTGCTTGTGCTCACGATTTGGCTTTCCTCTCCCATCTCTTTTTAAAGACTTGAGCTTGTGCAAACCCCTCTTGTGCTTTCTTGGTGTTCTTGAAACCCTAGGTTTCAAGATCTTTTGAGGTTGCTTGGGAGTCTCCAAATTTTTGGACAACCCCAAGAAGTTTGTATCACCCGCTCCTTGAGCTAAGATAAGAAGAGACTGCCTTGACCTTTGTGGTCGGCTTTTGGAGGATTAGGGTTGAAAAAGACCCGGCCCTTTGTGGGCTCCTCAATGGGGAGTAGGACACCTTTGTGGTGTGGCCGAACCTTGGATTAAATCTTGTGTCTTGTGTTCTTGCTTGTCTTTAACTTAAGATATTTTTTTACTTGCAAGATTGACATATAGATATTTCCGTAGAGTATATCTAGAAGTGAAATAGCCTTTGCATACTCATCTTCTCATTCTAACTTAGTTATACTTACTTATCAAAAGGACTCACGAAATACTTTTTCGAGTAGATTATAGTCTAAAGTTTATAAAACAGTTGGATTGGTTCAGAGTGGTTCAACTTGCGCATGTAGCTGTTGAACCGGCCTGCACCAGTCGAACTGTGTATTTAACAATCTTTCGAAGTTTGTTGTGAAAATTTTCAGATTAGCCTATTCACCCCCCCTCTAGGCTACTTTCAGATAGTGACCTCATTCAGAGCTCGATAGTCGATACACATCCTTCTGGTGCCATCCTTCTTCTCCACGAATAGGACAGGGGCGGCCCAAGGAGAGGTGCTTGGCCGGATGTAACCTTTCTTTGACAGCTCATCAATCTGCTTCTTAAGCTCAACCAACTCTAGTACATATACTCTGTAAGCTCTCTTAAAGATGGGGGCGGTGCCAGGAAGAAGCTCTATGACAACCTCCACTTTTCGCTCAGGTGGCATGCCTGGTAGGTCCTTTGGGGACACATCTTGTAACACCCCTGGTGTTACTGTAACTAAAACTTGAGCATGGCATCATAAACATTGGCATTTGCATATGTTTGACACACCTAGAGTGCATTTACTAGGTAAAAATTTCAAACAAGTTGTTTTGTTTTGGTATTTTGCAAATAGAACCCTGGATAGGGAACTTAACCCTAAATAGGGATTAAAGGGGTAAAACATAACCCAAGTTGAGAAAACCTAAAGGCTTTAGGGGAATAGTCATAAAATGTTCCCAAGAATGAACTTGAATCATATTTATACCCCTAGGATACCAAAAACCCTAATTGAAACCCTGGAAAACCCTAAAACCAAACCCTAGGGACCTATGTGCAAAATTAGTCCACTTTTGGACTAAAGTGCAAAAACCAAGTCAAATAAGTATCTTAAGTCATTTGGGTCACTCATATGTGAATTTGCAAACTAAAACCCTGAGTTTGGACTTATTTGCAAAAGAGCCACATTTGAACTCTTTTGACTAAGTCTGAATTTCAGTGTAATGTGCTCATCTTTGTGACCTTGTAACTTCTAAACAAAAGGGTTTTTGCCCTAGGTCACCACATCAAAATTATAGCCCAATTATAGGTGAACAACTTTGCTTAAGAGTGTGAGCATTGTTGTTAAGAAAATATTGGAGATAATCAGGCCTGAAGTCAAGCTGTCAGGCTGATTCAGTCTGAATTTCAGATAGGCAGTGACTTGGATCTGAGTTTGAGAGCCAATTCAACTAAGATCCAGTGCAAGTTTGAGAATGATTCCTATAACAAATTTGTAGCTGGTATGTAGCATTACAACTTTGATGCAGAGCTTGTGTTGAGTTGTCATTCAAAATTGAGAGAAAACCAAGCTCCAAGATGGTCTGTCAGAGTGCCTGAACATCATCGCCATGGTACAGTGCTATTGGGGGGGATTCAGAGCACTCCACCGCCGTCGATCACCCCTCCGCCGCGATTCGCGTCGCCGGCATTAAGATTCGCGTGCGGGGTGGATTGATAACGTCGCGGGGTAAGGATCCTCGCCGACGGTGAGCTAGAGGTCACTCCGGCGACTCACCGTGGCTCCCCCTCTGCTTTACGGCTGGAGATAGATAAACTCGCCGGTGAACGCCGCCTCCCGGCCGTGCGCCGCGTGGCTTTGTCTTTCCACTGCGTCACCGTAGCTCCCTACTCCTGTCTAATCAACGCGGTGAGCCTGCCACGGCGGTGGACACGAATTCACCGCGCCAGGTTCTTCTTCATCTCCGACAGCCAGCGTTGCTCGACCAAATTGGCCACCACCGCTTAAGTATCCTATAAATTGAAGCCTCAGCCCGTTCCGCTAGGTAATCGTGCGTCCAGAGAACCCACTCGTAGCTCCGATCATTCCCCACAGCTCCCCAATTTCATATTCCCCCCAAATCAGTTGAAGAACACCGTGAAACCAAGTTCACCGTGGCCAGCCGGTTCTGGTAAAGCTCTGCTCGATTCAAACCCTGTTTAAGCGCTCTCGTATGCCTGTGATGCCCATCGACCCACTCAATTGCGCAGAGTAGCCTCTGGTCGCCGGGAATACGGCAGTTTTGCTATAGTTTTCTCGGTCACCGTGGCCAACGCTAATTAGTTGGTCTTAGATGCAATTAGGTTGGGGGAAATGATTAAGGTAGCCCCAATTTCATGTCTGTTGCTCGGAGAACCTAGCCGTTGCCCCAATCGGCCGGTCCAGATGCTCCCCGGAGCTCAGCCGTGCGCAACGCCGTCGAGGACTTGGTCGTGCGAAGGAACAGAAGTCGTGGGGGCTTTCTGTAAACCGTCAGCGACACATAGGAATAGTAAAAGAACTTATTTCCTGTTACCCAGAACCCCGAGGGCCCTTCTGCAAGACTACCAACGCGGGCGTGGGCGCGTCCCGTTTCTCTGTGTGGCTGGGCCGTATGGGCTGCTTGTGGCCCAGTACTATACAAACTTTTTCATTTTCTTTTTCAAAGAAACTTTAGAAATATGTAGAAAACTACAGAAAATTCATAAAATTGTGAAACCAATTTTCCTAGACTCCTTATTTTCCCTAGTATTTTATAAAAATAGTTTTATGATTTTTAGTTTAAACAGGGAATTTTAGAATATTTAAAATAGCTTAAAACACTAATTCTAGATTTTTAAAAGATAAATGGTAATTCCAAAAATGTCCAAATTTTTTAGATAAGTCCTATACACTATTTAGAAGCCTTGGGTAGAGTTTGGCTTGATTTGGACCTTGGTTGATAACTAAAACCCAAAACCCCCACCCCTGCCTTGTGAACTCCTTTACTGACTCCGGAAACCCTAAGTTCTCGGAGTTCCGTGAAGGAAAGTTGTATTCAAGACTTAGATAATAAGTTTATATTATCTTTGCACTCTCATGAGCATTACATGGCATTCATTCTTATATACATATGTATGGTTATGATTAGAACACGAGGAAGAATTGGAAGCCACTGAAGAGCAAGTACCACCACCTTTGGAAACCCAGGCTGAGAATTGTTTCTACTTCGATATTTGTGGATCCGAGCCTAACTCACCCATAAATAAAGGCAAGCCCCGGTGCATTTGCTACCTTCCTTGATTTTAAAATCTTTCTCACTTGCTTGCTGCATTAAGTATAGGAGTTGAATGTTAAACAATTCCTGCATTACCTTCCTTGAATTTGATTACCTTCCTTGATCACCGTTTTACAAAAGATTTTTGATGCTTAGCCTTGCTTTAGAAAAACAAAATGTTTTGTTTTTACAAAAGTTGATGTGGCAAAAGTGGGTGGGATGTTTTCGAAAATAAAACTTGATGGTGAATCTGTTAAAGGCCTTGATGGGTTCAACATCGAAAAAGATGTACCTCTGTCAGGTACCAACCTTTGGGGTTAAATGATTAAGCTGAGACCGGGTGGGTGACTTGCACGAGAAGAGAGTCTCGGTGTAGTGTCTCCGTCTGAGTCGATTAAGGACCTTGTCGATGTAGGCCTGCTGACCGAGGACCCTTTAACTGGTCACATGCCTCGTCATGCGTAAGCTTTGCCTCGGGCAGACTAAGGCCAGAATAAGATAACACGAAATGGGCCTGGAGCGGTGGCGAGAGTAGCGTGTACCCTCCGTGGTAAGAGGCTAGACGGTGGTGTATCTGTGCTCTCGGTTTGCGTGAACCTGATCTGGTCTTAAGAAACCCGGTGGCGGGTTGACATATGCAAGGGTTAAGTGCTACATATGTCGTGTGATTGGAGATCCTCAGCTTAGTATAATCGATTCGGATCGCCGTACCTCCGCGGTTATGGAGACTTGGTCATTGACTTACACGTAGCAATCCAGTGAAGATGAAGGATTGATGAGAAACTGGCTAGTGTAGGACAAGTGTTTGAACTAGAGTAGAAAGAACTCTAGACATAGGTAATTTACTAACCTGACAATAAAACTGGATTTTAAGGATCCACTTTAGTAAGCAATTCTGCAAACAGAGTCTTTGATTATTGAAAGGCCTTACCTTGACTCCCATATAACCAGCATACCCTTGAGAGTCTTTTCTTTAGTCGGGTAAGACTTGCTGAGTAATTCTATACTCAGGGTTTATTCCCCCGTTGTTTTTAGGTGAGGAGACCACAAACTTTTGTTGTTTTTGTACCAAGGTGGTGAAAAATGAAGACAATCATGAATGAAGCTGCTGGAGGACCGAGTCCTCCTTAAAAACTTTTATGTAAAGAACTTAATGGGAGGAGTTTTTGCCTCCCAGGTATTGTAATAATACTTTTCAGCACTCGCTTTACACTCTAGTCTGTATTAAATGACTTACTCTTACTTTTTAAATAAATGTAAGTTTATGTAATCACTTCCGCATTTCCGCATCTTCGATGAACATACTGTCTGTCAGACGGGTGAAACGTTCCTGGAAAGGTAAGAGAAAAGATACCGAACTTGTCAAGTGATTCAGGAACATCTACAGGGTTGTCTGAGGTCTGTTGGACAAGGACAACTGTAGGTGGGCCTAATGACTTGGGGGGTTCCGTCACAGCTGGTATCGGAGCGTAGCCCTTCTTGGCAGATATTTTGTAGCATCTTCAAAAAGATTTTCTTAAACTTATCTAGAAAATTTCTTCTCTTCTTACCTAAGCATCTCTGAAGAGTTTATTTCAAAGACCAGATTGGAAGAGTGCAATGTATAGAAGGTTGAATCAACTAAGGTTGATTCTGTAATTATTCATGCATCATGCTAAGAATTGTACTAATAAATTTTCCCCCTTAGAAATTACCGCCGCGTACAAGGAAAACTGCGCGAAAGCATACTGGGCCTATCGGTGTACCTCGACACCAACTTGCCCCACAGGAGGAAGATAGCAGTAGCGGAAGCAATGATCCGATTGGAGAGCTTGAAGCTCGAGTGAATCAGCTTCAAACGGAATTGCAACGCAGGACCAATTTATGGGTCACGGATGGCGACCGAATAAATGAATTAAGAAGTTACATCCGCCGCCTGCAAGATCAACTTGCTGATCGGGATTTGGCGCTTGATTGGGCAGTACAATCTCGTTCAGTAGCCTGGGCTAAGGAAGCGAAGGCTCGAGCACGAGTTGAAGAACTTAGCACTGCTATTGACAACTTGCAGGTATATTGCAATACTTTACATGAGGAAGTTCATGTACTGTATTCGCAATTACACCCAAATGCCCCTGTGGATCCTGTCAGGTCAGAAGCCGGACCCTCGCATGTTGCGGGAGAAGCGCTTGGTGGTGAGTTAGACCTTTTTAGGCCCCCTCCTTCTATGAGGCTGGTCGATGAATGGTCTCCCACACCTAATGACGAAGCTGCCAAGAGCAACCAGAAGCAGGAGTAGTAGTGTAGTTGTAGAAATAGAAGTAGTATGTTGTATAATAGGTTGAACTATTATATAATGGGTAATGTATCCTGTTGTATAACATCGAGTCTGTATCATTACTTTTGATAGTAATGTAAAATGGAAGGTTTCTCTGGCATATTATATTTATTTCAAATGTTCTTTGCCTCAGATGCCTACCAGGACTCGAGGACAGGATGCAGCAGGAACTTCAGGGGGAGGGAGGTTACCCCAAATCCACCTCCGGTTCCTCCCACATTGGCCGAGACGATTGCCGCCTTGGTGAACGCAACTGCAGACAATACCTGCTTTCTGAGAGAAATGGCAGGCCAACAATTCCAGCAGCAGGGTGGAAGGGGTTATCAACAGGGCCCCCGTGAAACCACATATTTGGATTTCTCTGAAACCCGTCCACCACTATTTGTCAAGGCTGAGGACCCGTTGGAAGCAGATGAATGGATACAGGTTATTGAGCAAAAATTTGGTCTTCTGCGCTGTTCAGAGACACAGAAGCCTTTATTCGCAGCGCAACAACTGCGCGGCCCTACCAGCACCTGGTGGGGAAATTTCGTGGCTATTCAACCTGCTAATCATCAAGTAACATGGGAAGAATTTAAAGTGGCCTTCCACGAGCACTATATACCCGAAGGTGTCCTGCATATGAAGCAAGAAGAGTTCACGAAGCTAAAACAAGGAGGAGATACTGTCAATCAGTATCTCAATAAGTTCAATCACCTGTCGCAATATGCAATCGATCAGGTGAACACTGATTTAAAGAAGAAGAATTTCTTTATGAGGGGTCTAAATGATCGATTGCAGAGAAAAATGGCCACCTGCATAGATCTCACGTATGGAAAGGCTATCAGCACAGCCCTATCTGTTGAAGCAAAATATGCAGGTTCCAGGAAGAACAAGGGATTTGGAGGTGAGAAGTCTAATCAGGGCCAGGCAAAAAGGCAATGGTTTGTGATCCGGCCTTCTAGCCAAAGTCGCTCTTTTTCTCGTCCACCCTCATTCCCTTTCAAGCAGCCAATCATTATTCGTCCCAACAATGCCCCCACTACCCCAAGTCAACCGGGTGCCCCGGGCACTCGATTCCCTGCTTTGCCCAGCTCTTCAACCGGGTGTTTCAATTGTGGCAAGTCTGGGCATTTCATCAAGGATTGCCCATATCCCAAGCAGAATCAGTCAATCAATCAGCAAGGATCTGGGAAATCAGCTCAGCCCAAGGGAAACAATGTGGGGAAAATACAAAGAAGACGGGGCGGATATACTATACTCAAGTGGCCACTACACCGGAAGGTGAACCGGTGATGATGGGTATGTTTCTCGTGGCCAGTCACCCTGCAATTATTCTTTTTGATTCTGGTGCTTCGCATACATTTATTAGCAAGAAATTTGTGGAGCAACATCACATCTCATGCCATGAATCAAAAGAAGGGTTTAAAATTCATTCACCTGGGGGACACATTTTTACTAGAGACGTGGCCTATCAAGTGCCAGTAACAATGGCCGGACGGAACTTTCCTGCTAACATGATTGTTCTGAAAGGCCAGGATATAAATGTAATTTTGGGTATGAATTGGTTAACCCAACATAAGGCAATTCTCAACACTGAGCTGAGAACCGTCAGGTTGAGCTATAATCAAGAAGAGATTCTTTTGTCCATTCCCGTAACCAATCTAGCCAAAGCTTCTGGTAGAATATATGAAGCCATTGTACCGGAGATTAAGGATATTCCGGTAGTATGTGAGTTTCAGATGTATTTCCGGAAGATTTGCCTGGACTGCCACCTGAGAGAGATGTAGAATTTGTAATTGAGTTAAAGCCCGGTACGGCTCCCATTTCCCGAAGATCGTACCGTATGCCTCCTAATGAGTTGGCAGAATTGAAGATTCAATTACAAGATCTACTGAATAAAGGATTCATCCGGCCAAGCTCGTCTCCATGGGGTTGCCCCGCCATTTTTGTTAAGAAGAAGGATCAAACCTTACGAATGTGCGTGGATTATCGACCCCTGAATGAGGTCACCATCAAGAACAAGTACCCTCTTCCAAGGATCGACATCTTATTTGATCAACTAACTGGAGCGAGGGTATTCTCCAAAATCGATCTCAGGTCGGGCTATCACCAAATCCGTATTCAGCCCGAGGATATACCAAAGACCGCGTTTACTACGCGGTATGGTTTATTTGAATATTTGGTAATGTCCTTCGGACTAACAAATGCTCCTGCCCATTTCACTTATTTGATGAACTCGGTGTTCATGCCCGAGTTGGACAAGTTTGTGGTGGTCTTCATCGACGATATCTTGATATATTCCAAAAATGAAGAGGAGCATGCTCAACATTTGCGGATTGTATTGACGCGCTTGAGGGAACATCAGTTGTATGCCAAGTTCAGCAAGTGCGCGTTCTGGCTGGAGGAAATTCAATTTTTGGGGCATGTGTTATCTGCCAAGGGAATTGCGGTAGATCCTAGCAAAGTCAAGGATATTCTGGAGTGGAAACCCCCAACCACTGTTCACCAAGTCCGGAGTTTTCTTGGACTAGCTGGATATTATCGCAGATTCATACCAGATTTTTCTAAGCTTGTGAAGCCAATCACAAGTTTATTGAAGAATGATATTAAATTCAATTGGTCTTCTAAGTGTAATGAAGCTTTTGAACAATTGAAGACATTATTAACCACTGCTCCGGTATTGGCTCAACCGGACATCACCAAGCCTTTTGATGTATATTGTGATGCGTCAGGCAGTGGACTCGGCTGTGTATTAATGCAAGAGGGCCGAGTAATTGCATATGCTTCAAGGCAGTTGCGCCGACATGAGGAGCATTACCCAACTCATGGTCTGGAGCTAGCTACTGTGGTTCATGCCCTGAAAATTTGGCGTCACTATCTGCTGGGAAATATCTGTCACATATATACAGATCATAAAAGCTTGAAGTATATCTTCACCCAGTCAGAATTGAATATGAGACGAAGACGATGGCTTGAGCTTATTAAGGACTATGAACTGGAAATTCATTATCACCCAGGCAAAGCCAATGTAGTGGCAGATGCCCTAAGCCGTAAGGTTTCCTGTCACTGTCTTACGATAAAGACCTCTGACAATACCTTATGTCAAGAGATGGAAAAGCTAAACCTGGGGATGGTCCAACAAGGAACCCTGAATCAGCTAAAGCTTGAGTCAATCATCTTGCAAAGGATAATTGATGCTCAAAGGGATAATGCGGGTATGAAGCACATACGGGAGAAGATAAGGGCTGGAACAGCCAAATGTTTCAAAGAAGATGATCAAGGTGTGATATGGTTCAATAACCGCATAGTGGTGCCAAAGAATGAAGAACTCCGCCAGCAAATCTTAGATGAAGCACATCTTAGTCGCTATTCTATTCATCCGGGAAGCACTAAGATGTATCATGATCTAAAGCAGCACTACTGGTGGACGAAGATGAAAATTGAAATTGCACGCTATGTGGCTAAGTGTGACACTTGCAGACGTGTCAAGGCCATACACATGAAAACTGCTGGTCCATTACAATCTTTGCCGATCCCAATATGGAAATGGGAAGACATAAGTATGGACTTTATCGTGGGATTGCCCAGGACTGCAAAAGGGTATGATTCTATCTGGGTTATAATTGATCGGCTTACGAAGATTGCTCACTTTCTGCCGGTCAAGACAGATCACTCGGTTACTGTCTATGCCCAATTGTACATTGCTCGTATTCTTAGTTTGCATGGTGTTCCGAAGACCATAGTGTCGGATTGTGGACCTCAATTTGTAGCCAAGTTTTGGGAAGCACTTCACAAATCCTTGGGTACTAAGTTGCTCCATAGTTCGACATATCATCCACAAACCAGTGGACAGACTGAGAGGATTAATCAAGTACTCGAAGATATGTTGCGAGCATGTGTTCTGGACTTCTCACCAAAATGGGATGAATGTTTGCCTTTGGCGGAGTTTTCATATAATAATAGCTATCAAGAAAGTATCAAGATGGCACCTTTTGAAGCTTTATATGGGCGACGATGTCGAACTCCGCTAAATTGGTCTGAACCTAGAGAAAGGTATTTCTTTAGGCCTGATATAGTGAAGGAGGCCGAGGAAAAGGTTTAGAAAATTATTCATAATATGAAGAAAGCACAAGCTCGTCAGAAGGGTTATGCAGACAAACGGCGAATGCCCTCGTATTTTCATGAAGGGGACTATGTCTACCTGAAAGTTTCACCAATGAAGGGAATATCGCGTTTCGGGGTTAAAGGGAAGCTTGCACCCAGGTACATTGGTCCATTCCCGGTACTTGAGCAATGTGGACCAGTGGCGTATCGACTGCAGCTCCCCGAAATTTTGTCTGTTATACATAATGTGTTCCATGTGTCGCAATTGAAGAAGTGTCTTCGGGTTCCCGATCGAACCACTAAAGTAACAGATGTTGTCCTTGAACCAGACTTGACATACTCTGAGCACCCTATTCGAGTCTTGGATCAAAAGGACAGGGTTACCCGGAGAAAAACTCTCAAGTTCTATAAGATACAGTGGAACCAACATTCTGAAGAAGAGGCTACATGGGAAACTCAAGACTTTTTAGATAAGAATTTCCCAGGCTTTCTAGCCTCATGTAATTTTTAAAGTGTGTATAGTTACTGTAATAAAGGAGTGAACCCCCACACCACCCCTGCCTTGTACCAGAAATAAAGGAATAAAAATGTGACACATTTCCTTTTCCATTACTCACCCTAGGACTTTTAATCTCGGGACGAGATTCTTTTATGGGGGAAAGGATGTAACACCCCTGGTGTTACTGTAACTAAAACTTGAGCATGGCATCATAAACATTGGCATTTGCATATGTTTGACACACCTAGAGTGCATTTACTAGGTAAAAATTTCAAACAAGTTGTTTTGTTTTGGTATTTTGCAAATAGAACCCTGGATAGGGAACTTAACCCTAAATAGGGATTAAAGGGGTAAAACATAACCCAAGTTGAGAAAACCTAAAGGCTTTAGGGGAATAGTCATAAAATGTTCCTAAGAATGAACTTGAATCATATTTATACCCCTGGGATACCAAAAACCCTAATTGAAACCCTAGAAAACCCTAAAACCAAACCCTATGGACCTATGTGCAAAATTAGTCCACTTTTGGACTAAAGTGCAAAAACCAAGTCAAATAAGTATCTTAAGTCATTTGGGTCACTCATATGTGAATTTGCAAACTAAAACCCTGAGTTTGGACTTATTTGCAAAAGAGCCACATTTGAACTCTTTTGACTAAGTCTGAATTTCAGTGTAATGTGCTCATCTTTGTGACCTTGTAACTTCTAAACAAAAGGGTTTTTGCCCTAGGTCACCACATCAAAATTATAGCCCAATTATAGGTGAACAACTTTGCTTAAGAGTGTGAGCATTGTTGTTAAGAAAATATTGGAGATAATCAGGCCTGAAGTCAAGCTGTCAGGCTGATTCAGTCTGAATTTCAGATAGGCAGTGACTTGGATCTGAGTTTGAGAGCCAATTCAACTAAGATCTAGTGCAAGTTTGAGAATGATTCCTATAACAAATTTGTAGCTGGTATGTAGCATTACAACTTTGATGCAGAGCTTGTGTTGAGTTGTCATTCAAAATTGAGAGAAAACCAAGCTCCAAGATGGTCTGTGAGAGTGCCTGAACATCATCGCCATGGTACAGTGCTATCGGGGGGGGGGATTCATAGCACTCCACCCCGTCGATCACCCCTCCGCCACGATTCACGTCGCCGGCGTTAAGATTCGCGTGCGGGGTGGATTGATAACGTCGCGGGGTAAGGATCCTCGCCGACGGTGAGCTGGAGGTCACTCCGGTGACTCACCGTGGCTCCCCCTCTACTTTACGGCTGGAGATAGATAAACTCGCCGGTGAACGCCGCCTCCCGGCCATGCGCCGCGTGGCTTTGTCTTTCCACCGCGTCACCGTAGCTCCCTACTGTTGTCTAATCAACGCCGGTGAGCCTGCCACGGCGGTGGACACGAATTCACCGCGCCAGGTTCTTCTTCATCTCCGACAGCCAGCGTTGCTCGACCAAATTGGCCACCACCGCTTAAGTATCCTATAAATTGAAGCCTCAGCCCGTTCCGCTAGGTAATCGTGCATCCAGAGAACCCACTCGTAGCTCCGATCATTCCCCACAACTCCCCAATTTCATATTCCCCCCAAATCAGTTGAAGAACACCGTGAAACCAAGTTCACCGTGGCCAGCCAGTTCTGGTAAAGCTCTGCTCGATTCAAACCCTGTTTAAGCGCTCTCGTATGCCTGTGATGCCCATCGACCCACTCAATTGCGCAGAGTAGCCTCTGGTCGCCGGGAATACAACAGTTTTGCTATAGTTTTCTCGGTCACCGTGGCCAACGCTAATTAGTTGGTCTTAGATGCAATTAGGTTGGGGGAAATGATTAAGGTAGCCCCAATTTCATGTCTGTTGCTCGGAGAACCTAGTCGTTGCCCCAATCGGCCGGTCTAGATGCTCGCCGGAGCTCAGCCGTGCGCAACGCCGTCAAGGACTTGGTCGTGCGAAGGAACAGAAGTCAAGGGGGCTTTCTGTAAACCGTCAGCGACACATAGGAATAGTAAAAGAACTTATTTCCTGTTACCCAGAACCCCGAGGGCCCTTCTGCAAGACTACCAACGCGGGCGCGGGCGCGTCCCGTTTCTCTGTGTGGCTGGGCCGTATGGACTGCTTCTGGCCCAGTACTATTCAAACTTTTTCATTTTCTTTTTCAGAGAAACTTTAGAAATATGTAGAAAACTACAGAAAATTCATAAAATTGTGAAACCAATTTTTCTAGACTCCTTATTTTCCCTAGTATTTTATAAAAATAGTTTTATGATTTTTAGTTTAAACAGGGAATTTTAGAATATTTAAAATAACTTAAAACACTAATTCTGGATTTTTAAAAGATAAATGGTAATTCCAAAAATGTCCAAATTTTTTAGATAAGTCCTATACACTATTTAGAAGCCTTGGGGAGAGTTTGGCTTGATTTGGACCTTGGTTGATAACTAAAACCCAAAACCCCCACCCCTGCCCTGTGAACTCCTTAACTGACTCCGGAAACCCTAAGTTCTCGGAGTTCCGTGATGGAAAGTTGTATTCAAGACTTAGATAATAAGTTTATATTATCTTTGCACTCTCATGAGCATTACATGGCATTCATTCTTATATACATATGTATGGTTATGATTAGAACACGAGGAAGAAGTGGAAGCCACTGAAGAACAAGTACCACCACCTTTGGAAACTCAGGCTGAGAATTGTTTCTACTTCGATATTTGTGGATCCGAGCCTGACTCACCCATAAACAAAGGCAAGCCCCGGTGCATTTGCCACCTTCCTTGATTTTAAAATCTTTCTCACTTGCTTGCTGCATTAAGTATAGGAGTTGAATGTTAAACAATTCCTGCATTACCTTCCTTGAATTTGATTACCTTCCTTGATCACCGTTTTACAAAAGATTTTTGATGCTTAGCCTTGCTTTAGAAAAACAAAATGTTTTGTTTTTACAAAAGTTGATGTGGCAAATGTGGGTGGGATGTTTTCGAAAATAAAACTTGATGGTGAATCTATCAAAGGCCTTGATGGGTTCAACATCGAAAAAGATGTACCTCTGTCAGGTACCAACCTTTGGGGTTAAATGATTAAGCTGAGACCGGGCGGGTGACTTGCACGAGAAGAGAGTCTCGGTGTAGTGTCTCCGTCTGAGTCGATTAAGGACCTTGTCGATGTAGGCCTGCTGACCGAGGACCCTTTAACTGGTCACATGCCTCGTCATGGGTAAGCTTTGCCTCGGGCAGACTAAGGCCAGAATAAGATAACACGAAATGGGCGTGGAGCGGTGGCGAGAGTAGCGTGTACCCTCTGTGGCAAGAGGCTGGACGGTGGTGTATCTGTGCTCTCGGTTTGCGTGAACCTGATCTGGTCTTAAGAAACCCGGTGGCGGGTTGACATATGCAAGGGTTAAGTGCTACATATGTCGTGTGATTGGAGATCCTCAGCTGAGTATAATCGATTCGGATCGCCGTACCTCCGCGGTTATGGAGACTTGGTCACTGACTTACACGTAGCAATCTAGTGAAGATGAAGGATTGATGAGAAATTGGCTAGTGTAGGGCAAGTGTTTGAACTAGAGTAGAAAGAACTCTAGACACTGGTAATTTACTAACCTGACAATAAAACTGGATTTTAAGGATCCACTTTAGTAAGCAATTCTGCAAACATAGTCTTTGATTATTGAAAGGCCTTACCTTGACTCCCATATAACCAGCATACCCTTGAGAGTCTTTTCTTTAGTCGGGTAAGACTTGCTGAGTAATTCCATACTCAGGGTTTATTCCCCCGTTGTTTTTAGGTGAGGAGACAACAAACTTTTGTTGTTTTGTACCAAGGTGGTGAAAAATGAAGCCAATCATGAATGAAGCTGCTGGAGGACCGAGTCTTCCTTAAAAACTTTTATGTAAAGAACTTAATGGGAGGAGTTTTTGCCTCCCAGGTATTGTAATAATACTTTTCAACACTCGCTTTACACTCTGGTCTGTATTAAATGACTTACTCTTACTTTTTAAATAAATGTAAGTTTATGTAATCACTTCCACATTTCCGCATCTCCGATGAACATACTGTCTGTCAGACGGGTGAAACGTTCCTGGAAAGGTAAGAGAAAAGATACCGAACTTGTCAAGTGATTCAGGAACATCTACAGGGTTGTCTGAGGTCTGTTGGACAAGGACAACTGTAGGTGGGCCTAATGACTTGGGGGGTTCCGTCACACATCTAGGAACTCGGACACAACCTTGATGATCTCTAGTGGGTCTGCTTCACTGCTATCAACAGCCATCTGATAACAACTTCCCTTCTTCGGCTCAGGCAGGACTAACTCGATCACCACTTCCTCTCCTAGTGGGGACATCAACTTGATTGTCCTCTTATCACAACTAATAACTGCCTGATACTTATCTAGCCAATTCATCCCTAGGTTGACATTTATTCCCTAAGTACCCATTACTATAAGATTAGCGGGAAACGCTATCCCCCTTATTTCCACACTTACATTCAAACAGATGTTATCGGCTCGAATTTTACCAACGGCTGAGTCAATTTGAATGGGGGTTGACAAGGTAGTTATTGGAAGATTATGTGCTTCTACCCATGATGCAGTAATAAATGGATGCGTTGCTCCAGTATCAAATAACACTTCTGCAATATGGGAGTCAACTGGAAACATACCTACTATCATGCCGGGGGTTTCCTGAACTGCTTCAGCCTCTAAGTGGTTTCAGTCTCCCATGGTTGTAGCGTGGCTGAGAGCGGTTGCCTGCTCTAGGCCGGGGGACATTCTGCTTTGCTGGGGCATTGGGGCCTGACTGCTGCTGGGCTGCCTTCTTCGGACATTGCATCACCCAAAGGCCTTGCTCTCCACAGTGGAAACATGCCCTACTTCTGCCCTGAACTGGTGCTGCTTGACTGTTTTACTGGGTGACTAGGGCAGGAAGACGAGGTGCCTGCTGATTCTGCCTCTGGAACTGACCTCCTCCTAACTGATTATTCTAGCGATTCTGGTGCTGGTGCTGAGGATACTGCCTTTGAAACTGCTGCTACTAAGGTGGGCGCTAGTTCTGCTTGAACTGTTGAGGTGGATTGCCTGAGAAACGAGGGCGATTGCTGCTTCCAGACTGGGGTCCACTGATCTTGCACTTGTGATCCTCTATCTCTTTGTGCTTCCTCTCTGTCATGATTGCTCTGTCAATCAGGTGCTGAAATGTCGAGAAGGTATGATTTATTAGCTAATACTGCAGAGGGTCGACCAAGCCTCTCAGGAAACGATACTGCCTCTTGGCATCGGTGTTGACATCTTCAGGAGCATAGCGAGACAGCTGCAGAAACCTGTCTCGATACTCACTGATGGACATTGACCCTTGCTTGAGTGCTAGGAACTCCTTCACTGTCATCAGACCTGCAGGAACATGGTACTGATGGAAGCTATCTCTGAATTCTTCCCAAGTGATGGCATCGGGGTTGGCATGGGTGGCGAGGTGTAACACTATAAAAGTCATTAAATAAAAATAATACATTTAGTTATTAATGATATTTATGGTAATTAATTTTCTCTTAAGTGTTCGTTATTTATTTGCCTTTGGAATGATTTTTGAATGCTCATGATTGATTTTGAATATTGAATATCATTCCTTCTTAAATGAAAATTTACATAAATAAAATAATAAATATTAGTCCAAGAATTAATATTTTATTTATAAATAATTTTGATTTGATTATTATGAATTTTATGATTATTTAAATATGTATTTTGAAATTAAAAAAAAAGAAAAAAAGAAAAAAACCTAAACCCTAAGGCCCATTTGGCCCATGTAGACCGGCCGCCACTCTCCCTAACCTAATCCCGCCGTCGCCCCATCCTCCCTGCACAGCCGCCGCCGCCCTCAACTTCTCCCTCCCACCCCTTCTCTCTCCTCTCTCCTCTTCTCTGCTCCACAGCCGTCAACTCGACGCCTAGGCGCCACCCGCACCGACCCGGCCGACCGCGCCAAGCCAGACCGCCGAGCACCCGCTTGCTGCCCCAACCCCACGCACCGAGCACCGCGAGGAACCGAGCCGCCAGCCCTGACGCTCCAACCGCGCCAGGACGCGCACCTGACCGAAGCACCAAGCGACCGCGCGCCCTGCAGCGTCCGAGCCCAACCAGCCGCGGCGTCCCCAAGGACCGCGCCTGTGCGCCCGACCCGACTGACGAGCTGCCCAGGCGCCAGAAATCGACCCCGAGCGCCGCGACGTCCGACCCAGAGACCGTGCGCGCAGTGCCCTGCACCCACACCAACCGTTTCCTCTGCGTTCAAGAAACTTCAATGGAGCCTTTACTCCCTCTCCCATCACTCCCTCTCATTCATGGCCGCCATGAAGCACCCCGCCGACCTCTGCTCTCCCTCCCTTCCCCTCTATAAAACTCCAGTCGAGCTCTTCTCTCTCCCTACCCCAAGCTCGCTCCCTCCTCCTGGTTCTCTCTCCCTCGCCGTTCGCTGCCGTGAAGTTCGTCGCCGGACCGTTCACGCCTGTTTGTCGTTCAACGGAGCTCCGCTCGTGCCACGCGCTAACCGTCGTTTGCCGTCCGTCTCGGAGTCCGTGAAACTCACCCACGCAGTACCCCGACAACCGTGCCCACGTCGTTCGTCGTCATCCGTCCACCCAAGGTTGAAGAGAACCAAAACCATTTGAATTTATTTTTGAAATCATGTTTGAATTAATTTGTGAATTATTGTTGTAATATTGAGACGATGTGGTTCACGTGTACGATTTTAGAGATTTTGTTTTATACGTATAGTCAAAATCGAACCCCGCGACACTACTTTGAATGCGTATGATTTTATAATTCTAAAAATGAACACGGTCACTGTTCACTAACTTAGTGATTTTCATACTAGAAATGTTTATAGTTAATTTCGCTTTAGTGTATGGAGCGATAATCGGTTAGTATTGATATACGCGATATAAAAAATTAAAATAGGAATTAAGCCACGTATTTCCGGTCGAATGAAAATATAGATTTTTCTATTCATAATAAATATATTCATAAGTATAGCACTTAATTACTTACAATAGTAAAAGGCTTATTTATGTTATAATAACCATGAATATGTTATTAAAAGTCTCATTTAGTGATTTACAATTAATTCTTAGTATATTAATGTTAGAAGAATTAAATAAACAATTTTTAGTTATACGTATAAATTCTATTTAGAAAAGAAAGGAGAAAACTGAAATAGTAGAATTTAAATAATAATGTTAAAATAACTTAATTAGGCGCTCATACTTTTCTAATAAAGAAATTGATAGTTATATTGGTAAATATAGGTTTCTTACTAAAGAAGTAGATAATTTGTTTCTAACTTTAAAATGACCTTTTTAGTAGATATCATGTTTTTGATTTAATAAAGTTTATTAGAGATGTTTAAGTATAGCCGTCTTAAATAGAAATTTAAAAGAATATGTAGACCATATGTTTCTTAATAAAAATAAAAGATAAATATTTGTCTAATTATATTTAGCCTTAAATTCAAGTTTTTATAAATGATGATATATTATGTCTCACAATGTTTAAAAGTAATACAGAGTTTTTCCTAAAATAAGTGTTAAAATGGTTTAATTAGTCTTCTTGGTTTTGTAAACTAAAATGACAGTTTATATAATATCGAATATAGTTTCCTTATAATGAATTAGATCATTTGTTTCTAAATTATAATTACTTAATTAGTTTTCTAGGCATGATTAACCATCCATCAAATTAAGTCCATATTATTTATATATCACTTAGTGTTCCCTAAAGAATAAAATAATGAAATTAATGTTCATGTTATTTTATAATTAAAATGTTAGTTTCTATGTTGTTTTGTATATAACGTTCTTAATAAAAATGGAGGCTGGTGTTTTCTTAAGCAAAAGTGAATATAATTAATTGTTTAATTATCTGTTGCATAAAAACCTATCTAGGCCATGTATTTTCTTAATAAAAATAAATATAATTATTTGTTTAATCACCCTTCCACATAAAAACTCGATTAGTCTTATATAATAACTTTTCATCAATAAATGTTTTACAATATGTTTTGTAATGTTTCATAAATCAATGTTTAATATGTTTCATAACTCATTAACCATAGACATATAACATATATCTTTTCTAAACGGTTAAAAGGTTTAATAATGTTATAACGTGTTTTATCATCTTATAAACCCTTAATCTTAGACATATCACATATGACGTTTTATAAAAGATTAAATGGGTGAACTTAATATTTGTAGATTTCAATTAAGATATTTTTAAGCTCATGTCTTGTTTTATAAAGTATAGATCACACATTTTTGAAAAGAATACCTTTTTATTATAACCCGTGCGAGTAATGTTTTTGAAAAGCGAACGCTCTTTTCGTTAGGCTTTCTTTTAGCTTTACGTATGGTGAATGTTGTATGTTATTGAGTGGTGTTTGTTCTTCTTGTTTGTTTGTGTGATATTCAATGGTTGATCTAGTAGTTAAGAATCAAGATCTATTCCTATCCGTGGAAGAACCTCAAGTTTTCAATAATCAAGGCAAGTGGACATCTCCCTCTGTATACTCTGTTTGATCCCAAACAATACATTTAATAAAGTTTATTCTTCGATGAATATATGCATAATTTGATGGGTTACCTATTTAGATAACCTTTCCAACCTTACTCCTTGTTTAACCTGGGATTATGATCTAATCAAGTAGCAATGCTATTGCTACAACTTTAAATTTATGCAGTCACTCCTGTTTATGATATTAATGTTCCAAATGGTAAGATTACTTTATTGTTGTTAACCCGATGGTTAAACAAGATTATTGCATATTAATTGGAACATGGAGTGACCACCCGGGAAAACAGTGCTACCATGAGAACTATCATGGCTCTGGTCTTGGCTAAATAACTAGGGAAGTCTTATGTTGGGTGTTGGTCGTGGTCGACCAGGAACGGGGGCACCTGGCAAGCGCTTATAGTACCGGCTCAGGCAGATTGGATACGGGCATAGTTCCCAAAGCTTTACCCTGTGGACTAGACTATAAGTTGGTTACGGTAGGTGTACCTTATGCGGTTGACCATTTCCAACATTTGCATAATGAGGACTCTAGGGAGAAGCCTCGTAGTGAGACCCTGGCCATTGAAGCGCCCCAATCCTCTAGGACTCAAATGTGATACAATTACTAGTCCTAGGAGGCTAGTAAACACATTTATACATCAGATGATTCCAGATCTGCTTAAACGAGACAAACCTATAAAGGTGGCGATCAACTTTAAGAGTTGGTCCACAACTCGGGACATATCATCAGAGTGGGGCTGAAGCAGCCCGATATACGCAGCGAAGCAAATCAGCGGTCCAACAGCCACAGGCAAGGTTGGGAACAGGCGTAACTCTTACCCGATCTCCTTTTTCTGAAAAACAACAAATAAGCAAGGGTGAGTACAAACGTACTCAGCAGCCCACCTTCACCCGCGGAATGGGGAAATCAGATATAATGCATGGAATATGTGGAGCTCAGGATATTTGCAGAAACATCAATATTTTATGCAGGGTTGTTTTGAAAAACATTTTGTATTTTACAAAGCGCATCCTCTCCAAAAGGAGCAGGAAGTTTTTCAGTATAGAATGAAATCCCCTGGACTAAACCATCCAGGTATCTTGGCAGTTTCCCACTGGTTTTCATTTTCAAAAATAGCTACTGGACTTCCCGTCCACCATAGCTCACGGCTCAACCGCCGGACCTTTTAAAAACATCTTTTCTCAAACGCACCCTTTTTTTGAAAACAAAACACTAATTGTCATACCACACCAGACTCATCCATACCAGTGGACACGGACTATTCGAATAGGTTTTCAAACTCTTTGCAGAGGGGTACACTTTACCCACTAGTTCGGTTTCTGCGATCTCATCGTCGTGAGACCCGAATGCCGAATCTCTTTCTTTCCTCACACGTCCTAACCTTAACGGTTATACCGGAAGGAGTCAGGCCACCGCCATGCCCAAACCGGACAAAACATTCCCCCTCCTTATCCTCCCGGTGCTCCCCAGCCTTCATAACCCTGTGGTTGGACCGTACGAGTTCAGATTGAGTGACTGCCCACACAGTCTCGAGTGGTTGTACTTATCATGAGTACAGGTAGTGAAGGATGACAAACCGGTCCTTATATGAGGGGACAATCCTTCTGCTCATGCCTAAACCAGCTGAGCCATCACCTTAGGCCCTCCCCTAAACCAGGGAGTCCCTGATCATCCCTACTCAAAGGTGATAAGGGTGAAAACCCTTCATCATACACATTTTGAAAAGCATTTTCTTTTGAAAACTCACACCTTTCCTCAAATCATTTGTAACAAATATATCAGGGATTGATTGCGGCAAGCGGCTGGGTGGCCATAATAACTTGTCTCAAAATCATATCATGCATAAAATAACAGGCTGAGGGTTGTGGATGAAAAATCATAGGTAATTTATGCATCAAAGGGATCCAGTGAGCTTGCCGTGCTTATCCGGCGAAGGGGAAGGGGAGCTCGCAGAACTGGCTTCTAGCTCCACTGCCTGGCGTAGACTTGTAGATCTGGCCTCCACAAGACGGCATGAACGCTCCGATAACAGGAGGGTGGACTGGAGGCGGAGTGACACTATGCGTGTAGCCGGCAGAGCGGAGTAACTGAGTGGGTGGGGTGTTTGCCTTGGCCGAGGGTGTTGAGTGTGTGGAGTGGGAGAGGGTAGCTGGGTGTATGTGGTGTAGCTCAGTGAAGTTCACTATTGGTGAGAATAGTGACAAAGAATCGTTTGACTTAGCATGGACAGGAGAGTTATAGGCAGAATATGGGACAAGAGTATTTTGGGAGTTTTCTAGAATATGAACCATGCTTAAGGGATGACATGGTTGGATAGGGAATAGTTTGACAAGAATTTTAGAAACAAGAATTACTGAAATCTGAGTTTGGATGGAGGAGTTTTGGATTTTATAATCATAGGGAGAAAAATAAAAGGAATATTCTGGAATTTGAATATTTCGAGATATTTGGAAAATCAAAAATAAAAATGTATTTTTGAGCGGGGTGCGAGGAATTATTTTTGGGCTTTTCTTGGGCAGAGGTTTATGTTGGTGGAAACTGTTCCTACCTACCGTGTCTCATCAGACAACAGTAAGGCGGGACCCAAATAGCTGGAATGCTGTGGTATTCTGGTCCGAGTGGGCTGTGGTATCTTGGGCCAGGTTTTATAGGATTGAAGACGTATCCATACAAACATGGTTCGCCTTTCTTTTTGGAAGTCTGTCTTGAAAGAATCCCAAAGTTAAGCGCGCTCAACTTGGAGAAATCTGGGATGGGTGACCAGATGGGAAGTTCCCTACTGGAAGGAAAATCACAGTCACCGGAGTTCGTATGTGTCGGGGACCATAATTAGGGGTACCCTCAAGGCTCCTAATTCTCAGCTGGTAACTCCCATCAGCATAAAGCTGCAAAGGCCTGATGGGTGCGATTAAGTCAGGGATCAGTCCATTCGAGGGACTCGATCACGCCTCGCCCGAGCCTAGCCTCGGACAAGGGCAGCCGACCCCGGAGGATCTCCGTCTCGCTTGAGGCCCCCCTTCAGCGGCGAACATATTTCCGGCTTGCCCGAGGCCCTGTCTTCGCCAAGAAGCAACCCTGACCAAATTGCCGCACCAACCGACCAAACCGCAGGAGCATTTAATGCAAAGGTGGCCTGACACCTTTATCTTGACGCGCGCCCCCCAGCCGGCAGAGCCGAAGTGACCGCCGTCACTTCGCCGCTCCACTGACCGGCCTGACAGAAGGACAGCGCCGCCTGCGCCACTCCGGCTGCGGTGCCACTTGACAGAGTGAGACTGACAGGCAGTGAGGCCCGGCCGAAGGCTCCATAGGAAACTCCGCTCCGCCCGACCCAGGGCTCGGACACGGGCTAAGTCCCAGAAGACGGCGAACTCCACTCCGCCCGACCCAGGGCTTGGACACGGGCTAAGACCCGGAAGACGGCGAACTCCGCTCCACCCGACCCAGGGCTCGGACACGGGCTAAGTCCCGGAAGACGGCGAACTCCGCTCCACCCGACCCAGGGCTCGGACACGGGCTAAGTCCCGGAAGACGGCCAACTCCGCTCCGCCCGACCCAGGGCTCGGACACGGGCTAAGACCCAGAAGACGGCGAACTCCGCTCCGCCCGACCCAGGGCTCGGACTCGGGCTAAGTCCCGGAAGACGGCAAACTCTGCCCGACCCAGGGCTCGGACTCGGGCTAAGTCCCAGAAGACAATGATCTCCGCCTCGCCCGACCCAGGGCTCAGACTTCGACTTGGCCCCAGAAGACGACGAACTCCGCTTCGCCCGACCCTAGGGCTCGGACTCCGCCCCGGCACCAGCCGGCAATCTCCGCCTCGCCCGAACCTGGGGCTCGGACCCGACCTCGGCCACGGAAGACAGACTCGACCTCAGCTTCGGAGGAGCTTCCACATCGCCCAACCTAGGGCGCAGACCAGCCACGTCAACAGGAGGCGCCATCATCACCCTACCCCGAGCTGACTCGGGCCGCAGGGAACAAGACCGGCGTCCCATCTGGCTCGCTCCGCCAGATAGGCAATTATGGCGCCCCGCATACTCTGTGACGACGGCAACTCTCAGCCCCCTTACGGAAGCAAGAGGACGTCAGCAAGGACTCAACCGCTCCGACAACTGTCCCTCCGCCAAGCTCCATCGCTCCTCCGACGGCCACGACATCACACCAGCTGGGTGCCAAGATCTCTCCGGCTGCCACAACGGCATGTACTTAGGGCACTAGCTCTCCTCCGCTAGACACGTAGCACTCTGCTATACCCCCCATTGTACACCTGGATCCTCTCCTTACGCCTATAAAAGGAAGGACCAGGGCCCTCTTAGAGAGGGTTGGCCGCGCGGGGACGAGGACGAGATACGCGCTCGCTCGAAGCCGCTCGCTCCCTCTCCCTCGTGGACGCTTGTAACCCCCTACTGCAAGCGCACCCGACCTGGGCGCGGGACGAACACAAAGGCCGCGGGATTCTCACCTCTCTCACGCCGGTCTCCGGCCGCCTCGCTCTCCCCCCTTCGCGCTCGCCCTCACGCTCGACCCATCTGGGCTGGGGCACGCGGCGACATTCACTCGTCGGCTCAGGGACCCCCCGGTCTCGAAACGCCGACAGTTGGTGCGCCAGGTAGGGGCCTGCTGCGTGTTGACGAACAGCTTCCCGTCAAGCTCCAGATGGGCAGTCTCCAGCAACCTCTCCAACCCGGGACAGTGCTCCGTTTCGGGAGTCTTGAGTTCATGTCCCTCGACAGCAGCTACGACATGATACTCCTTCCACCGCCGCGCGACAACGACAGTGGCGGCCGACAGCCCGCCCGCCGGCGGCGGAATCGACGACGTCTTCCCCGCGTGGTGGAAGAACAACCTTCGAGCTCATCCTGCCCTCTTCCCCGCCGACGGAGGGGAAGACGGGGCAACCAAGGCCAAGCAGGAGGCAGCGCCTCGTCGACTATCGAGCGAGTCGACGGCCCCAGCGCCCCAACGGGGGGGCGCACCGAGCGTCGACCTCGTGTTTGAGACGAAGGCGAGCGCCGACTCCCTGCGACACGCCAAACCCGAGCAAGCGGATGACGCCATCACACTCGCGAAAAGCTTGCTGGACGTCACCCTCGTACCTGAGACGACGGTGCAGTCAGCCCCCGACATGACATTACCGCCGCTCGTCGACCGAAAGGTACCGACCGATTCCCATCCCACGTCTTTCGGATTCAGCCTCGACCCACCTAGCGGCTTCGCTTTGGCGGGTGCTCTCGTAGAGGCAAGTCCAAACCCTCTGGGGTTTCGTACGCGGTCACCTTGGGATCGGCTGACGGACGTCTCGACCTACGGGCCCTCTGTGTCCGAGGAAGACGGCGAACCCAGCATCTGTTGGGATTTCTCTGGACTTGGCAACCCCAGTGCCATGCGGGACTTCATGACCGCATGCGACTGCTGCCTTTCCGACTGTTCCGACGGTAGCCATAGCCTCGGCGACGAGGACTGCGGCCCAAGTCGCGAATGCTTCCACGTCGATCTAGGGGGTCCCTCCGAAGGCAACCATCTCGGCATGCCGGAGGACGGTGACCTCCCTAGGCCGGTGCCTCGCGTTGACATCCCACGGGAGCTAGCTGTGGTCCCCGTTCAGGCGGGGGGCCATGACCCACAGCTCGAGCAAATCCGCGGGGTGCAGGCCAGGCTCGACGGGGGAGCAGGAGCGCTTGAGCCGATCCACCGGGACGTCGGGCAGGCATGGGCGGGCCAACCCCCGGCCGGAGAAATACGTCATGTACCCCAGGGCTTCCAGCACCGCATCACCGACGACGTCAGGGTCAGGCCACCACCCGCATCTAGTGGGGTCGGCCAGAACCTGGCTGCAGCAGCGATGCTTCTCCGCGCGATGCCAGAGCCATCAACCACCGAGGGGCGGCGAATCCAGGGGGAGCTCAAGAATCTCCTGGAAGGCGCCGCGGTCCGACGGGCCGAGAGCTCTGCCTCCCGAAGGCAGGGGTACCCCTCGGAACCTCATGCTGCGACTTCCCGATTCATGCGGGAAGCCTCGGTCTACACCGGGCGCACGCGCAACACAGCGCCTGCGGCCCCGGGTCGCCTCGGCAACGAGCACCATCACCGCGACCGTCGAGCCCACCTCGACGAGAGGGTGCGCCGAGGCTACCACCCCAGGCGTGGGGGACGCTACGACAGCGGGGAGGATCGGAGTCCCTCGCCCGAACCACCCGGTCCGCAGGCCTTCTGCCGGGCCATACGACGAGCGCCGTTCCCGACCCGGTTCCGACCCCCGACTACTATCACGAAGTACTCGGGGGAGACGAGACCGGAACTGTGGCTCGCGGACTACCGTCTGGCCTGCCAACTGGGTGGAACGGACGATGACAACCTCATCATCCGCAACCTCCCCCTGTTCCTCTCCGACACTGCTCGCGCCTGGTTGGAGCACCTGCCTCCGGGGCAGATCTCCAACTGGGATGACCTAGTCCAAGCTTTCGCCGGCAATTTCCAGGGCACGTACGTGCGTCCCGGGAATTCCTGGCACCTCCGAAGCTGCCGACAGCAGCCGGGAGAGTCTCTCCGAGACTACATCCGGCGATTCTCGAAGCAGCGCACCGAGCTGCCCAACATCACCGACTCGGATGTCATCGGCGCGTTCCTCGCTGGCACCACCTGCCGCGACCTGGTGAGCAAGCTGGGTCGCAAGACCCCCACCAGGGCGAGCGAGCTGATGGACATCGCCACCAAGTTCGCCTCCGGCCAGGAGGCGGTCGAGGCTATCTTCCGAAAGGACAAGCAGCCCCAGGGCCGCCCATCGGAAGATACTCCTGAGGCGTCAACTCAGCGCGGCGCCAAGAAGAAGGGCAAGAAGAAGTCGCAAGCGAAACGCGATGCCGCCGACGCGGACCTTGTCGCCGCCGCCGAGTACAAGAACCCTCGGAAGCCCCCCGGAGGTGCCAACCTCTTCGACAAGATGCTCAAGGAGCCGTGCCCCTGTCACCAGGGGCCCGTCAAGCACACCCTTGAGGAGTGCGTCATGCTTCGGCGCCACTTTCACAGGGCCGGGCCACCCGTGGAGGGTGGCAAGGCCCGCGACGACGACAAGAAGGAAGATCACCAGGCAGGAGAGTTCCCCGAGGTCCGCGACTGCTTCATGATCTATGGTGGGCAAGCGGCGAACGCCTCGGCTCGGCACCGCAAGCAAGAGCGCCGGGAGGTCTGCTCGGTGAAGGTGGCGGCGCCAGTCTATCTAGACTGGTCCGACAAGCCCATCACCTTCGACCGAGACGATCACCCCGACCATGTGCTGAGCCCGGGGAAATACCCGCTCGTCGTCGACCCCGTCATCGGCGACGTCAGGCTCACCAAGGTCCTCATGGACGGAGGCAGCAGCCTCAACATCATCTACGCCGAGACCCTCGGACTCCTGCGTGTCGATCTGTCCTCCGTCCGAGCAGGCGCTGCGCCCTTCCATGGGATCATTCCCGGGAAGCGTGTCCAGCCCCTCGGACAACTCGACCTTCCCGTCTGCTTCAAAACACCCTCCAACTTCCGAAGGGAGACCCTGACGTTCGAGGTGGTTGGGTTCCGAGGAACCTACCACGCGGTACTGGGGAGGCCATGCTACGCGAAGTTCATGGCCGTCCCCAACTACACCTACCTGAAGCTCAAGATGCCGGGCCCCAACGGGGTCATCACCGTCGGCCCCACATACAAACACGCGTTCGAATGCGACGTGGAGTGCGTGGAGTACGCCGAGGCCCTCGCCGAGTCCGAGGCCCTCATTGCCGACCTGGAGAGCCTCTCTAAGGAGGTGCCCGACGTGAAGCGTCATGCCGACAACTTTGAGCCAGCGGAGACGGTTAAGTCCGTCCCCCTCGACCCCAGCGGCGACGCCTCCAAGCAGATTCGGATCGGCTCCGGGCTCGATCCCAAATAGGAAGCAGTGCTCGTCGACTTTCTCCGCGCGAACGCCGACGTCTTCGCGTGGAGTCCCTCGAACATGCCCGGCATACCGAGGGATGTCGCCGAGCACTCGCTGGACATCCGAGCTGAAGCCCGACCCGTCAAGCAGCCTCTGCGCCGATTCGACGAGGAGAAGCGCAGAGCCATAGGCAAGGAGATCCACAAGCTAATGGCGGCAGGGTTCATCAAAGAGGTATTCCATCCCGAATGGCTTGCCAACCCTGTGCTTGTGAGAAAGAAAGGGGGGAAATGGCGGATGTGTGTAGACTACACTGGTCTCAACAAAGCATGTCCGAAGGTTCCCTACCCTCTGCCTCGCATCGACCAAATCGTGGATTCCACTGCTGGGTGCGAAACCCTGTCTTTCCTTGATGCCTACTTAGGGTATCATCAAATCAGGATGAAAGAGTCCGACCAGCTCGCGACTTCTTTCATCACACCCTTCGGCATGTACTGCTATGTCACCATGCCGTTCGGCTTGAGGAATGCGGGCGCGACGTACCAGCGGTGCATGAACCATGTGTTCGGCGAACACATTGGTCGCACGGTCGAGGCCTACGTCGATGACATCGTAGTCAAGACGAGGAAAGCCTCCGACCTCCTTTCCGACCTTGAAGTGACATTCCGATGTCTCAAGGCGAAAGGCGTCAAGCTAAATCCCGAGAAGTGTGTCTTCGGGGTGCCCTGAGGCATGCTCTTGGGGTTCATCGTCTCCGAGCGGGGCATCGAAGCCAACCCGGAGAAGATCGCAGCCATCACCAGCATGGGGCCCATCAAGGACTTGAAGGCGTACAGAGAGTCATGGGATGTCTCGCGGCCCTGAGCCGCTTCATCTCACGCCTCGGCGAAAAAGGTCTACCTCTGTACCGCCTCTTGAGGAAGGCCGAGTGCTTCACTTGGACCCCTGAGGCCGAGGAAGCCCTCAGGAACCTGAAGGCGCTCCTCACGAAGGTGCCTATCTTGGTGCCCCAGCTGCCGGAGAAGCCCTCCTGGTCTACGTCGCCGCGACCACTCAAGTGGTTAGCGCCGCGATTGTGGTCGAGAGGCAAGAAGAGGGGCATGCATTGCCAGTTCAGAGGCCAGTCTACTTCGTCAGCAAGGTACTGTCTGAAACCAAGATCCGCTACCCACAAGTTCAGAAGCTGCTGTACGCGGTGATCCTAACGCGGCGGAAGCTGTGACACTACTTCGAGTCTCATCCGGTAACTGTGGTGTCATCCTTCCCCCTGGGGGAGATCATCCAGTGCCGTGAGGCCTCGGGTAGGATTGCAGAGTGGGCGGTGGAAATCATGGGCGAAACAATCTCGTTTGCTCCCCGGAAGGCCATCAAGTCCCAGGTCTTGGCGGACTTCGTGGCTGAATGGGTCGACACCCAGCTACCGACGGCTCTGATCCAACCGGAGCTTTGGACTATGTTCTTCGACGGGTCGCTGATGAAGACAGGAGCCGGCGCAGGCCTACTCTTCATCTCACCTCTCGGGAAGCACCTACGCTACGTGCTACGCCTCCATTTCCCGGCGTCCAACAATGTGGCCGAGTATGAGGCTCTGTCAATGGGTTGCGGATCGCCATCGAGCTAGGGGTCCGACGCCTCGACGCTCGCGGTGACTCGCAGCTTGTCATCGACCAAGTCATGAAGAACTCCCATTGCCGCGACCCGAAGATGGAGGCCTACTGCGATGAGGTTCGGCGCTTGGAAGACAAGTTCTACGGGCTCGAGCTCAACCACATCGCCCGGCGCTACAACGAGACTGCGGACGAGCTGGCTAAAATAGCCTTGGGGCGAACAACGGTTCCCCCAGACGTCTTCTCCCGAGACCTGCATCAACCCTCCGTCAAGATCGACGACACGTCCGAGCCCGAGGTACCCTCGGCTCAGTCCGAGGTACCCTCGGCTCAGTCCGAGGCACCCTCGGCTCAGTCCGAGGCACCCTCGGCTCAACCCGAGGCGCCCTCGGCTCAGTCCGAGGCACCCTCGGCTCATCCCGAGGCGCCCTCAGCTCGGCCCAAGGCGCCCTCGGTTCAGTCCGAGGTACCCTCGGCCCCTGAGGGTGAGGCACTGCGCGTCGAGGAGGAGCGAAGCGGGGTCACGCCTAATCGAAACTGGCAGACCCCGTATCTGCAATACCTCCACCAAGGAGAGCTACCCCTCGACCGAGCCGAGGCTCGGCGGTTGGCGCGGCGCGCCAAGTCGTTCGTCTTGCTGGGAGATGGAAAGGAGCTCTACCACCGCAGCCCCTCCGGCATCCTCCAGCGATGCATCTCCATCGCCGAAGGTCAGGAACTCCTACAAGAGATACACTCGGGGGCTTGCGGCCATCACGCAGCGCCTCGAGCCCTTGTTGGGAATGCTTTCTGGCAAGGCTTCTACTGGCCGACGGCGGTAGCCGACGCCACTAGAATTGTCCGCACCTGCGAAGGGTGTCAGTTCTACGCGAGGCAGACCCACCTGCCCGCTCAGGCTCTGCAGACGATACCCATCACCTGGCCTTTTGCTGTGTGGGGTTTGGATCTCGTCAGCCCCTTGCAGAAGGCACCCGGGGCCTACACGCACCTGTTGGTCGCCATCGACAAATTCTCCAAGTGGATCGAGGTCCGACCCCTGAACAGCATCAGGTCCGAGCAGGCGGTGGCGTTCTTCACCAACATCATCCATCGCTTCGGGGTCCCGAACTCCATCATCACCGACAACGGCACCCAGTTCACCAGCAGAAAGTTCCTGGACTTCTGCGAGGATCACCACATCCGGGTGGACTGGGCCGTCGTGGCTCATCCCATGACGAATGGGCAGGTAGAGCGTGCCAACGGCATGATTCTACAAGGGCTCAAGCCTCGGATCTACAACGACCTCAACAAGTTCGGCAAGCGGTGGATGAAGGAACTCCCCTCGGTGGTCTGGAGTCTGAGGACAACGCCGAGCCGAGCCACGGGCTTCACGCCATTCTTTCTAGTCTATGGGGCCAAAGCCATCTTGCCCACAGACTTAGAATACGGTTCCCCAAGGATGAGGGCCTACATCGACCAAAGCAACCAAGTTAGCCGAGAAGACTCGCTGGACCAGCTGGAGGAGGCTCGGGACAAGGCCTTGCTACACTCGGCGCGGTACCAGCAGTCCCTGCGACGCTACCACGCCCGAGGGGTCCGGTCCCGAGACCTCCAGGTGGGCGACCTGGTGCTTCGGCTGCGATAAGACGCCCGTGGGCGGCACAAGCTCACGCCCCCCTGGGAGGGGCCATTCGTCATCGCCAAGGTTCTGAAGCCCAGAACGTACAAGCTGGCCAACAGTCAAGGCGAGGTCTACGGCAACGCCTGGAACATCCAACAGCTACGTCGCTTCTACCCTTAAGATGTTTTCAAGTTGATCATATACCTCGCACCCACGCAAAGTTTAGTCATCAAGGAAGGGTCGGCCTCGCCTCGGCAAAGCCCGACCCTCCCTCGGGGGCTAAAAGGGGGGAACCCCCTCTGCGTCGAAATTTTCCTCGAAAAAAGATCTTTTCTGCCAGAATGTCTTTCGCGCTTTTTGGCTACTTCGAAAGTGGATCCTGAAAACGACGGAGTACATGTAAGCAGCCAAGGCTGACCGAGCCGAGGGACTCCTACGCCTCCGGGATACGGATACCTCACTCATCACCTTCTGCGATAAGTAACTCACGTTCGGATAAGTGATTCTGCGGACCGAACAAGTCTTCACGTTCGAAAGCTCTTCTATCGAAGCGATCCTTCGAGCCTTCTCGACTGCGTCGGTGACAGAGCCCCATGGACGGGTAAGAGTGCGCGTAAGCGGCAAGGCCGACCGAGCCGAGGGACTCCTACGCCTCCGGGATACGGATACCTCACTCATCACCTTCCGCGAGAAGCAACTCTCGCTCGCACGAACATTTCTGTTACCGACAAAAAAGTCCAGATACTCGAGACAAGAGGAAAAGAGACGCAGCTTTACAACACGGCGAGGGTGTGTTTTGGCCTCGGCGGCCGCAGGAAACACACGCTACAAGACAATCCGATCATGCAGGCTCGGATCTTGACGGCTAAAGGGAGCAGCAGCACCCTCGGCATCGACGACACCTTCGGCGAGGTCCGACCTAGCCTCGGACGGCGACGCGGTCCGAGGATCTCCACTCTGAAGGACGACATCATCGCCACGCCCGGGCCATCGCTACCAGGGTCTTCTCCGGGAATCCGGCCCGAGCAGGCGGCTTGGCCGGTCACCCCGGGGCCTCGGCCAGTTGCCCTCCAAGGACGTCAGCCCGACCCGAGGCCTCGGCTGGTCAATTCCGGCGTCGGCCCCGCTAACGGACAACCCGGCTAGGCTTAGGCCAACCAGGTTTTCTTTTCGAGCCAACTCTGCCTCTGTTCATGTTGACGCCGCTACCCCTGGCCTCGGCTCATCGAAGAGCGGCCGAGGGGTTCCTTTAATTAAGCTAGAGAAGCCTCGGACAACAAGGCTGACCGAGCCGAGGGACTCCTACGCCTCTGGGATACGGATACCTCACTCGTCACCTTTACACGGGGCGACTCACGCTTGGTGAAGCGGTTCAGACAACCAATAGGCGAGTCTTAGTGCTTGAAAAGGAGGAAAAAACACGGCTCCGTGCCGAATTTACATACATGTTCAGGCCTCGACAGCCACAATGAACAAAAACACTGCATTCGAGGTGCCATTACAAATGGAACTCCGGTTCCATCTCCGCAGGTACGAACAACCCCACTCGATGGGGGGGGGGCCTGCGGAGCAACAGAAGACCAACAAACGGCGTGCTGTCGCCCGCTCCAGCAGTGGCGACGACGACGACTTCTGCTCCGGGGGGCCGAACAGCGGCAGCGCTGACCTCAGGGCGGATGCTGCTGCCAAGAGGCCCCCGCCCATGCCCAAACTCGCGAGGCAAGGATGGGCAGAAGGCCGTGGAGTTGGAGGTCGGTCCGCGGGTGGCGCCGGCAAGCTCGTCGGCGGTGGAACCTCTTCCAGCTGCCGTGGCGGGGGGCGGCACCGGGAGCGGCACCGAAGCTGCTCGGCTCAGAGAGCCGGGCACAGTGCAGCTGCCAGCACCACGGACGGCTCTCGCCCTTCCCCCCGATCACTGAGGGAAGGAGCGGGCCACCGCACACGCAGGGGCCGACCCCAACTCGGCTCACTCCCCTCCCCAGCCCTGGTGATGAAAATCCTTGAGGCTGAGGGAGGGGCAGAGGCCGCAGCCCGGCTCGCTTTCCCCCACCATCAAACTGGAGGTCACCATGTTGGGTGACCGCCGGCGGAGGGGTGCAGCCGGGCTGCATGATGAAAATCCTTGAAGCCAAACGATGGCTGAAAGGTACCAACTCCCGCGGAGTTGTGATTCCTCCAACGACGAGGCGGAAAGACGACGGATATCCCCCATCCGGGGGCTTGGAAGGCGGAAAGACGCGATGCATAAGGGAGCGCGAAGACATGGTCGCCTTCCAAGGGGGTCACCCTCCTTTTAAAGGCGGCTCTCCCTACTTGCGTCCCCAGCCGTCATGGGCTGAGTCTTCCCCAACGCACTCCAAGGTCCTCCCCTACGGCGCGGGGCTGGGTCCCACACGTCATGCAAACCGACTCAGAGCAGAAGAAGCCAAACCGCCGTGCGCGGTGCGTACAACCGCCCAGCGGTTACAAGCGACCCTCCAATTTTGCCCAGACCAGCGGGCGAAAGGGTGGGCAGCCATGCAGGCGGCATGCAACCGCGCCAAGTGGGCGCACTTCTCCGACTCCCAACACGCCCGGCATGGAGGCCCAGGCCCACGCGTCATGCAACCGGCGCGCCGAATGCTTTGTGCATGCAACTGCACCGCCACCTGTGCCACCACCGCGCCTCCTCGACTGCGGAACCAATACCGCGACTCGAGGCGACCCAGCGCACGACCCAGCGACTCCAACCTGGCGCGACGGTCAATGCGGCCGAAGACGGGCCGGCAGTAATGGCGGTGGCAGGCGGGCAGGAGCAGCGGCCACGTCGTCAGCCAAGCTCAAGTCCCGTCCGGGGGCAGCGAGAGAACCCTCTCGCACGGCGTGAAGATAGCGCGCCCGTGATCCGTTCCTCGAACGGCTCGCGCACGCGCAACGGCCGCCCCGCGAACCACTTGCCCCGTCGCATTAACTCCGCGGCGGGACAGGCGGCGCCTCTGGCAGGAGAAGCGGGCGACGCTTCGCCTTCGCCATAATGACCGCGTCAAAAAAGGTACGCCACGTCGTTCGATTTCGTATCCTTTTCCTTTTTTCCTCTTTCTCTCTCTTGCAACAGGGACCGGGAAAGGGGGATACCCCGAAAAGGATCCTTCCCCGTGAAGGAACCAGGTTCTGAGCCTCCCTACTGATCAGAGGTTCGAAGGCTGGCCCCTCGGAGGGGTTCGACAGCCGCCTTAGATCGCGTGGTCCCTACACCCACTACTGGTCAGAGGTTCGAAGGCCGGCCCCTCGAAAGGGTTCCACGGCTGCCTCAGGCTACTCGGGCTCCGCGCCCATTACTGATCAGGGGTTCGAAGGCTGGCCCCCGAAGGGTTCACAGTCGCCTCAGACGCCGAGCGAGGGATGACCATGGGTACGTTCGATACATAACCAAGGCTCGGGCTGTGCTCTCGAGGTACCCTAGGACATTTCCGAGACCAGCGGGAACGATCTTGTAACGGAATCCCATCAGAGGGAGGCATCGAGCCCTCGGACCCCATCACCAGGGGACCGGGTCCAGCAGATCACCCGCAGGTACTTTTGGGCGTGCCTCTGGGCCCCTAGCCGACCCCTAACGAACGGGGCACGGACGTCCACTCGGATCACCCGCTTGCAGCTCACCGGAGACACCATGTTCGGCGCCCATCGAGGGAAACATGGCGCTTTCCCCCCCTCCTCCTTGCGGAAAGGCGACGCAGGGGCATATGTAAAAAAGCCGAGTCTGTCCCTGATCGCCCTCTCGCCCTGTGCAGAGGCTCATGGGCTGCTCTCGCAAACCTGGCTCCAGCCGAACCGTTGACAGCGTCAACATACCTGCCCGAGAACTTGGGACCCGACCGTACACCCGGGCTACGGCCAGCTCGCATGAGGGAACGACCAGACCAGCCGAAGCGTTACGCGAGGCATTAAGACCTCGAAGGAGTGAAACCACTCCTCCGAGGCCTCGGGGGCTACACCCGGCGGGTGCGCTCGCGCGCACCCTCCGGAACAAAACGCAACCGAGAAAGGCTGGTCCCCTTGCAAAAAAGTGCGACGAAAGCCTCCAAGCGAGTGCTAACACTCCCTTCGAGGCTCGGGGGCTACTGTCGGGGACCATAATTAGGGGTACCCTCAAGGCTCCTAATTCTCAGCTGGTAACCCCCATCAGCATAAAGCTGCAAAGGCCTGATGGGTGCGATTAAGTCAGGGATCAGTCCATTCGAGGGACTCGGTCACGCCTCGCCCAAGCCTAGCCTCGGACAAGGGCAGCCGACCCCGGAGGATCTCCGTCTCGCCCGAGGCCCCCCTTCAGCGGCGAACATATTTCCGGCTTGCCCGAGGCCCTGTCTTCGCCAAGAAGCAACCCTGACCAAATCGCCGCACCGACTGACCAAACCGCAGGAGCATTTAATGCAAAGGTGGCCTGACACCTTTATCCTGACGTGCGCCCCCCAGCCGGTAGAGCCAAAGTGACCGCCGTCACTTCGCCGCTCCACTGACCGGCCTGACAGAAGGACAGCGCCGCCTGCGCCACTCCGGCTGCGGTGCCACTTGACAGAGTGAGACTGATAGGCAGTCAGGCCCGGCCGAAGGCTCCATAGGAAACTCCGCTCCGCCCGACCCAGGGCTCGGACACGGGCTAAGTCCCGGAAGACGGCGAACTCCTCTCCGCCCGACCCAGGGCTCGGACACAGGCTAAGACCCGGAAGACGGCGAACTCCGCTCCGCCCGACCCAGGGCTCGGACACGGGCTAAGTCCCGGAAGACGGCGAACTCCGCTCCGCCCGACCCAGGGCTCGGACGCGGGCTAAGTCCCGGAAGACGGCGAACTCCGCTCCGCCTGACCCAGGGCTCGAACACGGGCTAAGACCCGGAAGACGGCGAACTCCGCTCTGCCCAACCCAGGGCTCGGACTAGGGCTAAGTCCCGGAAGACGGCGAACTCCGCCCGACCCAGGGCTCGGACTCGGGCTAAGTCCCAGAAGACGACGATCTCCGCCTCGCCCGACCCAGGGCTCGGACTTGGGCTCGGCCCCAGAAGACGACGAACTCCGCTTCGCCCGACCCCAGGGCTTGGACTCCGCCCCGGCACCAGCCGACAATCTCCGCCTCGCCCGAACCTGGGGCTCGGACCCAACCTCGGCCACGGAAGACAGACTCGACCTCGGCTTCGGAGGAGCTTCCACATCGCCCAACCTAGGGCGCAGACCAGCCACGTCAATAGGAGGCGCCATCATCACCCTACCCCGAGCTGACTCGGGCCGCAGGGAACAAGACCGGCGTCCCATCTGGCTCGCTCCGCCAGATAGGCAATGATGGCGCCCCGCATACTCTGTGACGACGGTGGCTCTCAGCCCCCTTACGGAAGCAAGAGGACGTCAGCAAGGACTCAGCCGCTCCGACAGCTGTCCCTCCGCCAAGCTCCATCGCTCCTCCGACGGCCACGACATCACACCAGCTGGGTGCCAAGATCTCTCCGGCTGCCACAACGGCATGTACTTAGGGCGCTAGCTCTCCTCCGCTAGACATGTAGCACTCTGCTATACCCCCCATTGTACACCTGGATCCTCTCCTTACGCCTATAAAAGGAAGGACCAGGGCCCTCTTAGAGAGGGTTGGCCGCGCGGGGACGAGGACGAGATACGCGCTCGCTCGAAGCCGCTCGCTCCCTCTCCCGCGTGGACGCTTGTAACCCCCTACTGCAAGCGCACCCGACCTGGGCGCGGGACGAACACGAAGGCCGCGGGATTCCCACCTCTCTCACGCCGGTCTCCGGCCGCCTCGCGCTCCCCCCTTCGCGCTCGCCCTCGCGCTCGACCCATCTGGGCTGGGGCACGCGGCGACATTCACTCGTCGGCTCAGGGACCCCCCGGTCTCGAAACGCCGACAGTATGACTGGAATATGGGTCTGGCTGGTCTTAGGTGGACTGGACAGCATGACGGATGAGTAGTTGAAATTTGGGGTAATCAGATGATCGATGAATAGTAACGATGAATAGTGACGGTGAATAGTGATGGTGAATAGTTCGTATGAACGAACGATGAACGATGAATAGTGACGATGAACGAACGATGAATGATGAATAGGAACTATGAACGAACAATGAATGATGAATAGGAACTATGAACGAATAATGAACGATCGAATGATCGAACGAACGAACGATCGGAATTTCGGCAGCATAACGGCAGGAAAAAGATTATTTGGACGAACGAACGGACGAACGATCGAACGAAAGGACGAACGGACGAATGAACCATGAACGATCGGACGAACGATCGAACGATCGGACGAACGAACGAACAAACTAAGAACAGGTGGACGAACGATCGAAGAACGACCGAACGATCCTTGTGCTAGTGTGTGCTTGTGTGGGAAGTGGAGTGGGCGTGTGGGGGGGGGGAGGAGGGAGTTGCCATGAAATGGCTTGGGGTGGGATGAGAGGAGGCCCTTGCCCCTCTATTTATAGCCATGGTGGGGGGATTAGGGGGAGGGATGAGAGGATTAGTGGGAGGATGAGAGGATTAGTGGGAGATTAGCATGGATTTGTCTTATATGAGTGTAATTAGCTTGTAGAGCTCACCGTATGACACCGGAGGTGTCGGGGACCATAATTAGGGGTACCCTCAAGGCTCCTAATTCTCAGCTGGTAACCCCCATCAGCACAAAGCTGCAAAGGCCTGATGGGTGCGATCAAGTCAGGGATCAGTCCGTCCGAGGGACTCGATCACGCCTCGCCCGAGCCTAGCCTCGGACAAGAGCAGCCGACCCCGAAGGATCTCCGCCTCGCCCGAGGCCCCCCTCCAGCGGCGAACACGTTCCCGGCTCGCCCGAGGCCCTGTCTTCACCGAGAAGCAACCCCGACCAAATCGCAGGAGCATTTGATGCAAAGGTGGCCTGACACCTTTATCCTGACGCGCGCCCCGGCTGACGAAGCCGAAGTGACCGCCGTCACTTTGCCGCTCCACTGACCGGTCTGTCAGAAAGACAACGCCACCTGCGCCCCTCCGACTGCAGTGCCACTTGACAGAGTGAGGCTGACAGGCAGTCAGGCCCGGCCGCGCACCATTGGAAACTCCGCTTCGCCCGACCCAGGGCTCGGACTCGGGCAAAGCCTCGAAAGACGGCGAACTCCGCTCCGCCCGACCCAGGGCTCGGACTCGGGCAAAGCTCGGGAAGACGGCGAACTCCGCTCCGCCCGACCCAGGGCTCGGACTCGGGCTAAGCCCCGGAAGACGGCGAACTCCGCTCCGCCCGACCCAGGGCTCGGACTCGGGCTAAGCCCCGGAAGACGGCGAACTCCGCTCCGCCCGATCCAGGGCTCGGACTCGGGCAAAGCCCCGGAAGACGGCGAACTCCGCTCCGCCCGACCCAGGGCTTGGACTTGGGCTAAGCCCCGGAAGACGACGAACTCCGCCTCGCCCGACCCAGAGGCTCAGACTCGGCCTCGGCCATGAAAGACGGACTCGACCTCGACCTCGGAGAAGCATCCACATCGCCCAACCCAGGGCGCGGACCGGCCACATCAATAGGAGGTGCCATCATTACCCTACTCCAAGCTGACTCAGGCTACAGGGAACAAGACCGGCGTCCCATCTGGCTCGCTCCGCCAGATAGGCGATGATGGCGTCCCGCACGTTCCCTGACGATGGCGGCTCTCGGCCCCCTTATGAAAGCAAGAGGACGTCAGCAAGGACTCGACGGCCCCGACAGCTGTCTCTCCGCCAGGCTCCAACACTCCTCCGACGGCCACGACATCACACAAATCGGGTGCCAAGATCTCTCCGGCTGCCACGACGGCGTGTACTTAGGGCGCTAGCTCTCCTCCGCTAGACACGTAGCACTCTGCTACACCCCCCATTGTACACTTGGACCCTCTCCTTACACCTATAAAAGGAAGGGCCAGGGCCCTCTTAGAAGAGGTTGGCCGCTCGGGGACAAGGATGAGACGGGCGCTCGCATAAGGCCGCTCGCTCCTTCCCCCGGGTGGACGCTTGTAACCCCCTACTGCAAGCACGCCCGACCTGGGCACGGGACGAACACTAAGGCCGCGGGATTTCCACCTCTCTCTCTCTCGCCCATCTCCGGGCTCCTCGCTCTCCCCCCTTCGCGCTCGGCCTCGCGTCGACCCATCTGGGCTGGGGCACGTGGCGACGCTTCACTCGTCGGCTCAGGGACCCCCCTGTCTCGATACGCCGACATTTGGCGCGCCTGGTAGGGGCCTGCTGCGTGTTGACGAACAGCTTCCCGTCAAGCTCCAGATGGGTAGTCTCCAGCAACCTCTCCGGCCCGGGACGGTACTTCGTTTCGGGAGCCTTGAGTTCATGTCCCTCGACGGCGACTACGACATGATACTCCTTCCACCGCCGGGCGACAACGACAATGGTGGCCGACAGTCCGCCCTCCGGCGGCGGAATCGACGACGTCTTCCCCGCGTGGCGGAAGAACAACCTTCGAGCTCGCCCCGTCTTCTTCCCTGTCGGCGGAGGAGGCGGAGGCGGGGCAACCAAGGCCAAGCAGGAGGCGGCGCCTCATCGGCCGTCGAGCGAGTCGAAAACGCCAGCACTCCAACGGGGAGCGCGCCGGGCATCGGCCTCACGCTTGAGACGAAGACGAGCGCTATCTCCCCGCGACACGTCAACCCCGAGCAAACAGACGATGTCAGCGTGCTCGCGAAAGGCTTGCTGGATGTCGCCCTCGTACCTGAGACGACGGTGCAGTCAGCCCCCGACGTGACCTCATCACCGCCCGTCGACCAAGAGGTACCGACCGATTCCCATCCCACGCCTTTCAGATTTAGCCTCGACCCGCCTAGCGGCTCCGCTTTGGCGGACGCTCTCGTAGAGATGAATCCGAACCCTCTGGGGTTTCGTATGCGGTCACCTTGGGACCGGCTGGCGGACGTCTCGACCTACGGGCCCTCCGGGTCCGAGGAAGACGATGAACCCAGCTTCCATTGGGATTTTTCTGGACTTGGCAACCCCAGTGCCATGCGGGGCTTCATGACCGCGTGCGACTACTTCCTTTCTGACTGTTCCGACGGTAGCCGTAGCCTCGGCGACGAGGACTGCGGCCCGAGCCGCGAATGTTTCCACGTCGATCTAGGGGGTCCCCCCGAAGGCAACCATCTCGGCATGCCGGAGGACGGTGATCCCCCTAGGCCGGTGCCTCGCGTTGACATCCCGCGAGAGCTAGTTGTGGTCCCCGTTTTGGCGGGGGGTCACGACCCACAACTCGGGCAAATCCGCGGGGTGTAGGCCAGGCTCGACGAGGGAGCAGGAGCGCTTGAGCCAATCCGCCGGGACACCGGGCAGGCATGGGCGGGCCAACCTCTGGCCAGAGAAATGCGTCATCTACCCCAGGGCTTCCAGCACCGCGTCGCCGACGATGTCAGGATCAGGCCGCCACCCGCATCCAGTGGGGTCGGCCAGAACCTGGCTGCAGCAGCAATGCTCCTCCGCGCGATGCCGGAGCCATCAACCACCGAGGGGCGGCGAATCTGGGGAGAGCTCAAGGATCTCCTGGAAGGCGCCGCGGTCCGGCGGGCCGAGAGCTTCGCCTCCCGGAGGTAGGGGTACCCCTCAGAACATCGTGCCGCGACTTCCCGATTCATGCGGGAAGCCTCGGTCTGCACCGGGCGCACGCGCAACACAGCGCCTGCGGCCCCGGGTCGCTTCGGCAACGAGCATCAGCACCACGATCGTCGGGCCCACCTCGACGAGAGGGTGCGCCGAGGATACCACCCCAGGTGTGGGGGACGCTACGACATCGGGGAGGATCGAAGTCCCTCGCCCGAACCACCTGGTCCGCAGGCCTTCAGCCGGGCCATACGACGGGCGCCGTTCCCGACCCGGTTCCGACCCCCGACTACTATCACAAAGTACTCGGGGGAGACGAGACCGGAACTGTGGCTCGCGGACTACTGTCTGGCCTGCCAGCTGGGTGGAACGGACGATGACAACCTCATCATCCGCAACCTCCCCCTGTTCCTCTCCGACACTGCTCGCGCCTGGTTGGAGCACCTGCCTCCGGGGCAGATCTCCAACTGGGACGACCTAGTCCAAGCTTTCGCCGGCAATTTCCAGGGCACGTACGTGCGCCCCGGGAATTCCTGGGACCTCCGAAGCTGCCGACAGCAGCCGAGAGAGTCTCTCCGGGACTACATTCGGCGATTCTCGAAGCAGCGCACCGAGCTACCCAACATCACCGACTCGGACGTCATCGGCGCGTTCCTCGCCGGCACCACCTGCCGCGACCTGGTGAACAAGCTGGGTCGCAAGACCCCCACCAGGGCGAGCGAGCTGATGGACATCGCCACAAAGTTCGCCTCCGGCCAGGAAGCGGTCGAGGCTATCTTCCGGAAGGACAAGCAGCCCCAAGGCCACCCACCGGAAGATGCTCCCGAGGCATCAACCCAGCGCGGCCCCAAGAAGAAGGGCAAGAAGAAGTCGCAAGCAAAACGCGACGCCGCCGACGCGGACCTTGTCGCCGTCGAGTACAAGAACCCTCGGAAACCCCCAGGAGGTCCCAACCTCTTCGACAAGATGCTCAAGGAGCCGTGCCCCTATCATAAGGGGCCCGTCAAGCACACCCTTGAGGAGTGTGTCATGCTTCGGCACCACTTCCACAGGGCCGGGCCACCCGCGGAGGGTGGCAGGGCCCGCGACGACGACAAGAAGGAAGATCACCAGGCAGGAGAGTTCCCCGAGGTCCGCGACTGCTTCATGATCTACAACGGGCGAGCGGCGAACGCCTCGGGTCGGCACCGCAAGCAAGAGCGTCGGGAGGTCTGTTCGGTGAAGGTGGCGGCGCCCGTCTACCTAGATTGGTCCGACAAGCCCATCACCTTCGACCAGGCCGACCACCCCGACCATGTGCCGAGCCCGGGGAAATACCCACTCGTCGTCGACCCCGTCATCGGTGACGTCAGGCTCACCAAGGTCCTCATGGACGGAGGCAGCAGCCTCAACATCATCTACGCCGAGACCCTCGGGCTTCTGCGTATCGATCTGTCCTCGGTCCGGGTGGGCGCTGCGCCTTTCCATGGGATCATCCCTGGGAAGCGCGTCCAGCCCCTCGGACAACTCGATCTTCCCGTCTGCTTCGGAACACCCTCCAACTTCCGAAGGGAGACCCTGACGTTCGAGGTGGTCGGGTTCCGAGGAACCTACCACGCGGTATTGGGGAGGCCCTGCTGCGTGAAGTTCATGGCCGTCCCCAATTATACCTACCTCAAGCTCAAGATGCCGGGCCCCAACGGGGTCATTACCGTCGGCCCCACGTACAAACACGCGTTCGAATGCGACGTGGAGTGCGTGGAGTATGCCGAGGCCCTCACCGAGTCCGAGGCCCTCATCGCCGACCTGGAGAGCCTCTCTAAGGAGGTGCCAGACGTGAAGCGTCATGCCGGCAACTTCGAGCCAGCGGAGACGGTTAAGTCCGTCCCCTTCGACCCCAGCAGCGACGCCTCCAAGCAAGTCCGGATCGGCTCCGGGCTCGATCCCAAATAGGAAGCGGTGCTCTTCGACTTTCTCCGCGTGAACGCCGACGTCTTCGCGTGGAGTCCCTCGGGCATGCCCAGCATACCGAGGGATGTCGCCGAGCACTTGCTGGACATCCGAGCCGGAGCCCGACCCGTCAAGCAGCCTCTATGCCGATTCGACGAGGAGAAGCGCAGAGCCATAGGCGAGGAGATCCGCAAGCTAATGGTGGCAGGGTTCATCAAAGAGGTATTCCATCCCGAATGGCTCGCCAACCCTGTACTCGTGAAAAAGAAAGGGGGGAAATGGCGGATGTGTGTGGACTACACTGGTCTGAACAAAGCATGTCCGAAGGTTCCCTACCCTCTGCCTCGCATCGATCAGATCGTGGATTCCACTGCTGGGTGCGAAACCTTGTCTTTCCTTGATGCCTATTCAGGGTATCACCAAATCAGGATGAAAGAGTCCGACCAGCTCGCGACTTCTTTCATCACGCCCTTCGGCATGTACTGCTACGTCACCATGCCGTTCGGCTTGAGGAATGCAGGCGCGACGTACCAGTGGTGCATGAACCATGTGTTCGGCGAGCACATTGGCCGCACGGTCGAGGCCTATGTCGATGACATCGTAGTCAAGACGAGGAAAGCCTCCGACCTCCTTTCCGACCTTGAAGTGACATTCCGATGTCTCAAGGCGAAAGGTGTCAAGCTCAATCCCGAAAAGTGTGTCTTCGGGGTGCCCCGGGGCATGCTCTTGGGGTTCATCGTCTCCGAGCGAGGCATCGAAGCCAACCCGGAGAAGATCGCAGCCATCACCAACATGGGGCCCATCCAGGACTTGAAAGGCATACAGAGGGTTATGGGATGTCTCGCGGCTCTGAGCCGCTTCATCTCATGCTTCGGCGAAAGAGGACTACCCTTGTACCGCCTCTTAAGAAAGGCCGAGCGCTTCACTTGGACCCCTGAGGCCGAGGAAGCCCTCGGGAACCTGAAGGCGCTCCTCACGAAGGCGCCTATTTTGGTGCCCCCAGCTGCCGGAGAAGCCCTCTTGGTCTACGTCGCCGCGACCACTCAGGTGGTTAGCGCCGCGATTGTGGTCGAGAGACAAGAAGAGGGGCATGCATTGCCCGTTCAGAGGCCAGTCTACTTCATCAGCGAGGTACTGTCCGAAACCAAAATCCGCTACCCACAAGTTCAGAAGCTGCTGTACGCGGTGATCCTGACACGGCGGAAGTTGCGACACTACTTCGAGTCTCATCCGGTGACTGTGGTGTCATCCTTCCCCCTGGGGGAGATCATCCATTGCCGAGAGGCCTCGGGTAGGATTGCAAAGTGGGCGGTGGAAATCATGGGCGAAACAATCTCGTTCGCCCCTCGGAAGGCCATCAAATCCCAGGTCTTGGCGGACTTCGTGGCTGAATGGGTCGACACCCAGCTAATAACAGCTCCGATCCAACCGGAGCTCTGGACCATGTTCTTCGATGGGTCGCTGATGAAGACAGGAGCCGGCGCAGGCCTACTCTTCATCTCGCCCCTCGGAAAGCACCTACGCTACGTGCTACGCCTCCACTTCCCGGCGTCCAACAATGTAGCTGAGTACGAGGCTCTGGTCAATGGGTTGCGGATCGCCGTCGAGCTAGGGGTCCGACGCCTCGACGCTCGCGGTGACTCACAACTCGTCATCGACCAAGTCATGAAGAACTCCCACTGCCGCGACCCGAAGATGGAGGCCTATTGCGATGAGGTCCGGCGCCTGGAAGACAAGTTCTACGGGCTCGAGCTCAACCACATCGCTCGGCGCTACAACGAGACTGCGGACGAGCTGGCTAAAATAGCCTCGGGACGAACAACGGTTCCCCCAGACGTGTTCTCCCGAGACCTGCATCAACCCTCCGTCAAGATCGAGGACACGCCCGAGCCCGAGGCACCTTCGGCTCCGCCCGAGGCGTCCTCGGCTCAGTCCGAGGTACCCTCGGCCCAGTCCGAGGTACCCTCGACACGGTCCGAGGTACCCTCGGCTCAGCCCGAGGTACCCTCGGCCCCCGAGGGTGAGGCACTGCGCGTCGAGGGGGAACCGAGCGAGGTCACGCCTAATCAAAGCTGGCAGACCCCGTATCTGCAATATCTCCACCAAGGGGAGCTGCCCCTCGACCAAGCCAAAGCTCGGTGGTTGGCGCGGCGCGCCAAGTCTTTCGTCTTGCTAGGGGATGGGAAGGAGCTCTACCACCGCAGCCCCTCAGGCATCCTCCAGCGATGCATTTCCATCGCAGAAGGTCAGGAACTCCTCCGAGGTCTAGACCTCGTCGGCCCCTTGCGGAAGGCACCCGGGGGCTACACGCACCTGTTAGTCGCCATCGACAAATTTTCCAAGTGGATCGAGGTCCAACCCCTGAGCAGCATCAGGTCCGAGCAGGCGGTGGCGTTCTTCACCAACATCATCCATCGTTTCGGGGTCCCGAATTCCATCATCACCGACAATGGCACCCAGTTCACCGGCAGAAAGTTCCTGGACTTCTGCGAGGATCAGCAATCCGGGTGGACTGGGCCGCCGTGGCTCATCCCATGACGAATGGGCAAGTAGAGCGTGCCAACAGCATGATTCTACAAGGACTCAAGCATCGGATTTACAACAACCTCAACAAGTTCGGCAAGCGATGGATGAAGGAACTCCCCTCGATGGTCTGGAGCCTGAGAACAACACCGAGCCGAGCCACGGGCTTCATGCCGTTCTTTCTGGTCTATGGGGCCGAGGCCATCTTGCCCACAGACCTGGAATACGGTTCCCCGAGGACGAGGGCCTATGACGACCAAAGCAACCAAGCTAGTCGAGAAGACTCGCTCGACCAGCTGGAAGAGGCTCGGGACAAGGCACTACTACACTCGGCGCTGTACCAGCAGTCCATGCGACGCTATCACGCCCGAGGGGTCCGGTCCCGAGACCTCCAGGTGGGCGACCTGGTGCTTTGGCTACGACAAGACGCCCGAGGTCGACACAAGCTCACGCCCCCCTGGGAGAGGCCACTTGTCATCGCCAAAGTTCTGAAGCCCGGAACAAACAAGCTGGCCAACAGTCAAGGCGAGGTCTACAGCAACGCTTGGAACATCCAACAGCTACGTCGCTTCTACCCTTAAGATGTTTTCAATTTGTTCATATACCTCGCTCTCACGCAAAGTTTAGTCATCAAGGAAGGGTCAGCCTGGCCTCGGCAAAGCCCGACCCTCCCTCGGGGGCTAAAAGGGGGGAACCCCCTCTGCGTCGAAATTTTCCTCGAAAAAAGATCTTTTCCGCCGGAATGTCTTCCGCGCTTTTTGACTACTTCGAAAGTGGATCCTGAAAACGACGGAGTACACGTAAGCAGCCAAGGATGACCGAGCCGAGGGACTCCTACGCCTCCGGGATACGGATACCTCACTCATCACCTTCTGCCATGAGTGTCTCACGTTCGGATAAGTGATTCCGCGGACCGAACAAGTCTTCATGTTCGGAAGCTCTTCCGCCGGAGCGATCCTTCGAGCCTTCTCGACTGCGTCGGTGACAGAACCCCATGGACGGGTAAGAGTGCGCGTAAGCGGCAAGGCCGACCGAGCCGAGGGACTCCTACGCCTCCGGGATACGGATACCTCACTCATCACCTTCCGTGAGAAGCAACTTTCGCTCGCACAAATAGTTCTGTTACCGACAAAAAAGTCCAGATACTCGAAACGAGAGGAGAGGAGACGCGGCTTTACAATACGGAGTGGGCGTGTTTCGGCCTCGGCGGCCGCAGAAAACACGCGCTACAAGATAATCCGATCCTGCAGGCTCGGATCTTGACGGCTAAAGGGAGCAGCGGTAGCCTCGGACGGCGACGCGGTCCGAGGGTCTCCGCTCTGAAGTACAACGTCATCACCAAGCCCGAGCCATCACCGCCAGGGTCTTCTCCAAGAATCCGGCCCGAGCAGGCGGCTCGGCCGGTCACCCTGGGGCCTCGGCTAGCTGTCACCCAAGGACATCAGCCCGGCCCGAGGCCTCGGCAGGTCGATTCCGGTGTTGGTCCCGCTAACGGACGACTCGGCCAGGCTCCGGCCGACCTGGTCTTCTTTTCGAGCCAACTCCGCCTCTGTTTGCGTCGGCACCGCTACCCCTGGCCTCGGCTCATCGAAGAGCGGCCGAGGGCTTTCCTCTAACTAAGCAAGGGAAGCCTCGGACAATAAGGCTGGCCGAGCCGAGGGACTCCTAAGCCTCCGGGATACGGATACCTCACTCGTCACCTTTATGCGAGGCGACTCGCGCTTGGTGAAGCGGTTCAGACAACCAACAGGCGAGTCTTAGTGCTCGAAAATGGGGAAAAAACACGGCTCCGTGCCGAAATTACATACATGTTCAGGCCTCGACAGCCACGATGAACAAAAACACTGGCATTCGAAATGCCATTACAAACGGAACTCCGGTTCCACCTCCGCAGGTACGAACAACCCCACGCGACTGAGGAGGCCTGCGGAGCAATAGAAGACCGACGAACGGTTCGCCGTCGCCCGCCCCAGCAGCAGCGACGATGAAGACTTCTGCTCCGGGGGGCCGAACAGCAGCAGCGATGACCTCAGGGCAGATGCTACTGCCAGGAGGCCCTCGCCCATGCCCCCAACTCGAGAGGCAAGGACGGGCAGAAGGCCGTAGAGTTGGAGGTCGGTCCGCGGGTGACGCCGACGAGCTCATCGGCGGCGGAACCTCTTTTAACTGCCGTGGCGGAAGGCGGCACCGGGAGTGGCTTCGAAGCCGCTCGGCTCAGAGAGCTGGGCACGGTGCAGCTGCCAGTGCCACGGACGACTCCCGCCCTTCCCCTCGATCACTGAGGGAAGGAGCGGGCCACCGCACACACGGGGGGCCGACCCCAACTCGGCACACTCCCCTCCCCAGCCCTGGTGATGAAAATCCTTGAGGCTGAGGGAGGGGCAGAGGCCGCAGCCTGGCTCGCTTTCCCCCTCCATCGAACTGGAGATCACCGTCTGGGGTGACCGTCGGCGGAGGGGTGCAGCCGGGCTGCATGATGAAAATCCTTGAAGCCGAACGATGGCTGAAAGGTACCAACTCCCGCGGAGTTGCGTTCCTCCAACGACGAAGCGGAAAGACGGCGGATATCCCCCATCCGGGGGCTTGGAAGATGGAAAGACACGATGCATAAGGGAGCGCGAAGACACGGTCGCCTTCCAAGAAGGTCACCCTCCTTTTAAAGGCGACTCTCCCTACTTGCGTCCCCAGCCGTCGTGGGCTGAGTCTTCTCCAACACGCTCCAAGGTCATCCCCCTACGGCGCGGGGGCTGGGTCCCACGCGTCACGCAAGCCGGTCCAGAGCAGAAGAAGCCAAACCGCCGCGCGCGGTGCGTGCAACCGCCCGGCGGTTACAAGCGGCTCACCACTTTTGCCCAGACCAGCGGGCGAAAGGGCGGGCAGCCATGCAGGCGGCATGCAACCGCGCTAAGTGGGCGCACCTCTCCGACTTCCAACGTGCCCAGCCTGGAGGACCAGGCCCACGCGTCATGCAACCGGTGCGCCGGTTGCTACGTGTGAGTAACTGCACCGCCACCTGCGCCACCACCGCGCCTCCTCGACTGCGGAACCAATACCGCGACTCGAGCCAACCTGGCGCACGACCCAGCGGCTCCAGCCTGGCACGACGGTCAATGTGGCCGATGACAGGCCGAAAGTAATGGCGGTGGCAGGCGGGCAGGAGCAGCGGTCATGTCGTCAGCCAAGCTTACGTCCCATCCGGGGGCAGCAAGGGAACCCTCCCTCACGGCGTGAAGACAACGCGCCTGTGTTCCATTCCACGAATGGCTCGCGCACGCGCAACAGCTGCCCTGCGAACCACTCGCCCCGTCGCATTAACTCCGCGGCGGGACAGGCGACGCCTCTGGCAGGAGAAGCAAGCGACGCTTCGCCTTCGCCGTAATGACCACGTCAAAAAAGGTACGCCGCGTCGTTCAATTTCGTATCCTTTTCCTTTTTTCCTCTTTCTCTCTCTTGCAACAGGGACCAGGAAAGGGGGATACCCCAGAAAGGATCCTTCCCTGTGAAGGAACCACACTCCGAGCCTCCCTACTGATCAGAGGTTCGAAGGCTGGCCCATCGGAAGGGTTCAACAGCCGCCTAAGAGCACATGGGCTCCACACCCACTACTGGTCAGAGGTTCAAAGGCCGGCCCCGCGGAAGGGTTCAACGGCCGCCTCAGGCTACTCGGGCTCCGCGCCCACTACTGATCAGGGGTTCGAAGGCTGGCCCCCGAAGGGTTCACAGCCGCCTCAAACACAGAGCGAGGGATGACCATGGGTACGTTCGATACATAAACAAGGCTCGGGCTGCGCTCCCGAGGTACCCTAGGACATTTCTGAGACCAGCGGGAACGATATTGTAACAGAATCCCATCAGAGGGAGGCATCGAGCCCTCGGACCCCGTCACCAGGGGACCGGGTCTGGCAGATCACCCGCAGGTACTTTTGGGCGTGCCTCTGGGCCCCTAGCCGACCCCTAACGAATGGGGCACGGACGTCCGCTCGGATCACCCGCCTGCAACTCACCGGAGACACCATGTTCGGCGCCCGTCGAGGGCAACATGGCGATCTCCCCCCTCCTCCTTGCGGAAAGGTGACCCAGGGGCGTATGTAAAAAAGTCGAGTCTGTTCCTGATCGCCCTCGCCCTGTGCAGGGGCTCGGGGGCTGCTCTCGCAAACCCGGCTCCGGCCAAACCATTGACAGCGTCAGCATACCAGCCCGAGAACTTGGGACCCGACCGTACGCCCGGGCTACGGCCAGCTCGCATGAGGGGACGACCAGACCAGTCGAAGCATTGCACGAGGCGTTAAGACCTCGGAGGAGTCAAACCACTCCTCCGAGGCCTCGGGGGCTACACCCGGCGGGTGCGCTCGCGCGCACCCACCGGAACAAAATGCAACCGAGAAAAGCTGGTCCCCTTGCAAAAAAGTGCGACGAAAGCCTCCAAGCGAGTGCTAACACTCCCTTCGAGGCTCGGGGGCTACTGTCGGGGACCATAATTAGGGGTACCCTCAAGGCTCCTAATTCTCAGCTGGTAACCCCCATCAGCACAAAGCTGCAAAGGCCTGATGGGTGCGATCAAGTCAGGGATCAGTCCGTCTGAGGGACTCGATCACGCCTCGCCCGAGCCAAGCCTCGGACAAGGGCAGCCGACCCCGGAGGATCTCCGCCTCGCCCAAGGCCCCCCTCCAGCGGCGAACACATTCCCGGCTCGCCCGAGGCCCTGTCTTCGCCGAGAAGCAACCCCGACCAAATCGCAGGAGCATTTGATGCAAAGGTGGCCTGACACCTTTATCCTGACGCGCGCTCCGGCTGACGAAGCCGAAGTGACCGCCGTCACTTTGCCGCTCCACTGACCGGTCTGTCAGAAAGACAACGCCGCCTGCGCCCCTCCGACTGCAGTGCCACTTGACAGAGTGAGGCTGACAGGCAGTCAGGCCTGGCCGCGCACCATAGGAAACTCCGCTCCGCCCGACCCAGGCTCGGACTCGGGCAAAGCCCCGGAAGACGGCGAACTCTGCTCCGCCCGACCCAGGGCTCGGACTCGGGCAAAGCCCCGGAAGACGGCGAACTCCGCTCCGCCCGACCCAGGGCTCGGACTCGGGCTAAGCCCCGGAAGACGGCGAACTCCGCTCTGCCCGACCCAGGGCTCGGACTCAGGCTAAGCCCCGGAAGACGGCGAACTCCGCTCCGCCTGACCCAGGGCTCGGACTCGGGCAAAGCCCCGGAAGACGGCGAACTCTGCTCCGCCCGACCCAGGGCTCGGACTTGGGCTAAGCCCCGGAAGACGACGAACTCCGCCTCGCCCGACCCAGAGGCTCGGACTCGGCCTCGGCCACGAAAGACGGACTCGACCTCGACCTCGGAGAAGCATCCACATCGCCCAACCCAAGGCGCGGACCGGCCACATCAACAGGAGGCGTCATCATTACCATACTCCAAGCTGACTCAGGCTACGGGGAACAAGACCGGCGTCCCATCTGGCTCGCTCCGCCAGATAGGCGATGATGGCGTCCCACACGTTCCCTGACGATGGCGGCTCTCGGCCCCCTTACGAAAGCAAGAGGACGTCAGCAAGGACTTGACGGCCCCGACAGCTGTCTCTCCGCCAGGCTCCAGCACTCCTCCGACGGCCACGACATCACACAAATCGGGTGCCAAGATCTCTCCGGCCGCCACGACGGCGTGTACTTAGGGCGCTAGCTCTCCTCCGCTAGACACGTAGCACTCTGCTACACCCCCATTGTACACTTGGACCCTCTCCTTACGCCTATAAAAGGAAGGGCCAGGGCCCTCTTAGAAGAGGTTGGCCGCTCGGGGACGAGGACGAGACGGGCGCTCGCATAAGGCCACTCGCTCCTTCCCCCAGGTGGACGCTTGTAACCCCTACTGCAAGCGCACCCGACCTGGGCGCGGGACGAACACGAAGGCCGCGGGATTTCCACCTCTCTCTCTCTCGCCCATCTCTGGGCTCCTCGCTCTCCCCCCTTCGCGCTCGGCCTCGCGTCGACCCATCTGGGCTGGGGCACGCGGCGACACTTCACTCGTCGGCTCAGGGACCCCCCTGTCTCGAAACGCCGACAGGAGGCATACGTATACGTATGAGCATGAGGAAAGTTATGGAGAAAATATTTGTAGGGACTTGAAAAATGATTCTGAAGGTATTTCTAGGAAGAAAATACTTGGAGATATATCGGTGGAATATTTGGGCAGTATTTCTGAAAGAGTTTGAGGGTGATCACTGGGAAATATTTGTAGGATATTTTGAGGAGGATTTTAGAGAGAGTATATACCACTATAATTTATTTGTTGATATCAACTCTCAAACAAACATTTTGAACTGAAATTTGAAATTCATTTTGAATTTAGAGCGAGTTTGGGAAAATTTCAAGATTTGAATTTTGGGATGCTACAAATCTACCCCACTTAAAAGGAATCTCGTCCTCGATATTTGGCTTAGAAGGGTTATGGGTATAGCTTTACTTCAGCTACATATCTTCACTTTGCAACTCTTCGAGGAGATGGAACTTCAACAAGATCTGGCCTTGAGGAGCATCTGGTTGCCGATTGCAATCGCTGATTCTGGCTACTCAAGATCATCTTCAGGCTTCTAGGTTTCGCTTGGCAGCTAGCTTATTGAAGAAGCATCGATGCCAACACACAAACCTTCCTCTTGCGAACTTCCACATGGATTCCTTCCTTGATTGGTCTTCTGGTGGTTCATCAACGGAACTTGGGTGACCACTTCTCATCCAGAAACTTATATGCTTCGATGATCTGGTCCTCCACAAGCTTGCAACAGGCCTTCTTCTTTTTCTCCAAAGCAGGAACTTTACTGGAACACTACCCCACTTAAAAAGAATGAGGGTAGAACTCTTGAATCTTGGGGATTTGAACTCCTTGAAGCATCACATAACAAGGGTGTTACGGGGCCTTCTTCTGCTGTTGCTGCTTGAGCAGGCTGCGGAGAGATGACTGACACAGGGTTGATTCTGGGAGAACCTTCTTCTTATCTTCTCTTCACTTTCTTCTTCTCACTGACCCTTTCTTTCTTTTTGCTCTTCCCACTGGAGGATTCTATCAAAGAGTATTACCATCATATAGAGGAGGAAACCAAAGATGTTGAACCATGTACAATAGTCTTCAACCCAAGAATCACCAAGCATTGTGATCTTAGGGGCGAGGGAGTGGAAAATGGAGTTGCTTGCGATTTGGCAGAGGGGTTTTTATCAGGTGAGTTTTTGCTTTGAGCGACATGGGGATTGAGGGAGCTGGTGGGGGGGAATTTTATAGGCGAGCGGTATGCAAGGGTGTGGAGTGGTGGTGATGGAGCAGGTGACACATGGCAGCAGACGTGACAAGGGGGAAGGGGGGCATGTTGCCGGTGACGATGGCGGTAGTGGGTGCGCTGCAAAGGGGGGGGGGGTGGGCGGCGGTAGTGTGCTGCAAAGGGGGCATGGGTGGTGGTGCTAGTGCGCATGGAGGCGGGCACGCGTGTGAGGGGCATGGGTGAGTGGTGGGGTCAATGACCCTGATGTTTACGGTCTCTGGTTCCAAGAATCTTTGCCTCTCTGTATGGTAATAACTCCTTTTGTCCTCTTTTTCTGTTTACTTTGACTCAGGGGCAGTGCTTTGATTCTCACGGTCGGTCCTTTTGACTGAGCAGCTGGACAGGTTCCTTCTGTAGCTTATTCCAGGCTTCAAGGGTAAGCTTCTCGGTATCTTCTTGGGTAAGGCACTTTTCTCTTGAGATGGGTTAAGGGGAGAATGGAAGCATAAGATGAGGATTAGCTCTAATTTGTGATCTATGTTTTTAGAGAAAACCTTTCTTAAAAAATAAAGAAAACACACAAGCTCAGCAATGATAAGCATAAACAAATCAAATGTTTTGAATAAGAGAAGAATAGAGTTTTTCCAAAGCACGGACTACTCAGATTTGGGGGCTAAGCATAACTACTATTGCTCGGCTCCTAAACTGAGAACTATGCTAAATGCAACTTATGAGCACTAACGTTAAAGCATCACATATGCACTCAAAAGGGGAGAAAACATCAAGCGAAATTCATTTTGAAATGCCCTAGGGGGCCACACAATTAGAGTTTTTCAAAACACGAGACTACACGATTACCTCTCAAACATGCAGGGCTCTAGCCAAAGTGAAGAAAAACTTCACTACCCAACGCATGCAGAGGACTGGGCATAACTACCTCAGACCTGACAGCTTCTCTTTTGGCAAGGCTGGCGCACAACTTCAATCTGAGGCATCTCCTGGATGGGTCAAGAGGGAGCTGATGTTGATGACTTCTTCTGGTGGTTACTGAGATGGCAAGACGGGGTTGAACTCTTCTTCAAGCGGGACTGACTCTTGTAGCTCCTCAGAGGGCGATGGTGCTGGCGGGGTGCTTGCAGCTTCTTCTTTGATCTCACGGGACGGTTCTAGAATCTTCTTCAAGGTGAGGGGCTCAAACAACTCCGGTGGGGGATCTTGGGAGGATTCAGGGTGCTCTTGCTTGTCCATAGCCTTAGGGGAGACTGGAATTCCTTCCAAGACTATGGCTCCTTCCGGGAGTTCCCAAGTCTTCTTCTCTCCTCTGGTAGAGACCGGGTGACCTTCAAGAATCTGGGGGTCTTCAGCTCTGATGGGTTGAACAGGGTTGGATGAAGCGGGCTCTTGGATCCGCAGGGCTCTACGTTGGTTATGGGTTACCAAGTAGGCCTCCATCAACTTCTGGATGTGCTCATCTTTGGCTTGCTTCAGGGCTTCAACAGCAATGGCTTCACGACTTTCCAAGGCAGCTACATGGGCTTGAGCTAAGGTGAGATCCACATGGAGCTGACGGTTGTGCTTTTCTGCATCTTCTGCTCGGGCAATCATCTGACGGTGGTGCCGAGCCAAGAAATCATACTGCGCATCCAGGGTGAGCAGGTATGCAGTGAGGTACATGACTGAGGGGTCGTCCTCAAGCAGTTGCTTCCCTTCCAATGCATGCATCCTGGCCATCCAAACGGGACGGTTTCTCTGAAAGGGCGGAAAGAATCTGAGCAGTGTGTTGGCCACTTCTTCTTCATAGATCTGACACAGGGTCCTCAATGCCTTGCGGGCGACAACTTGGCAGGTGTCTTTGAATCTGTGCCCCGCAGCAATGACACTCCATTCCACATGGTGCGGACTGGATCCAATGTATACAGTCACGACACACTTCTCCGTGCCATGCTCGATGAATTCACGACCATCATACTCTGGCTGGCTCCTGATTCCGAGGCGGACTGTGCATGCTCTCAGCAACTTGGGGAAACCATCTTCATTTTGGCAAAAGCTGGTTTGGCAGCGAACCTCCATCTGACTTCTGAGAGAAGGAAAGGGGAAAGCATTTTTGAAATGAAGGGATGAGAGCAAGAATTTTTTTTAGAAAATAGTTTTAACTCAAAAACTTTTGGATCAGGCTAAGGGTTACGTCCTACGGCCAACCTCATAGTTCTGATACCACCTGAAGCGCCCCAATCCTCTGGGACTCAAATGTGATACAATTACTAGTCCTAGGAGGCTAGTAAACACATTTATACATCAGATGATTCCAGATCTGCTTAAATGAGACAAACCTATAAAGGTGGCGATCAACTTTAAGAGTTGGTCCACAACTCAGGACATATCATCAGAGTGGGGCTGAAGCAGCCCGATATACGTAGCGAAGCAAATCAGCGGTCCAACAACCACAGGCAAGGTTGGGAACAGGCATAACTCTTACCTGATCTCCTTTTTCTGAAAAACAACAAATAAGCAAGGGTGAGTACAAACGTATTCAGCAGCCCACCTTCACCGGCGGAATGGGGAAATCAGATATAATGCATGGAATATGTGGAGCTCAGGATATTTGCAGAAACAACAATATTTTATGCAGGGTTGTTTTGAAAAACATTTTGTATTTTACAAAGCACATCCTCTCCAAAAGGAGCATGAAGTTTTTCAGTATAGAATGAAATCCCCTGGACTAAACCATCCAGGTATCTTAGCAGTTTCCCACTGGTTTTCATTTTCAAAAACAGCTACTGGACTTCTCGTCCACCATAGCTCACGGCTCAACCGCCGGACCTTTTAAAAACATCTTTTCTCAAACGCACCCTTTTTTAAAACAAAACAATAATTGTCATACCACACCAGACTCGACCATACCAGTGGACACGGACTATTCGAATAGGTTTTCAAACTCTTTGCAGAGGGGTACACTTTACCCACTAGTTCGGTTTTTGCGATCTCACCGTCGTGAGACCCGAATGACGAATCTCTTTCTTTCCTCGCACGTCCTAACCTTAACGGTTATACCGGAAGGAGTCAGGCCACCGCCATGCCCAAACCGGACAAAACATTCCCCCTCCTTATCCTCCCGGTGCTCCCCAGCCTTCATAACCCTAGGGTTGGACCATACGAGTTCAGATTGAGTGACTGCCCACACAGTCTCGAGTGGTTGTACTTATCATGAGTACAGGTAGTGAAGGATGACAAACCAGTCCTTATATGAGGGGACAATCCTTCTGCTCATGCCTAAACCAGCTGAGCCATCACCTTAGGCCCTCCCCTAAACCAGGGAGTTCCTGATCATCCCTACTCAAAGGTGATAAGGGTGAAAACCCTTCATCATACACATTTTGAAAAGCATTTTCTTTTGAAAACTCACACCTGTCCTCAAATCATTTGTAACAAATATATCAGGGATTGATTGCGGCAAGCGGCTGGGTGGCCATAATAACTTGTCTCAAAATCATATCATGCATAAAATAACAGGCTGAGGGTTGTGGTTGAAAAATCATAGGTAATTTATGCATCAAAGGGATCCAGTGAGCTTGCCGTGCTTATCCGGCGAAGGGGGAAGGGGAGCTCGCAGAATTGGCTTCTAGCTCCACTGCCTGGCGTAGACTTGTAGATTTGGCCTCCACAAGACGGCATGAACGCTCCAATAATAGGAGGGTGGACTGGAGGCGGAGTGACACTATGCGTGTAGCCGGCAGAGCGGAGTAACTGAGTGGGTGGGGTGTTTGCCTTGGCTGAGGGTGTTGAGTGTGTGGAGTGGGAGAGGGTAGTTGGGTGTATTTATAGCTGGGTGTATGTGGTGTAGCTCAGTGAAGTTCACTATTGGTGAGAATAGTGACGAAAGAATCGTCTGACTTAGCATGGACAGGAGCGTAATAGGCAGAATATGGGATAAGAGTATTTTGGGAGTTTTCTAGAATATGAACCATGCTTAAGGGATGACATGGTTGGATAGGGAATAGTTTGACAAGAATTTTAGAAATAAGAATGACTAAAATCTGAGTTTGGATGGAGGAGTTTTGGATTTTATAATCATAGGGAGAAAAAGAAAAGGAAAGGAATATTCTAGAATTTTAATATTTAGAGATATTTGGAAAATCAAAAATACAAATGTATTTTTGAGCGGGGTGCGAGGAATTATTTTTGGGCTTTTCTTGGGCAGAGGTTTATGTTGGTGGAAACCGTTCCTACCTACTGTGTCTCATCAGACAACAGTTAGGCGGGACCCAAATAGCTAGAATGCTGTGATATTCTGGTCCGAGTGGGCTTTGGTATCTTGGGCTAGGTTTTATAGGATTGAAGACGTATCCATACAAACATGGTTCGCCTTTCTTTTTGGAAGTCTGGCTTGAAAGAATCCCAAAGTTAAGCATGCTCAACTTGGAGAAATCTGGGATGGGTGACCAGATGGGAAGTTCCCTACTGGAAGGAAAATCACAGTCACCGGAGTTCGTATGACTGGAATATGGGTCTGGCTGGTCTTAGGTGGACTGGACAACATGATAGATGAGTAGTTGAAATTTGGGGTAATCAGATGATCGATGAATAGTAATGATGAATAGTAACGGTGAATAGTTATGGTGAATAGTTCGTATGAATGAACGATGAACGATGAATAGTGACGATGAACGAACGATGAACGATGAATATGAACTATGAACGAACGATGAATAGGAACTATGAACGAACGATGAACGATCGAATGATCGAACGAACGAACGATCGGATTTTCGGCAACATAACGGTAGGAAAAAGATTATTTGGACGAACGAACGGATGAACGATCAAACGATTGGACGAATGGACGAACGAACCATGAACGATCGGACGAACGAACGAACAAACTAAGAACAGGTGGACGAACGATCGAAGAACGACCGAACGATCCTTGTGCTAGTGTGTGCTTGTGTGGGAAGTGGAGTGGGCGTGGGGGGGGGGGGGGAGGGAGTTGCCATGAAATGGCTTGGGTGGGATGAGAGGAGGCCCTTGCCCCTCTATTTATAGCCATGGTGGGGGATTAGGGGGAGGGATGAGAGGATTAGTGGGAGGATGAGAGGATTAGTGGGAGATTAGCATGGATTTGTCTTATATGAGTGTAATTAGCTTGTAGAGCTCACCGTATGACACCGGAGGCATACGTATACGCATGAGCATGAGGAAAGTTATGGAGAAAATATTTGTAGGGACTTGAAAAATGATTCTGAAGGTATTTCTCAGGAAGAAAATACTTGGAGATATATCAGTGGAATATTTAGGCAGTATTTCTGAAAGAGTTTGAGGGTGATCACTGGGAAATATTTGTAGGATATTTTGAGGAGGATTTTAGAGAGAATATAGACCACTATAATTTATTTGTTGATATCAACTCACAAACAAACATTTTGAAATGAAAATTTGAAATTCATTTTGAATTTAGAGCGAGTTTGAGAAAATTTCAAGATTTGAATTTTTGGGATGCTACAGCCATTCACCTTGCAAGTGAATATGGGTCTAGCTAACCCGGGCTAGAAGAGAATCGCGACTCATGGGTAAAGATGCGCCACCTCTACAAAGTGTTAAACTGATATATCAGCCGTGCTCACGGTTATGAGCAGCCTGGACTCCTCACATGATAATTGAACTTGAAGATGGAAATAAATCGAGATCCGATGATCTGCCAATGGTTTGCTTAAGTGGTTTCACTTAAGTGTTTTTTTGATATACTCTTATACCTTTGTTAATGGGAATACTTGGGATTCACACTTATTAGTAAGACATGTGCTGTTAATAAAATGTTGACCAACTAAAATGCTTACTGCTCAACCTTAGCCTCACCTTGATAAACTTGCATTAGTTTTTCCCCCACTTGCTGAGCCCCGACCATAAGTGAGCTCACCCTTGCTTAATTTTGATCAGAAGTTTGCAGATGAAGATATGATGCTGAACTCCATGGATGCTAGTCTAGTGATACCCCCGGTCATCTTCCTGTGGATGGATGTCCATATTTCGCTGTACTTTGATGAATAAAGGTTAAGACATTATGTTTGTTCGAAGGGTAATATGTTAATATAATCATTATTTACGCTTTTATGATTGTTCTTTTGATATATTACACTTGTGACGTTAACATATGTGTGGAAATAGATCCTGGCACACATATGCTATGCACTCGGCTCTGCCCTTTAGAAACGGGTGTGACAGAAGTGGTATCAAAGCAATGTGACTGTAGGTCGCTAGATTAGTTAGAAATGGAAAGCCCAGTCAGTCTTTCAAAGCTTGATATATTTTCCTCCATAAAAACTTACTTTATATCAAAACTCGTCTCTTTTATTTTCAACTCTTCTAGTCTGATTTTTGGTCTATCAGAAGACTTTGCTCAGAAGAACTACAAGATGATCAAGCTAGGATTTCGGAACCTGAAGCAAAGTTTGCCAGAAGAAACCCTTTCGAAGCTATTGAAGATGCTCCATTCTCTTTCTTATCCCTTACCCTGCAAGACGTTTTGTTATGGATCCCTTGGATCTATTACTAGACTTCTTGTTTAGGTTGATAGGATAACTCTACAGTATTAAGATTTTCGACTAGATCAGTAATGGCGATATTATATTATATTATAAGTGGTTTTCTAATCCCTAATATTGCTATATAACCCTTGACTTCTTATACTTTTGCTTTCTTGCCATTGTATTGCCACCCTTGCGCAATATCTACCTTGATATATTAAACTTTTGCCTCTCTACTTCTCTCCTTGATAATGCTTTCTCCCTATTGAATTCTTATACTTTTGTTGTATTGCCATTGTATTGTCATCCTTGGACAATATCTACCTCGAGATATTGAACCCTTTGTCTCTCTACTTGATAATGCCCTTGTATTTTGTATCCTTAAAAAAGGAAAAAAAACTTTCTCATATCCTTGGTTGTATAATTTATCCTCGCTTCACCAGTTAGTGGTTATCTTATTCATTATTGGTCATTAACAATAATGTTTTTGTCTTGTCTAACTCCTTGATAATTCTTACATGACTCCTTGACTTTATAATATCTTTCTTATTCCAAACCTTGTCTCACCTTTTGTTTTGGTTGAATGAGTAGAATTGGATTGTGTTGTGCTAGTATGCTTGAATTCATTGTCCTTTGTGTTCATGATTGATTTGCTTCTTTGAAATGATTGTTGGTGTATTGTGTGACTTTTGTCCACAATGGCATCAGTTAGCTAGGTAAAACCTTAGATAGATGGGTTTTCTCTGCTCTCTATAATCTGTCTTTGCTCAACCCTTTCGTCCCTTCCATTCTTCCATACCCATACAGATGTGAGACCTTGGAATGTCAATTGCAAGTGATGTCACTAAGTGCAAAGAATACATTGTGTTAGCAACTCCTCCAGCTAAGTCTCAGATGGAATAGTTTAAGAAGGCACATGCACACTTTTTGCAAGCAACATCTCAAGTGGTAGATAGACTCCAACAAGTTGATTTAGCAGAATTTATAGCACCTGAGCAGACTACCGGTAACCATATGACATCAACATCACCCTCGATAGTTGACTTAGAAAAGCTGTTACAGGCACAAGCTCTGATAATACAGAAAGCATCTCAACTCACCTCCTCATACCAACAAGTGTTGGCAAGTCGAAACGTCACTAGAAATGAAACAACTAATGAACAGACACAAAAGGATGCACACCAACAGACAAGTGACCTTGGAACATGTTGTTGTTGTGAGTACTATGGAATTCCTTGTCGCCAGATCAGTACAAACGAAAGTGAAACTACTAAACAGAAGAACCGGATTTTATTTTCTGGTATAAAAATTCAATGGTCTCCCCAAGAACAACTAATAGCAGATGCACTGTCAGACGATAAATTGCCAGGTTTTCCAAAAAGGAAACATCACAAGGATGCTCAGCTCCAAAAAGAAGCAAATGAGTGTTACATTGATGGATGGACTATCACCTGCACACAGTTTCAGCCTCGTCGTCGCATCAGTTCCAAGAAACAAAAAGGGGAACATGGAAAAAGTCAAGAAATAACTTCAAGAAAGTCTTGCTACCAATGTGGACGTGAAGGCCATTACTTCCGTAACTGTCCTGAGAAGCGTTCACTACCGGACACCCCCGAGATAAAGCTATCTCAGTCTTCAGACATGAAATATGAACAAAAATGCACAGAAACTTTTATCACCATCATGAAGAACAACAAGCGGAATAGGAAAATGTTTGGATACATGAGTAGTCCACCTCAACCATAAGCAAAAGCCCCAAAACACATGAGTACCCAAACAAAAGAACCAATCTAGACTCAGCTATATGGGATACAGACACCCAACCATCCCTCATCACCTGTTGGTCAAGCAAAGTTGACTCGCAAAGAACTCAAAGCAAGAGGTGCTTGTTTCTACTGCAGAAATGAAGAACATATTATTCGCGAATGCCCTAAGAAGCGTCTAGACCAGCTAAAAAAAGAAGACGGTGAAGCAAGACCTAAACAATAACCCGGAAGACCAACCAGTTATAAGTACGATGATGAAGGTTGCTTGATTAGTATACATTGCGAAGTAAAGAAGTAAGAAAGTTCCTTAATATTAGAAGAGTTCAATGTGAACTAAGAACCTACAAATAACCATATATCTCATTTGCTTTCATGCTAGCCTTCCCTAATCTCGAGGACGAGATTCTTTTTAAGAGGGGTAGATTTGTAACACTATAAAAGTCATTAAATAAAAATAATACATTTAGTTATTAATGATATTTATGGTAATTAATTTTCTCTTAAGTGTTCGTTATTTATTTGCCTTTGGAATGATTTTTGAATGCTCATGATTGATTTTGAATATTGAATATCATTCCTTCTTAAATGAAAATTTACATAAATAAAATAATAAATATTAGTCCAAGAATTAATATTTTATTTATAAATAATTTTGGTTTGATTATTATGAATTTTATGATTATTTAAATATGTATTTTGAAATTAAAAAAAAAAGAAAAAAAGAAAAAAAACCTAAACCCTAAGGCCCATTTGGCCCATGTAGACTGGCCGCCACTCTCCCTAACCTAATCCCGCCATCGCCCCATCCTCCCTGCACAGCCGCTGCCCTCAACTTCTCCCTCCCACCCCTTCTCTCTCCTCTCTCCTCTTCTCTGCTCCACAGCCGCCAACTCGACGCCTAGGCGCCACCCGCACCGACCCGGCCGACCGCGCCAAGCCAGGCCGCCGAGCACCCGCTTGCTGCCTGACCCCGCGCACCGAGCACCGCGAGGAACCGAGCCGCCGGCCCCGACGCTCCAACCGCGCTAGGACGCGCACCTGACTGAAGCACCAAGCGACCGCGCGCCCTGCAGCGTCCGAGCCCAACCAGCCGCGGCGTACCCAAGGACCGCGCCTGCGCGCCCGACCCGACTGACGAGCTGCCCAGGCGCCAGAAATCGACCCCGAGCGCCGCGACATCCGACCCAGAGACCGTGCACGCAGTGCCCTACACCCACGCCAACTGTTTCCTCTGCGTTCAAGAAACTTCAATGGAGCCGTTACTCCCTCTCCCATCACTCCCTCTCATTCATGGCCGCCATGAAGCACCCCGGCGACCTCTGCTCTCCCTCCCTTCCCCTCTATAAAACTCCAGTCGAGCTCTTCTCTCTCCCTACCCCAAGCTCGCTCCCTCCTCCTGGTTCTCTCTCCCTCGCCGTTCGCCGCCGTGAAGTTCGTCGCCGGACCGTTCGCGTCTGTTTGTCGTTCAACGGAGCTCCGCCCGTGCCTACGCGCTATCCGTCGCTCACCGTCCGTCTCGGAGTCTGTGAAACTCACCCACGCAGCACCCCGGCAACCGTGCCCACGCCGTTCGCCGTCTTCCGTCCACCCAAGGTTGAAGAGAACCAAAACCATTTGAATTTATTTTTGAAATCATGTTTGAATTAATTTGTGAATTATTGTTGTAATATTGAGACGATGTGATTCATGTGTACGATTTTAGAGATTTCGTTTTATACGTATAGTCAAAATCGAACCCCGCGACACTACTTTGAATATGCGTATGATTTTATAATTCTAAAAATAAACACGGTCACTGTTCACTAACTTAGTGATTTTTATACTAGAAATGTTTATAGTTAATTTCGCTTTAGTGTATGGAGCGATAATCGGTTAGTATTGATATACGCGATATAAGAAATTGAAATATGAATTAAGCCACGTATTTCTGGTCGAATGAAAATATAGATTTTTCTATTCATAATAAATATATTCATAAGTATAGCACTTAATTACTTAGAATAGTAAAAGGCTTATTTATGTCATAATAACCATGAATATGTTATTAAAAGTCTTATTTAGTAATTTACAATTAATTCTTAGCATATTAATGTTAGAAGAATTAAATAAACAATTTTTAGTTATACGTATAAATTCTATTTAGAAAAGAAAGGAGAAAACCGAAATAGTAGAATTTATAATAATGTTAAAATAACATAATTAGGCGCTCATACTTTTCTAATAAAGAAATTGATAGTTATATTGGTAAATATAGGTTTCTTACTAAAGAAGTAGATAATTTGTTTCTAACTTTAAAATAACCTTTTTAGTAGATATCATGTTTTTGATTTAATAAAGTTCATTATAGATGTTTAAGTATAGTCGTCTTAAATAGAAATTTAAAAGAATATGTAGACCATATGTTTCTTAATAAAAATAAAAGATAAATATTTGTCTAATTATATTTAGCCTTAAATTCAAGTTTTATAAATGATGATATATTATGTCTCACAATGTTTAAAAGTAATACAGGGTTTTTCCTAAAATAAGTGTTAAAATGGTTTAATTAGTCTTCTTGGTTTTGTAAACTAAAATGACAGTTTATATAATATCGAATATAGTTTCCTTATAATGAATTAGATCATTTGTTTCTAAATTATAATTACTTAATTAGTTTTCTAGGCATGATTAACCATCCATCAAATTAAGTCCATATTATTTATATATCACTTAGTGTTCCCTAAAGAATAAAATAATGAAATTAATGTTCATGTTATTTTATAATTAAAATGTTAGTTTCTATGTTGTTTTGTATATAACGTTCTTAATAAAAATGGAGGCTAGTGTTTTCTTAAGCAAAAGTGAATATAATTAATTGTTTAATTATCTGTTGCATAAAAACCTATCTAGGCCATGTATTTTCTTAATAAAAATAAATATAATTATTTGTTTAATCACCCTTCCACATAAAAACTCGATTAGTCTTATATAATAACTTTTCATCAATAAATGTTTTACAATATGTTTTGTAATGTTTCATAAATCAATGTTTAATATGTTTCATAACTCATTAACCATAGACATATAACATATATCTTTTCTAAACGGTTAAAAGGTTTAATAATGTTATAACGTGTTTTATCATCTTATAAACCCTTAATCTTAGACATATCACATATGACGTTTTATAAAAGATTAAATGGGTGAACTTAATATTTGTAGATTTCAATTAAGATATTTTTAAGCTCGTGTCTTGTTTTATAAAGTATAGATCACACATTTTTGAAAAGAATACCTTTTTATTATAACCCGTGCGAGTAATGTTTTCGAAAAGTGAACGCTCTTTTCGTTAGGCTTTCTTTTAGCTTTACGTATGGTGAATGTTGTATGCTATTGAGTGGTGTTTGTTCTTCTTGTTTGTTTGTGTGATATTCAGTGGTTGATCTAGTAGTTAAGAATCAAGATCTATTCCTATCCGTGGAAGAACCTCAAGTTTTCAATAATCAAGGCAAGTGGACTTCTCCCTCTGCATACTCTGTTTGATCCCAAACAATACATTTAATAAAGTTTATTCTTCGATGAATATATGCATAATTTGACGGGTTACCTATTTAGATAACCTTTCCAACCTTACTCCTTGTTTAACCTGGGATTATGATCTAATCAAGTAGCAATGCTATTGCTACAACTTTAAATTTATGCAGTCACTCCTGTTTATGATATTAATGTTCCAAATGGTAAGATTACTTTATTGTTGTTAACCTAATGGTTAAACAAGATTATTGCATATTAATTGGAACATGGAGTGACCACCCGGGAAAACAGTGCTACCATGAGAACTATCATGGCTCTGGTCTTGGATAAATAACTAGGGAAGTCTTATGTTGGGTGTTGGTCGTGGTCGACCAGGAACGGGGGCACCTGGCAAGCGCTTATAGTACCAGCTCAGGCAGATTGGATACGGGCATAGTTCCCAAAGCTTTACCCTGTGGACTGGACTATAAGTTGGTTACGGTAGGTGTACCTTATGCAGTTGACCATTTCCAACATTTGCATAATGAGGACTCTAGGGAGAAGCCTCGTAGTGAGACCCTGGCCATTCACCTTGGAAGTGAATACGGGTCTAGCTAACCCGGGCGAGAAGGGAATCGCGATTCATGGGTAAAGATGCGCCACCTCTGCAGAGTGTAAAACTGATATATCAGCCGTGCTCACGGTTATGAGCAGCTTGGACTCCTCACATGATAATTGAACTTGAAGAAGGAAATAAATCGAGATCCGATGATCTGCCAATGGTTTGCTTAAGTGGTTTCACTTAAGTGTTTTTTTGATATACTCTTATACCTTTGTTAATGGGAATACTTGGGATTCACACTTATTAGTAAGACATGTGCTGTTAATAAAATGTTGACCAACTAAAATGCTTACTGCTCAACCTTAGCCTCACCTTGATAAACTTGCATTAGTTTTTCCCCCACTTGCTGAGCCCCGACCATAAGTGAGCTCACCCTTGCTTAATTTTGATCAGAAGTTTGCAGATGAAGATATGATGCTGAACTCCATGGATGCTAGTCTAGTGATACCCCCGGTCATCTTCCTATGGATGGATGTCCATATTTCGCTGTACTTTGATGAATAAAGGTTAAGACATTATGTCTGTTCGAAGGGTAATATGTTAATATAATCGTTATTTATGCTTTTATGCATTGTTCTTTTGATATATTACACTTGTGACGTCAACATATGTGTGGAAATAGATCCTGGCACACATGTGCTATGCACCCGGCTCTGCCCTTTAGAAATGGGTGTGACACGAGGTAAGACTCCTACCAAGACTGAGCTGCTCCTCTCAACAGACGGGGACTATACAAAACTTTCTCCCTGTCATCACATTGAGAAGTGTGCAACTCCCGCTCCACTGTGCGTAGCCAGTCTTCAGCATCCATGGGGTCAGAAGAGTGAACAAATACTGGGGGATGACCTCTCATAAATTCAGCACGCTTGTCCCTGAGCATCTGAGGCTGAGGTGGTGGCTGCTGCTGCTGCTGAATGGCGGCCAGAGTCTGACCGATGGCTTGAACTGCCTGAGTCTGTATCATGAACATCTGCTCGATGGACATCGGGGGCTGGGGTGGCAGCTGCTGTTGCTGGGGTGCCTCATCCTGCGGTGCTGCCTGCTTCTGCTGAGCACGCCTTCCTCCTCTACACCTGTTTTCTGACATCTGTAGAATGCAACCACACATCAGAATTGATCTCGCAACTTGCAGCATAAGAAAAGAGTATAGAATTGTCGTTGTTTCTGACCCATGAGGACCCTCAATCGACCAGTGAATTTGTCTCTGCGTGGCCCTGCCCAGATGGGTTGATGCAAGATGGAACACAAGAGGGAGGATGAGGCTTATATTATCTTGCACCGGGGTGCTCGTAGTAGGGGTTACAAGCGTCACGAGAGAGAGGGAGAGGGTTCGGCCTTGAGGTGAGCTATCTGAGTTAGCCTCCTCTGCGTTTCTCCCACTCTGCATCCCTCTGCTCGCCCCCCTTAGGAAGGCCCTGGACATCCCCTTTTATAGATACAAGGAGATGGTCCAGCTATACAATGGGGGTGTAGCTATGTGCTAACGTGGCCGGCGGAGAAGTGCTTGAGCCCTGTATATGTGCTAACGTGGCCGTCGAAGAAGTGCTTGAGCCCTGTAGAAGCGTAGCTGATGGTGCGGCTCGGGGTCCTGTTGACGTTTCTTTGCCTTCGTAGGGAGTTTGAGAGCAATCGACATCATGGACGCATGCAGGGAACCATCATTACCTATTGCCGGAGTAATCTAGATGCGACACCGGTCTTGTTCCTTCGTAGCCTGAGACAGCTAGCTAGAGGTAGGGTAATGATGTATCCCCTGTGGTGCGGTCCGTCCGAGGTTGAGGTCGGGCGAGGCGGAGACTTCTCCTGAGGCCGAGGCTGAGGTCGGGCGAGGTTGTGACTCCTCCCGAGGCCGAGGCTGAGGCCGAGGCCCGAGGTCGGGCGAGGCGGAGACCTTCTCCTAAGGCTGAGGCTGAGGTTGAGGCCTGGGGTCGGGCGAGGCGGAGACCTTCTCCCGAGGCCGAGGCTGAGGCCGAGGCCTGAGGTCGGGCGAGGCAGAGCTCCCTGTTGCGCCCGAGGCTGAACTCGGGGGAGGTCGTGACTTACTGCCGTTGGTTTTACCCTGGTGGTTGGCACAGTAGTCGGAACAGGGTGAATAGTGCTGTTTTCCTGTCAGAACGATCAGTAAAGGGGGCGAAGTGATTGCGGTCACTTCGACCTTGCCGACTGAGGCGCGCGTGTCAGGATAAGGTGTCAGGCGATCCCCACATTAAATGCGTATGCAATACGGTCGGTTGGGAGGGCGATCCGGCCGAGGTCGCTGTACGACAAAGTTCGCCCGAGCTTAGCCTTGGGTGAGAAGGGGTGCGTCTGCTGACTGAGGGGACCCTCGGGCGAGGCGTGAATCCGTCCGGGACTACTGTTCTTGCCTGAGGCTGGCCTCAGATGAGATCGCGTCCCTTGGTAGACGAGACCTTGACTTGAACCATGCCTACCAGTCTTTACGGTTTGTTCTGAAGATGTTTTCCAGCCATGTTAAGGAGTATTGGGGGTACCCCTAATTACGGTACCCGACAGTAGCCCCCGAGCCTCGAAGGGAGTGTAGGTACTCGCTTGGAGGTTCTGCCGGATTTTTTGCAAGGGGACCAGCCCTTCTTGGTCATATTTTGTTCCGATGGGTGCACGCGAGTGCACCCGTCTGGTGTAGCCCCCGAGGCCTCAGAGGAGTGGTTTGACTCCTCTGAGGTCTTAATTCTTTTTGTGATGCCTCGGTCGGCCTTGTTGTTCCCTCATGCGGCCTTGCCGCAGCCCGGGTGCACGGTCAGGCTCCGAGTTTTTAAGCTGGTTTGTCGACGTGGTCGACAATTTGGCCGTAGCCTTGGTGGGAGAGCGGCCTCCGAGCCTCTGCACGGAGTGAGAGGATGATCAAGGACCGTCTCGACTTTTATTGTACACCCCTTCGTTGCCTTTCCGCAAGGAGGAAGGGGGAAAGCGCTATGTTACCCTCGGAGGGCACCGAACATGGTGTTTCTAGTGAGTTGCTATCGGGTGATCCGAGTGGATGCCCGAGCCCCGTTCGATAAAGGTCGGCTAGTGGCCCAGAGGCGCGCTCCAAAAGTACCTGCAGGTGATTTGCTGGACCCGGACCCGTTTGATAGGGTCCGAGAGCTTAGTGCCTCCCTCCGGTGGGATTCCATTACAAATCATTCCCGCTGGTCTCGGAAATGTCCTAGGGTACCTCGGGAGCACAGCCCGAGCCTCAGCCATGTAACGGACGTACCCAAGGTCATCCCTGACTCTGCATGCTCTGGGGCGGCTGTCGAACCCTTCCGAGGGGCCAGCCTTCGAACCCTTGATCAGTAAAGGGCTCGGAGCCCGAGTGCTCTGGGGCGGTTGCCGAACCCCGCAGGGCGCAACCTTCGAACCCCTGATCAGTAGGAGGGCTTGGGGCCCGTTTCCTTTGCTGAGAAGGATCCTTTTTTGAAATATCCCATTTCCTGATCCCTGTGGCAAGAGAGAGTGAGGAAAAGGAAAAGGATATGAATTTAAATGGTGTGGCACACCTTTTTTGACGCGGTCATCATGACGAAGATGAAACGGCGCCCGCTCCGCCTGCTAGAGGTGTCGCGTGCCCTACCAGGAAGTTAATGCGACGGGACGGGTGATTCGTGGGGCATCTGTTATGCGTGCGCGAGTCGTTCGAGGAACAGAAAAACCGTTTCACCTTTGAGTTTGAATTTTGCGACGGGCTCGGGCGAAACTTTGAGTGGATCTCACCCGAGCCTTTATATGCCCGAAAGAGGGGCCAGCGGTGGTTCTTTACCCTGCCATTTGCGCTTGCCCTCTGCTTTGGTTTCTGCAACCTAAGAGAATAGCCAGAGAAGAGAAAACCGTGCACCTCATCCCCTCCGCCTCCACCGCTTCCGTTCGGCGATGGCTGACAAGGCGACCGTCGTTCCGCCGCGCGACCCGTGGCCTTTCTCCACCGTTACTATGGAGGAGCTGGAGGCCCTTGTTTCCGACGGTTTGCTCCGTCCTCTCTCTGGCAGGCCGCAGCCTGAGTGGATGGCCCCCGAGAGCGAGGCCGACCCGACTCCGCCGCCGGGGTACGTGGTTAGTTTCATCCTCTTTCATGAGCGGGGGTTTGGGATGCCAGCAAGCCGCTTCATGCGGGTGCTCCCGCACTACTACGGGGTGGAGCTGCATAACTTCAACCCCAACTCCATTGCGCAAGCGGCCATCTTCGCGGCGGTTTGCGAGGGTTTCTTGGGGATTGACCCTCACTGGGACCTGTGGACCCATCTCTTCTTCGCGGAGTTCTTCACCACGTCGACGGGCGTGAAGAAGGTCCGCATGGCAGTGCGGGCCGGTGGCTGCACCCTCTAGCTGAGGCCAGGGCGCGCGCAGCAGTACATCACTGCCTCTCTTGTATCTTCGAACAAGGGGTCGCAGAACCGGTGGTTTTATCTCCGGAACGACGACGGGATGCTTCCGCCGTTTTCTCAACGAGTGGTGACCGCCGCCGGTAATAACTAACACTGGGGGCCACCCGCGAGAACTAGGAGAAGCTCCAGCCTATTCTGCGTGCCTTGCAGAAGTTACAAGACGAGGGCCTTACCGCTGCGGGGGTCGTCGCCGCTATTCATCGCTGAAGGATGCTCCCATTGGCGGAGCGGCGATTGTGACTCTCGGAGATGAAGCCGGGGGTTGATTTGGAGGGTTCACGGATGTCCTCGACCTCCCTCTCCGCCGATGACCTCCTCAAGCGGGTAGCGGGTACGGTAGGGAGGCTGGATGTTGGCGCCCTTAGCCAGCCCGCGATGCGTCCCGATCGTGGGTATGTGTCCCTGGTAAGTGTCCGATCCTCCTTCTGTTTTGCGCCGAGTTTTTTACATTTTTAGCTCTCACTGTTGGGATTTTCGTTCGTCCTCAGGGGTTGAGGAGTTTTAAGCTCTCCCTGCCGCCGGTCCCGGAGGATGCGGCAGACCAACCGCACGCAGGCTCGCCGCAGAGAAGGAAAAGGAGAAGAAGGACGCGGAAAAGGCCCGGGCTCGCGAGCGGATGCAAGCTCGGGAAGCCTTGGAGAAGCGTCGTCGGAGGCAAGCAAGGGATGGGCTCCCGTTGGAGCCGTTGCCGGAGACGCCTGACGACGACGATGATGATGGTGATGAAGATGACGACATGGAGGCCCGACTTGGCCTCAGCCCGGACCTGAGGCTGGGCCATGGGTCGCCAAGCCAGCCTCCAGGTGGGCTGGCACCACCAATGTTTGGGGCCGAGACACTAAGGTCCTGGTCCGAGGAGCGGAGGCGGGCCGAGGGGTACTTGACCCCTTGGCCGAGATAATTGGGGTGACTCCGGGGGTCAGGCCGAACCGCATGCACCCCAAGAGCAGGAGCCCGCGCCGGCCGCACAGGAGGTCGGTCCCTCGGTCGTCGTGATGACGCCTGGGCAGGTTGCCCCCTCGGCGCCACGGGCGCCCGAGGTGGAAGCGACGCCGAAGCCGGCAGCGGGGCAACCCTCGGCAGCGTCTGTGGAGACCGGGGCCCGAGGGGCCTCCCCGTAGGCACGATTGGCCTTGCCCCGGAGCGGGTAAGTATCTGAGGATACCTCTGTTTTGGTTTTTTCACTGTGTGTCTTGAACTTGCTCTCTCTCTTTCTTTTAGCAAGCAGAGGCAGGGCTCGGCTGGTCTGGCCCCCATGAAGGCCCTTAAGATGGGGCCAGCCTCTGCAGCCGGTGCTGCGGCGCGCCATGCTGGTTGGTTGGCCTCCGCACAAGGCGCCCTCCGGTGGGGGGCCCATGCGGCACGAGTTGCCATGGGGCAAGCCTCCCAGGCTGACCCCCTTGTTGGAGCGGCCATCATGCCGGGGGAGGCCGCTGACGCGGCCGCGGCCCCGAGCCCGCCTGACTTGTTGCCGACGCCGGCATCGACTCCTGTCGGGGCCGTCGCTGATTCGCCCGTGGAGCCGCCCGTCGCCGCCAACGTCGAGATGGCTGAGGCGCCACCGCCCGTGGTCATCCCTGACCTCCCGTTCTCGGCCATGAGGAGAGGGCGGCCGTCGTTGCTGAGGTCAGTGATCAGAGGCCTGCCACCTTAGCCAAGGAGAGGCCCAGTACGTCGACTGCGGCTGTACCCGATGCATCGGCTGTAGGGGGACCCGACGCCTTGGTCGAAGGGCGAGTAGAACTGTGGCCCGTCTTGGGGAGCAGCGGCCTTATCCCCGTGCAGCTCAACCCTAATGAGTGGTGTGGGCAGCCGCTCCTGTTCTGGAGCCGCGACACCTCGGAGCCCCTCTTCTCCCTCAACGATGAGCTGGAGGAGAAGTCTCGGGATAATTTCCGTGAGTATACCGAGGCGGCGATGAGGTCGCTTCAGTCGACCATGGAGATCCTTTCCAGGGACGTTCCCAGGGTCTTCCAGGTAAGGAATTAGACGTACACCTTGCGCAACCAGGGCATTCTTTGTAATATCATGTTTTCCTTCCTCAGGAACTTGCGAACGTGAGTACCGCCAAGTCGCTGTTCATCCGCCGCGAGAGCGACGTCTGGGATTCGCTGCGGTCCCAGTGGGCCACGCTTACCAAGGCCAATGAGCGCCACGCCCAACGGAGCGCCGAGGTGGCAGACCTTCGGCTGCTCTGTGATGAGCTGAAGTTGGAGGCAGCGGCGGCGCGGGCAGAGGCGGCGTCGACACGAGCGGAGGCTTTGTTGGCTCAGGAGCAGGTGGCTTCCCAGGCCGAGGAGATGCAGCAGCGGCAGCTGGAGCTTGGCCAGGTCATCGGGGAGCGGGACCCAGAGTCACCTACGGGCCTTGGGCGGCCATGTGCGCAGCAGACTCCACGGGGCGCTGCACCACGGCGTTAGGTGGGCCTTCGCCGTGCTCGCTTCCCACTACGACGTGGATCTGGAGCGGGTCAGCGAGGGGTACTGCTTACCCGACAAAGAGGAGGCCGCCTTAGCCGAGGTCCAGAGGCTTGACGCGGCTATCGAGGGCCCAAGCGCGGTGCTGGCTTCCTCCTTTGAGGTGGAGATCCTTCCGCCCGTGTCGCCGTCCGAGGCCGGGCCAGATCCCGCTGAGGGTGGAAACGACGCCGAGGGTGCTGCTCCGCCCCCTGCCGATGTCTGAGCCTGCAGGAACAGTTTGTTTTAAGTATACGTATGTTTTTTTGCGGCCGCTGAGGCCTAAACATTTTTATTGTCAGATTATAAAACTACATTTTCTTTCCTATTGTTTCGTGCGTTAGGACTTGTTCGGTAGCAGAATCGCTTATCCGAGCGCGAGTTACTTTTCGTGGAAGGTGATGAGTGAGGTATCCGTATCCCGGAGGTGTAGGAGTCCCTCGGCTCGGTTGGCCTTGTCGTTTAAGTGTTCCTCTCGTCGTTTTTAGGATTCCTTTATCAATATAGTCGAAAAGCACGAAAGTCATTTTGGTAGAAAACTTTTTCGAGGAAAATTTTGACGCAGAGGGGGTTCCCCCCTTCTAGCCCCCGAGGGAGGGTCGGGCTTTGCCGAGGCAAGGCTGATCCTTCCTTGATGGTTAGACTTTATTTATGCATGTAAAGAAAGCGAGATACATGAATGACTTGAAACATTTTAAGGGTAGAAGCGATGTAGCTGTTGGATGTTCCAAGAGTTGTTGTAGACTTCGCTTCGATCGTTGGCCAGCTTGTATGTCCCGTGCTTCAAAATCTTGTCGATGATGAACGGCCCTTCCCAGGGAGGAGTAAGTTTGTGGCGCCCTCAGGCGTCTTGTCACAGCCAAAGTACCAAGTCTCCCACTTGGAAGCCTCGGGGCCGAACCCTTTGGGCGTGGTAGCGTCGCAGAGACTGCTGGTACCATGCCGAGTGTAGTAAGGCTACGTCCCGAGCCTCTTCCAGCTGGTCCAATGAATCCTCTCGACTAGTCTGGTTGTTTTGGTCGTCGTATGCCTTTGTCCTCGGGGAACCATATTCGAAGTCCGTGGGTAAGATGGCCTCGGCCCCATAGACTAGGAAAAATGGTGAGAAACCCGTGGCCCAGCTCGGCGTCGTCCTCAAACTCCAAACTACCGAGGGTAGTTCTTTTATCCACCGCTTGCCAAACTTGTTGAGGTCGTTGTAGATCCTCGGTTTTAGTCCCTGCAAAATCATGCCATTGGCGCGCTCCACCTGCCCATTTGTCATTGGGTGAGCTACGGCGACCCAGTCCACACGGATGTGGTGGTCTTCGTAGAAGTCCAGGAACTTTTTTCCCAGTGAACTGCGTGCCATTATCGGTGATGATGGAGTTTGGGACCCCAAAGCGATGGATGATATTTGTGAAGAACGCCACCGCCTGCTCGGACCCGATGCTGGTTAAGGGTCGGACTTCGATCCACTTGGAGAATTTGTCGATGGCGAACAGCAGGTGCGTGAAGCCCCCGGGTGCCTTCTGCAAGGGACCGACGAGATCCAGACCCCATACGGCAAACAGCCAAGTGATAGGTATTGTCTGCAGGGTCTGAGCGGGCAGGTGCGTCTGTCTCGCATAGAACTGACACCCTCGGTAGGACCGTACATGTTGGGGCGAAGGCGGAGACGCCACCCTTCGCTCGAAGTCTTCGCCGACCTCGCTGCACCGACGAAGGCAAGACGACGGGCAGACCTACCCTTCGCCCCACACGTCGCCGGACGAAGGCTTGTGACGAGGTCGTCTCATCCTGCGACCTCGCTCAACATGGAGGCCCACGTATGATCCGGCCCATTGTAACAGGCCCTGCATGGCCGCTGCGCATTACGTGCCTAATTTGTAAAGGTCTCCCTGTAATTACGATCTGTAACCCTGCTTTATGGGAATATTCCGGGGATAACCTAGGTGCCTGGGGGCACATGCGTCCTTAACACTGGACGCTGGGCACTCAGATACCTATAAATACCCCCGCACAGTGCTCTTGAGAGACTAGGTAAACAGAGCTATTGCCATCTCGTGTTGTAGCCCCGCTGTCACCACTTTTACTCCCTTGTTGGATCCACTCGCTTAGGAGAGCAAGTGCCAACATTTGGCGCCAACCGTTCGTGCCACGAAAACTCCACCCGCGATGGCACCCAAGAGAACCTCGTCGAAGGCTGACGAAGCCGCGAAGGCGGCACTGCTAGCCAAGAAAAAGGGCAAGGCCCTCGTCGACAACACTCTCCAAGAGCCCTGTGAAGACGACGCAAACAGCAAGAAGCAGCGCAATGAACAACCCACCACCGAAGGCAGCCTCCGCACATGCAGCTCCGGAGGACCACAGCAGCCTCCCCCAGGCTTCGCCCCACCAGAGGGCGCGGACGCCACCGAGGATGGCGAAATCATCGGCGTCTCGGCCGAAGAGCAGCTGCAGTTGCACGCCCTGCGCATCAAGAACCGCAACCTCCAAAAGCAGAAAGAGATCCTCGAGGCCAAGCGCTAATGTGTGTCTGCACAAGCCAAGGTGTGACAGATGATACGCGACGAGGAGTAGAAGGCACAGGAGCTCGATGAAGAGATCGCGCTCATGTAGAGCGAAGGCCAACTCGACCCGCATCACGGCCCACCCCACCAATAGCGCGCACAAATTGAAGACCTGTTCATCCCTCAGCACGGACACACCATCCCTCGCGCCACAGCTTTCCAAGGCGTCAACTACCTTGACGAGCGAAGCCCCCTGGCACCTCACCTGCAAGTGACACCGTGGCCCGCCAACTTCAGGGCAGGGACCTACCCCAAATACAACGGCAGCACCGACCCAGCGCAGTACATCATGAGCTATCAAGTCGTCGTTGCATCATCCGGAGGGGACGATGCCACGATGGCCAAGTCATTCATCATTGCCCTCGAAGGCCCAGCCCTCACCTGGTACACCAGGTTGCCCCCACTGTCCATCGACTCCTGGAGAAGTCTCTGGGACAAATTCTTGCTCAACTTCCAAGGGTACCGCCCAGACACCGACGCCTTGGCTGAACTCTCACTCTGCAAGCAGCTGGAACGAGAGACTCTGCGGGAATATTACCGCAAATTCCTGACCCTCAAGTCACAACTGCCTTCAGTCGATGACCAGATCGCCATCCACTACGCCATCAGTGGCCTTCGGGCCGGCGTCCTCTACAGCCACTGCATCAGGGACCCACCCAGGAACCTCCAGGAGCTGTATCAGCTGTTCGAGAAATATGCTAGATCCGAAGAGCTCCACCAGCGCAAAGTCGAGTCTCAGAGGAAGCCTAAAGACACCCCGCAGTCCAGCCGCACTTGGACGAGGCCCTCGTAGGCAGACTCCAGCCGGGACGGCCGTAATCAGCAGCAGGTGCACAATATTGCCAACCAGCCCCCCGCTGGTGAGGCCCCTCGCCGCCAGAAGTATCCCCCCCAGGGCCGAGGAAATGGAACTCGCGGTCGAGGGCGGGGGCGTGCGCAGCAGCCACGAAGATTTTACTGCCTGTTCCACGGCGAAGACTGCGCGCATCCCACAAAGGACTGCCCAGAGACGAAGGCCACCAAAGACAGAATGGCACGGGCACAGCTAGCCGACAACCCTAGAATTGTCGCGCACGCATACCAGCAACCCCCTCAACCATACAACCACGGCCCCGCTCCGCCTCCGCCGCACCACGCATACCAACACCACCAGGAGGTACAAATCGTGCCTCCCCCACCCCCACCACCACACCATCAACAGCAAAACATCCACCACCCCAACCACCCTCAAGCACCAAAGCAAGAGGACTTTGCCGATCAACCGTATCGCGGAGTCATCCATATGATTACCGGGGGGGTCCAGCGCCGACTTCGACACAAAGCGGCAGAAGAGGGACCACTACCGCAGCATCAACCACGTCGCCGTCACCGGCCCAGTCGTGCAGACAAAGTGGTCCCATGTGCCATTGACCTTCGACGCCCGAGACGTCGATCTGCGCAGCGCCCCCCACATCGACGCCATGGTCATCAACTGTAGCGTGGCAGGCTGGGACTTGCACAAAGTCTTGGTCGACAATGGCAGCCAGGCGGACATCATCTTCCTCCATGCCTTCGATCGCATGGGCATAAGCCACAGCCTGCTCAAGCCCTCGGATAAGCCCCTGTACGGCTTCGGCGGCAAGGGCACCTTTCTCGTCGGCAAAATAGAGTTGCCCCTCTCCTTCGGTGTAGCACCCAATGCCCGAAGCGAGCAAATCACGTTTGACATTGTCGACATGGTGTACCCGTACAACGCCATAATGGGTCGGGGCTCCATCAATAAGTTTGAGGCAGCTATCCATGGACTTTACCTGTGCATGAAGATCCCGGGTCCCGGAGGCGCCATCACAGTTTACGGCAACCAGCAGGTTGCGCGTAACATAGAAAGAGACTTCGTCCCCAGACAAAGAAACGTGCACTGCCTCACGGCCCAACGCGAAGTCCCCGAGCCTACCAATCCAACCGCCAAGGGGCATGAAAAGGCACAACTACAGAGCAACGACGGGACCAAGACCGTCCCCCTCGACCAGGCAACGCCCCAGCAGATGGTTACCATCAGCGAAGACCTCACTTCGCACGACGAAGAGCGGCTCCTTCGCTATCTATCCAAGAATAAAGACGTCTTCGCCTGGTCCGCCCTCGACTTGGTCGGAGTCAGTCGCTCCATCATCGAGCACGGCCTAGGAATTGACCCTTCGGTGAGGCCGAAGAAACAACGGCTGCGCAAGATGTCTGACGAAAAGACAGAAGCCGCCAAGGCCGAGGTGCATCGCCTGCTCGAAGCCAAGTTCATCGAGCCGATCGCCTACCCCACATGGCTCGCCAATGTGGTGATGGTGCAGAAAAAGAGCGGCAAATGGCGGATGTGCATAGACTTCACCAGTCTTAACAAGGCCTGCCCCAAGGACAACTTCCCGCTGCCCCGAATCGACAAAATCGTCGATAGCGCAGCCAGGTGCGAAGTCATGTCACTCCTCGACTGCTTCTCCGGCTACCACCAAATATATATGAAGGAGGAGGACAAGGCAAGCACCAGCTTCATAACACCCTTCGGCACATATTGTTTCATCAGAATGCCAGAGGGACTCAAGAATGCCAGGTCCACTTTCTCTCGACTCACCAAAACGGTGCTCGAGAGCCAGATCGGCAAAAATATCTTCACATACGTGGACGACATCGTCGTTGCCAGCAGAAGCAAGGCAGACCACCTGGCCGACCTCACCGAAACGTTCGCAAGCATGCGAGCCGCACGACTTCGCCTCAACCCTGAGAAGTGCGTTTTCGGGGTCCGCCAGGGAAAGATCTTGGGCTACCTGGTATCACACCGCGGAATTGAGGCCAACCAACCAAAATCCAGGCAATCATCAATATGACGCCCCCGCAGTCAGCCAGAGAAGTGCAACGACTGACAGGCAGGTTGGCCACCCTCAATAGATTTATCTCCAAGCCCGCGGAGCGGAGTCTCTCGTTCCTCAAAACACTCTGCGGCGCAAAAGACTTCGCATGGGGGCCAGAGCAAGCGGCGGCCTTCGTCGCACTAAAACAGTACTTGTTGGAGCTGGCAATTCTCACGAGCCCCGACCCTTCGCTACCCCTATTGCTCTATGTCGCGGCTTCGCCACATGCGATCAGTGCAGCACTGGTTCAAGAGCAGACCAGAGAGGGCACAACCAAGAAGCGTCTAGTTTATTACGTCTCTGAAGTGCTCACAACATCAAAATGCAACATGACAGAGCTGGAAAAGATCGCCTATGCAGTCGTGATGGCCTCGCGCAAATTGCGCCATTATTTCGAGGCATTCAAGGTTCGGGTTACCTCGGACAAAGGACTCGGCGAGCTGTTTAGAAACCCGGAGGCGTCAGTACGGATTGCCAAGTGGGCAGCCGAACTCTCCGACTATCACATCACATTCGAACCCAGGACAGCCATCAAGTCGCAAGTCCTGGCAGACTTCGTCGTAGACTGGACTGGTCCAATAACGCAACCGGAGCCGTCCGCAGAAAAAATGTGGACAATCCATTGTGACGGCGCATGGTGCCATGCGGGGGTCGGTGCCGCTGCAGTTATTACTTCGCCCACCGGGATCAAGCATAAATACGCAGCGCGCCTCAGCTTTGCGTTGGAGTCTGATAAGTGCACCAATAACATAGCAGAATACGAGGCTGTCATCCTCGGCCTTCGCAAGCTAAGGGCACTCGGTGTCACCACCTGCATCATCAAAACAGATTCCAAGGTAGTCGCTAGCCAGGTCGAGAAAGACTATGCAGCGAGGGACCCCGCACTCATGCAGTACCCCGCGGCCATCCGCAGCCTCGAAAGGCAATTCAAGGGCTTCACGCTGCAGCATGTGGACCGAGCCAAGAATGTCACACCCAGCTTTAAGGAACAAAGTCAGGTGCATCTCATACATGCGCCAAGAAGACAACATATATAATAACAGAGTGTATAGAGATAAATGTCATAAAACATCAGAGTATTTATTACATAGCGGAAGACTTATTACAAAATAAAAGAATAAACATAAAACGAACTAAGGATCGTCGGCGCCAATGTCAACTGAGAAACGCCACCTAGATCAGATCATACTCCTCGCCTTGTGGCTCCTCCTGAACCACCTGCTCTTCTCCTGTGGGGGAGGGTGTGAGACAGCAAGGGTGAGCTCACACATGATCATAGCTCAACAAGTTGTGGGGAACCAGTGGACATAAACTCACAAAGGTGTGAGCTCATGTGGTGTGTAAGGCTAATCAATGACAGGGGTTAAAGCTGAGCATTGCTTTTAAGTAGTTGGTCCAAATTTTATTAGCAATTACTAAGTGTAAGTAAATACCAAACCATAAGTAAAGTAATAGAACAAAATTAATAACAAACCCATGCAATGCAAATGACAAAATTGAATTTAAGTTCCATAATTTAAACATCAGAGAGTCCTGAGCTGCTCATGACCGTGAGCTCAGCTAGTATACCAGTTTTACACTCTGCAGAGGTTGTACCCTTTACCCACAAGTCATGCTACCCATCTGCCAAGGGGTCGCGAATCCCATACACCTCTACCTAGGAAGCGCGGCAGGGCAACACTACGAGGCCTTTACAAAGTTCCACTAGCTTCCGAAAACCCGCTACAGTTTATAGGAAGTTCCAATGCAGGGTTCTTATCTGACCGCCATCGCAGCAAAATCAAACAAGGACCTCCCTACACTGACCACTCCCCTACTGCCCTTGCCCCTTTCGAGTAAGGTAGTCTTCCACTAGCTTTCCTAATTAGTCAGCCAAGGGCGTCCCATTAAACCCCTGTGGTGGCACGTGGTTCTCAAGTTAAGCTCTATGTTCCAATTAACATTAATGATCTCAACATGAACATAAATAGAATAACAAAAAGAATTGGAACATAGAGGTAATAAATGATTATCCCAAAACCATGTAAAGCAATAGCAAACTACCCAAGTGATTCAGGGGTAAACAAGGTAATGAGATAAACAATCTAGGGTAACCTATTGGGTCCCATCAAAATTAACCTATGCATGGATAAATGATATTAAAGAACATTATTGGGTAAAATGTGGTCAAGGGCACAACTTGCCTTCAATGAGCTCCTGCTCAGCTACTTCAACCTGCTACTCACCAGGATCCTCAGTCACGTTTTCTTCTACTCGCCACAGTACAAACAAACACAGTGCATATAGAGAAATTAACATTACACCAAACATATAAACAAAATACACAGTAATATTCTACACATTAAAATAAAATCCTAGGAACAGGAATCATAATTTTTCGAGTTATAGATTTTAAGTTATGGATTTTCAAAGGCTTTATGTACTTGAAATAGGATTAAGTGAGGAATTAATTTTCTTACTGTTGTCATGATAAAACAGAGACACTAAGTGGTAGAGAATGAAATTACAAAATTTTAGGAACTGGAATGGATTAATTTGGAGTTAGTATGAATTTTCTATGAATTTATTAAGTTCTAGTAATTATTTTCATATTAAAAATCCATTTTCTATTTCATTTATTCAAATTAAATGATCTCTGGACTGGGCCTCAATATCTGTGAAGCGCAGGGGCCCCGGGGATAGAATTCCTAAGACACAGTGAATAGGGTCCCAGGACGGCGGGTTTATTTATTGTTTCCCAGGGGGCTCTTTTGCAAAAGCGTGGCCGCGAAGGGGTACCTTTTAATCCTGACCGCCCGATCCCAGCTACACGGCCCGGATTAGATCTCTAAAACCTTTGAACCGGTACGCGATGTCGATCGCCAGATCACAATCCTACGACTCAAATCTAACATATGCGCGATTTAATACGCTTCGCACGATTCGAAGCCAACGGCCAGGATCAAACCAGCACGAAGGGGTATCCCTCGTTTTAATCGCAGCCACACATCCGAGATGGACGGCCCCGAGGGCATCTTCCCCCCCCCCCAGTCACGCGCGACGGCGGCGTCGCCCACGGCGGATCCCCATCCACGCACGGCCACCCACCGGACCACCCGAGCTCCAAAACCAAATTGAATCGCAGCAACACGAACCTAGGCGCATGGCGAAACAGGGAACTGAGCATTACCGAGGGTTGGGTGGCGGAGCGAAGCTGTCCTCGACATCAGGCGGGTTCACGGCGGCGCTTAATCTACGGCGAGCGATTCCCACGCCGTTGACCCACAATCGCACCCGGAAAAACCACGGACGGTTTCCAGATGCGCAAGCGACATCACTCGATCCCCTCCTGGTCTGATTCCAAGGCCCCAGCGAAGATGAGGATGTGGGGCAACTCCGGCGGCCTGACTCTTTCTCTCACCCTTTGTCTCTCTTCCACCTACCGGTGTGCGCGTGGACCTGGTAAAAAGGGAATAAGCGACGACGCTGGAGTGGCGCTTTATTCACCAGGGAGGCAATCCTGCAAGGCCCCACCAGAGCGCAACGTCCTGCGAGTCCTACGGCGGAGTTGGTGGCGGCTTCGATCTTGCTCACAGTCGCCAAAGGTGCGAGGAAGACGGCTGGTGCGTGGGCCCATGTGAACCAGTGGGAGAGTTCCGCGCCTAAGACGGACGCCTGAGGCTGACGGGGTGGTCCCGGTTGTCGGTGCCAGGTCCAAAGTGGGCTGCGCGCGTGAGGGCGAATTCGCGAGATGGGCCGAAATTCAAGCCACCGGCCCAAGTAGCAGGGTTATTCCTTTTCCTTTTATGTTCTTATCTCTCTTTTCCTTTTAGATTTTTTTATTCTTAACTATTTTGAATTTAAATTTAAATTTTGAATACGAATTTCAACATTGAGTCAAGTATACAAATTCAAGTTTCTAGTGGAGGAATAATATATCCTTATTTACTTATTTTTATTCACAAGATTCTTATTTTCTTCTCTTTTCTAAATTCTACAATTCTTTTTTTTTGGATTTTAATATATTTCTTATCACATTGTTATTTTATTTTGTCACAATGTGCACACAAAAGAAAATCCCAGCATGATGCATGATTTGTTTTTTGGGTATCTTTTGTTATTTGTTTAATTATTTGTTGTTTGAATATGGTGTGCACATGTGATGCTAAGTAAATTCAACACTCACATAAAATATAGGAAATGACTTTTCTTTTTTTTTATATATTACAACTGGGTGTTACAAATCCTACCCCCCTTAAAAATAATCTCGTCCTCGAGATTTAGGAAGATCTAGGGAAAAGGTGGGGAAAATCTATGCGAAGCTCTTCTTCTCTTTCCCACGTTGCTTCATCTTCTCCGTGGTGACTCCATTGCACTTTGCACATCTTTATCACCTTATTTCTCGTAACTCGAGTCAAAGTATCCAAAATCTTGATCGGGTACTCTGTGTAAGTCAAATCACCCTGAACACTAAGCTCTTCCATTGGTAACTGTTCCTCAGGGACACGGAGACACTTCTTCAGTTGAGACACGTGGAACACATTATGCACATCCGATAGACTTGCAGGTAACTCGAGTTGGTATGCCATCACCCCAACTCGCCTAAAGATCAAGAATGGTCCAATATAGCGAGGGGACAATTTTCCCTTAACTTTGAATCTCCTCATCCCACGAAGTGGTGACACTTTGAGATACACATAGTCTCCTTCTTCAAATTCCAGTGGCCTCCTTCTATTATCAGCATAACTCTTTTGCCTGGTTTGAGCCACCCTCAAATTCTCTCGAATTATACGGACTTGTTCTTCTGCTTCTTGAATCAATTCAGGCCCAAAGAACTGTCTTTCTCCAGTCTGATCCCAATACAAAGGAGTCCTGCATTTTCTCCCATATAAAGCTTCAAAAGGTGACATCTTCAGACTGGCCTGATAGCTATTATTGTATGAGAATTCAGCATAAGGTAGACTCTTATCCCAACTTCCCCCATGCTGAAGGGCACATGCTCTCAACATATCTTCCAATACTTGGTTAGTCCTTTCAGTCTGTCCATCAGTCTGAGGGTGATAAGCCATACTAAAATTCAACTTCGTGCTCATGTTCTCATGAAAGCTTCTCCAAAATCTTGAGGTAAACTGTGAACCTCGATCAGACACGATCTTCTTTGGTACCCCATGTAAACACACAATCCGAGCCATATATAACTCTGCTAGCTGAGAACCTTTATAAGTAGTCTTCACAGGAATAAAGTGAGCCACTTTAGTCAATCTATCCACAATCACCTGAGAGCACCTAGAGGGGGGTGAATAGGTGATCCTGAAAAACTTCAAAAACTTATAGCCACAAAAACTTGGTTAATTGTTAGCACAATAATTGCCAAGTGGCTAAAGAGGAATCCTCAACAAAACACAACAACCAACAAGGATCAATCACAGAGATGGCACGGTGGTTATCCCGTGGTTCGGCCAAGACCAACGCTTGCCTACTCCACGTTGTGGCGTCCCAACAAACGAGGGTTGCAATCAACCCCTCTCAAGCGGTCCAAAGACCTACTTGAATACCACGGTGTTTTGTTTGCTTTTTCTCAATCCCGTTTGCGAGGAATCTCCACAACTTGGAGCCTCTCGCCCTTACACTTGAAATTCACAAAGAACACGGAGCAAGGGAGGGATTAGCAACGCAAACAAGACACAAGAATTAGAGTGTCAACACGCACACAAATCGCAACAAGAGCTCGCAACACGACTCAATGAGTTCACAACTCCACAAGAGCTCTATATGCTATCACAATGAAACGAATGCACGAAATCTATGTCTTGGTGCTTAGAAATGTTGTAGGAATGCTTGGTGTACTCCTCCATGCGCCTAGGGGTCCCTTTTATAGCCCCAAGGCAGCTAGGAGCCGTTGGGAGCAATCTTGGAAGGCTGATCTTGCCTTCTGTCGACTGGCGCACCGGACAGTCCGGTGCACACCGGACACTGTCCGGTGCCCGATTTCCTTCCTTAAATAGCGAAGCCGACCGTTGGCAGCCTGAGAGCCGTTGGCGCACCGGACATGTCCGGTGCACACCGGACAGTCCGGTGCCATCTTCTAGCCGTTGGCTCGGCCACGTGTCCCACGCAGATTGCGCGGTCGACCGTTGGCCCGGCCGACCGTTGGCTCACCGGACAGTCCGATGCACACCGGACAGTCCGGTGAATTTTAGCCGTACGTCGCCGGTGAATTCCCGAGAGCGGCTAGTTCGCTCGAACCAGCCTGGCGCACCGGACAGTCCGGTGCTCCCAGACTCAGCAGATTCTTGGCTGCTCGAGCCAAGACATTTCTAATTGGATTTTTCCTGTTTCCAGCACTTAGACACAATACATTAGTCCATAAAACAATGTACTAAGTCTGAGAAACATACCTTTATCCTTGATTTGTACTTTGTCCACCTCTTTACACTTAGGCACTTGTGTTGGACACTAAATCACCAAAACACTTAGAAATGGCCCAAGGGCACATTTCCCTTTCAATCTCCCCCTTTTTGGTGATTTATGCCAACACAACATAAAGCAAGTAGAACAAGTACAAAAACAATTCAAATTAGAAGTCAAAATTGTTTTGATTCAATTTGACATATATGGATCACTCTATGCCACCACTTGGTTTGTTTTTGCAAATCAAACTCAAATTCCTATCTCTAAGTCAAAACCACTTGTAGAGACATAAAGAGAGGTTTTCCAAAGAAATTTGATCAAGGATTTCAAAAACTCCCCCTTTTTCCCATAATCAACACTTCTCCCCACAAGAGGCCAACTTTTGACAAACCAAAAGCTCTAATCTACTATTTTCAAAATTTCTCAAGTGGTAGCTGATCCATTTATTGCTTTGGCCTTTATTTTCTCCCCCTTTGGCATCAAGCACCAAAACGGGATCAATCTTGGCCCTTTAACCCCATTGCCTCACCAAAATTTTCAAATAAGAACACAAAGGCAATAGGAGTATAAAGATGAACTTGGAAAAGTTACTCTTTCTCATCGGAGTGCAGTGGAAGTCTTGCATGGTCCAAGTCCACCTTTTCCCTTTCAATTCTCCTTGGAGACTAAAACAACCAAACTCAGTTACATGGTTAGTCTCAAAGGGTCAAGTTGTAGCACAGCTCCCCCTAAATACGTGCATCACTTGCAAAAAGGACTTGTGAGGTCCAGGGAGTGTTTGTACAACTTGAGCACCACAATAAGCAACAGAATGCAGAATTAACATGATCAAAGGCATAAACACATATATGCTACAATTCAATCCAAGTTCCGCGAATCTAAGATATTGAGCTCACTACGCAGCCTGCAAAAGGTCTTCTCATCTAGAGGCTTGGTAAAGATATCGGCTAGCTGGTTCTCGGTGCTAACATGAAACACTTCGATATCTCCCTTTTGCTGGTGGTCTCTCAAAAAGTGATGCCGGATGTCAATGTGCTTTGTGCGGCTGTGCTCAACAGGATTTTCCGCTATTCGGATAGCACTCTCATTATCACATAGGAGTGGGACTTTGCTCAGATTGTAGCCAAAGTCCCTAAGGGTTTGCCTCATCCAAAGTAGTTGCGCACAACACTGTCCTGCGGCAACGTACTCGGCCTCAGCGGTGGATAGGGCAACGTAGGTTTGTTTCTTAGAGTTCCATGACACCAGGGACCTTCCTAAGAATTGGCACGTCCCCGATGTACTCTTCCTATCGACCTTACATCCAGCATAGTCGGAATCTGAGTACCCAATCAAGTCAAAGTTAGACCCCTTTGGATACCAGATCCCGAAGCAAGGCGTAGCGACTAAATATCTAAGAATTCGCTTCACAGCCACTAAGTGACACTCCTTAGGATCGAATTGAAATCTAGCACACATGCATACGCTAAGCATAATATCCGGTCTACTAGCACACAAATAAAGCAAAGAACCTATCATGGACCGGTATGCTTTTTGATCAACGGACTTACCTCCTTTGTTGAGGTCGGTGTGTCCGTCGGTTCCCATCGGCGTCTTCGCGGGCTTGGCGTCCTTCATCCCAAACCTCTTTAGCAAATCTTGCGTGTACTTCGTTTGGGAGATGAAAGTGTCGTCCTTGAGTTGCTTCACTTGGAACCCAAGGAAGTAGTTCAACTCGCCCATCATCGACATCTCGAATTTCTGCGTCATCACCCTGCTAAACTCTTCACAAGACTTTTCATTAGTAGAACCAAATATTATGTCATCGACATAAATTTGGCATACAAAAAGATCACTATCGCAAGTCTTAGTAAAAAGAGTTGGATCGGCTTTCCCAACCTTGAAAGCATTAGCAATTAAAAAGTCTCTAAGGCATTCATACCATGCTCTTGGGGCTTGCTTAAGTCCATAGAGCGCCTTAGAGAGCTTACACACGTGGTCAGGGTACCGTTCATCCTCAAAGCCAGGGGGTTGCTCCACGTACACCTCCTCCTTGATCGGCCCGTTGAGGAAAGCGCTCTTCACATCCATTTGGTACAACCTGCGACTTGGGCATAACCTTTTGCCACAAGCCGAGCCTTGTTCCTTGTCACCACCCCGTGCTCGTCCTGTTTGTTGCGGAACACCCACTTGGTTCCCACAACGTTTTGCTTGGGGCGAGGCACCAGTGTCCAAACTTCATTGCGCTTGAAATTGTTGAGTTCCTCCTGCATGGCCAACACCCAGTCTGGATCTAGCAAGGCCTCTTCTACCCAGTCAGCAGCTCATATGAAGTCTTCTTGAGGAGGCGGTGAAGGTAGACCCTGTTGATGGCGTGGCAAGCTGTGTTCACGGCTTCCGACCAAAAGCACTCGGGGGTCTTGAACTCTCCAAGCATAGTCCTCGCCATATCTATGAGCGTCCTGTTCTTCCTCTCTACCACACCATTTTGCTGAGGTGTGTAGGGAGCGGAGAACTCGTGCTTGATCCCCTCCTCCTCAAGAAACTCCTCCACTTGAAGATTCTTGAATTCGGACCCGTTGTCGCTCCTTATCTTCTTCACCTTGAGCTCAAACTCATTTTGAGCTCTCCTGAGGAAGCGCTTGAGGGTCCCTTGGGTTTCAGACTTATCCTGCAAAAAGAACACCCAAGTGAAGCGGGAAAAGTCATCAACAATAACTAGACCATACTTACTTCCTCCTATGCTCAGATAAGCGACGGGTCCGAAGAGGTCCATATGTAGCAGCTCCAGGGGTCTTGATGTTGTCATCACATTCTTGGTGTGATGAGAGCCTCCCACCTGTTTCCCTAACCCTTTTACCTTGCCTTGATTCCCATCACCGAATATTATTGAATCTTGGGAATCCTTATTCTTGACATAGGAGGTGAACATCTTCTTCTCCCCCGTCATATGGTTTGTGCATCCGCTGTCGATAATCCAGCTTGAACCCCCGGATGCATAAACCTGCAAGGCAAATTTAGGCTTGGGTCTTAGGTACCCAACTCATGTTGGGTCCTACAAGGTTAGCACAAATATCCTTAGGGACCTAAATGCAAGTTTTGTCTCCCTTGCATCTTGCCCCTAATTTTCTAGCAACTATCTTCCTATCCTTTCTACAAATAGCAAAAGAAGCATTTAAAGCATGATATATTGTAGAAGGTTCATTTACTTTCCTAGGAACATTAACAACATTTCTCCTAGGCATATTATGAACAACATTTCTCCTACCAACATTTCTATCATGCACATAAGAAGAACTAGAAGCAAACATGGCATGAGAATCAAAGGCATTATATGCATTACAATTCCTATAAGCATTTCTAGATTGTCTCCTATCATGGTACATAAAGGCATGGTTCTTTTGCACACTACTAGCCATAGGGGCCTTCCCTTTCTCCTTGGCGGAGATGGGAGCCTTATGGCTTGTCAAGTTCTTGGCTTCCCTCTTGTAGCCAAGTCCATCCTTAATTGAGGGGTGTCTACCAATCGTGTAGGCATCCCTTGCAAATTTTAGCTTGTCAAATTCATTCTTGCTAGTCTTAAGTTGGGCATTAATACTAGCTAATTCCTCATTTAATTTGGAAATTGAGACTAAATGATCACTACAAGCATCAATGTCAAAATCTTTACACCTATTACAAGTTTCAACAATTTCTACACAAGAATTAGATTTACTAGCTACTTCTAGTTTAGCATTTAAATCATCATTAAAACTTTTTAACTTAGCAATAGTTTCATGACAAGAAGATAATTCACTAGAGAGCATTTCATTCCTCTTAATTTCTAGAGCAAGAGATTTCTGTGCTTCAACAAATTTATCATGCTCTTCATACAACAAATCCTCTTGCTTTTCTAAAAGCATATTCTTATCATTCAAGGCATCAATCAATTCATTAATTTTGTCTACCTTGGTTCTATCTAATCCCTTGAATAAGCATGAGTAATCTATCTCATCATCATCACTAGACTCATCCTCACTTGAAGAAGCATAAGTACTAGTATTATGAGTGCTTACTTTCTTCTCCCTTGCCATGAGGTAAGTGTGACGCTCGTTGGGGAAGAGGGATGACTTGTTGAAGGCGGTGGCGGCGAGTCCTTCATTGTCGGAGTCGGACGAGGAGCAGTCTGAATCCCACTCATTGCCAAGATGAGCCTCGCCCTTTGCCTTCTTATAGTTCTTCTTTTTCTCCCTCTTGTTCCCTTGTTCCTGATCACTATCATTGTCGGGACAGTTAGCAATAAAATGACCAAGCTTACCGCATTTGAAGCATGAGCGCTTCCCTTTGGCTTTGGTCTTGCTTGGCTGTCCCTTGCGACCCTTAAGCACCGTCTTGAATCTTTTGATGATGAGGGCCATCTCTTCATCATTAAGTTCAGCCGCCTCAATCTGTGCCACCTTGTTAGGTAGCGTCTCCTTGCTTCTTGTTGCCTTGAGAGCAAGGGGTCGCGGCTCGTTGATCGGACCATTCAAGGCGTCGTCCACGTACCTCGCCTCCTTGATCATCATTCGCCCGCTAACGAATTTTCCAAGGACTTCTTCGGGCGACATTTTGGTGTACCTGGGATTCTCACGAATATTATTCACCAAATGAGGATCAAGAACAGTAAAGGACCTTAGCATCAGTCGGACGACGTCGTGGTCCATCCATCGCGTGCTTCCGTAGCTCCTTATTTTGTTGATAAGGGTCTTGAGCCAGTTGTATGTTTGAGTTGGCTCCTCGCCCCTTATCATCGCGAACCTTCCAAGCTCGCCCTCCACCAACTCCATTTTGGTGAGCAAGGTGACGTCGTTCCCCTCATGAGAGATCTTGAGGGTGTCCCAGATCTGCTTGGCATTGTCCAAGCCGCTCACCTTGTGATACTCGTCCCTGCACAAAGAGGCTAGCAACACAGTAGTAGCTTGTGCATTTTTATGAATCTGTTCATTAATAAACACAGGGCTATCTGAGCTATCAAATTTCATTCCACTTTCCACAATCTCCCAAATGCTTGGATGGAGAGAAAACAAGTGAGTACGCATTTTGTGGCTCCAAAATCCGTAGTCCTCTCCATCAAAGTGAGGGGGCTTGCCAAGTGGAATGGGGAGCAATTGAGCATTTGAGCTATGCGGAATGCGCGAATAATCGATTACTCTTGGCAAGCTCAAATCACCAATCGATTATTCGCGCATTCCGCATAGCTCAAATGCCCAATTGCTCCCCATTCCACTTGGCAAGCCCCCTCACTTTGATGGAGAGGACTACGGATTTTGGAGCCACAAAATGCGTACTCACCTGTTTTCTCTCCATCCAAGCATTTGGGAGATTGTGGAAAGTGGAATGAAATTTGATAGCTCGGATAGCCCTGTGTTTATTAATGAACAGATTCATAAGAATGCACAAGCTACTACTGTGTTGCTAGCCTCTTTGTGCAGGGACGAGTATCACAAGGTGAGCGGCTTGGACAATGCCAAGCAGATCTAGGACACCCTCAAGATCTCTCATGAGGGGAACGACGTCACCTTGCTCACCAAAATGGAGTTGGTGGAGGACGAGCTTGGAAGGTCCGCGATGATAAGGGGCGAGGAGCCAACTCAAACATACAACCGGCTCAAGACCCTTATCAACAAAATAAGGAGCTACGGAAGCACGCGATGGACGGACCACGACGTCGTCCGACTGATGCTAAGGTCCTTTACCATTCTTGATCCTCATTTGGTGAATAATATTCGTGAGAATCCCAGGTACACCAAAATGTCGCCCGAAGAAGTCCTCGGAAAATTCATTAGCGGGCGAATGATGATCAAGGAGGCGAGATACGTGGACGACGCCTTGAATGGTCCGATCAACGAGCCGCGACCCCTTGCTCTCAAGGCAACAAGAAGCAAGGAGGCGCTACCTAACAAGGTGGCACAGATTGAGGCGGCCGAACTTAATGATGAAGAGATGGCCCTCATCATCAAAAGATTCAAGACGGTGCTTAAGGGTCGCAAGGGACAGCCAAGCAAGACCAAAGCCAAAGGGAAGCGCTCATGCTTCAAATGCGGTAAGCTTGGTCATTTTATTGCTAACTGTCCCGATAATGATAGTGATCAGGAACAAGGGAACAAGAGGGAGAAAAAGAAGAACTATAAGAAGGCAAAGGGCGAGGCTCATCTTGGTAAGGAGTGGGATTCAGACTGCTCCTCGTCCGACTCCGACAATGAAGGACTCGCCGCCACCGCCTTCAACAAGTCATCCCTCTTCCCCAACGAGCGTCACACTTGCCTCATGGCAAGGGAGAAGAAAGTAAGCACTCATAATACTAGTACTTATGCTTCTTCAAGTGAGGATGAGTCTAGTGATGATGATGTGATAGATTACTCATGCTTATTCAAGGGATTAGATAGAACCAAGGTAGACAAAATTAATGAATTGATTGATGCCTTGAATGATAAGAATATGCTTTTAGAAAAGCAAGAGGATTTGTTGTATGAAGAGCATGATAAATTTGTTGAAGCACAGAAATATCTTGCTCTAGAAATTAAGAGGAATGAAATGCTCTCTAGTGAATTATCTTCTTGTCATGAAACTATTGCAAAGTTAAAAAGTTTTAATGATGATTTAAATGCTAAACTAGAAGTAGCTAGTAAATCTAATTCTTGTGTAGAAATTGTTGAAACTTGTAATAGGTGTAAAGATTTTGACATTGATGCTTGTAGTGATCATTTAGTCTCAATTTCCAAATTAAATGAGGAATTAGCTAGTATTAATGCCCAACTTAAGACTAGCAAGAATGAATTTGACAAGCTAAAATTTGCAAGGGATGCCTACACGATTGGTAGACACCCCTCAATTAAGGATGGACTTGGCTACAAGAGGGAAGCCAAGAACTTGACAAGCCATAAGGCTCCCATCTCCGCCAAGGAGAAAGGGAAGGCCCCTATGGCTAGTAGTGTGCAAAAGAACCATGCCTTTATGTACCATGATAGGAGACAATCTAGAAATGCTTATAGGAATTGTAATGCATATAATGCCTTTGATTCTCATGCCATGTTTGCTTCTAGTTCTTCTTATGTGCATGATAGAAATGTTGGTAGGAGAAATGTTGTTCATAATATGCCTAGGAGAAATGTTGTTAATGTTCCTAGGAAAGTAAATGAACCTTCTACAATATATCATGCTTTAAATGCTTCTTTTGCTATTTGTAGAAAGGATAGGAAGATAGTTGCTAGAAAATTAGGGGCAAGATGCAAGGGAGACAAAACTTGCATTTGGGTCCCTAAGGATATTTGTGCTAACCTTGCAGGACCCAACATGAGTTGGGTACCTAAGACCCAAGCCTAAATTTGCCTTGCAGGTTTATGCATCCGGGGGTTCAAGCTGGATTATTGACAGCGGATGCACAAACCATATGACGGGGGAGAAGAAGATGTTCACCTCCTACGTCAAGAATAAAGATTCCCAAGATTCAATAATATTCGGTGATGGGAATCAAGGCAAGGTAAAAGGGTTAGGTAAAATTGCAATCTCAAATGAGCACTCTATCTCTAATGTGTTTTTAGTAGAGTCTCTTGGATATAATTTGCTATCTGTTAGTCAATTATGCAATATGGGATATAACTGTCTATTTACAAATGTAGATGTGTCTGTCTTTAGAAGATGTGATGGTTCACTAGCTTTTAAGGGTGTACTAGATGGCAAACTTTACTTAGTTGATTTTGCAAAAGAAGAGGCCGGTCTAGATGCATGCTTAATGACTAAGACTTGCATGGGCTGGTTGTGGCATCGCCGCTTAGCACATGTGGGGATGAAGAACCTCCACAAGCTTCTAAAGGGATAACACGTGATAGGTCTAACCAATGTACATTTCGAAAAAGATAGACCTTGTGCAGCTTGTCAAGCAGGGAAACAGGTGGGAGGCTCTCATCACACCAAGAATGTGATGACAACATCAAGACCCCTGGAGCTGCTACATATGGACCTCTTCGGACCCGTCGCCTATCTGAGCATAGGAGGAAGTAAGTATGGTCTAGTTATTGTTGATGACTTTTCCCGCTTCACTTGGGTGTTCTTTTTGCAGGATAAGTCTGAAACCCAAGGGACCCTCAAGCGCTTCCTCAGGAGAGCTCAAAATGAGTTTGAGCTCAAGGTGAAGAAGATAAGGAGCGACAACGGGTCCGAATTCAAGAATCTTCAAGTGGAGGAGTTTCTTGAGGAGGAGGGGATCAAGCACGAGTTCTCCGCTCCCTACACACCTCAGCAAAATGGTGTGGTAGAGAGGAAGAATAGGACACTCATAGATATGGCGAGGACTATGCTTGGAGAGTTCAAGACCCCCGAGTGCTTTTGGTCGGAAGCCGTGAACACGGCTTGCCACGCCATCAACAGGGTCTACCTTCACCGCCTCCTCAAGAAGACTTCATATGAGCTGCTGACTGGTAACAAACCCAATGTATCATACTTTCGTGTATTTGGGAGTAAATGCTACATTCTAGTGAAGAAGGGTAGGAATTCCAAATTTGCTCCCAAAGCCGTAGAAGGGTTTTTATTAGGTTATGATTCAAATACAAAGGCGTATAGGGTCTTCAACAAATCATCGGGTTTGGTTGAAGTCTCTAGCGACGTTGTATTTGATGAGACTAATGGCTCTCCAAGAGAGCAAGTTGTTGATCTTGATGATGTAGATGAAGAAGACGTTCCAACGGCCGTGATACGCACCATGGCGATTGGAGATGTACGGCCTCAGGAACATTTGGAGCAAGATCAACCGTCTTCCTCAACTATGGTGCATCCCCCAACCCAGGATGACGAACAGGTACCTCAAGTGGAGGCGCATGATCAAGGGGGAGCACAGGGTGTTCAAATTGAAGAGGAAGAAGCACCTCAGGCACCTCCAACCCAAGTTCGAGCGACGATCCAAAGGGATCATCCCGTCGACCAAATTTTGGGTGATATTAGCAAGGGAGTAACTACTCGTTCAAGATTAGTTAATTTTTGTGAGCATTACTCTTTTGTCTCTTCTATTGAGCCTTTCAGGGTAGAAGAGGCCTTGCTAGATCCGGACTGGGTGTTGGCCATGCAGGAGGAACTCAACAATTTCAAGCGCAATGAAGTTTGGACACTGATGCCTCGCCCCAAGCAAAATGTTGTGGGAACCAAGTGGGTGTTCCGCAACAAACAGGACGAGCACGGGGTGGTGACAAGGAACAAGGCTCAGCTTGTGGCAAAAGGTTATGCCCAAGTCGCAGGTTTGGACTTTGAGGAGACTTTTGCTCCCGTGGCTAGGCTAGAATCAATTCGTATCTTGCTAGCATATGCCGCTCACCATTCCTTCAGGTTGTACCAAATGGATGTGAAGAGCGCTTTCCTCAACGGGCCGATCAAGGAGGAGGTGTACGTGGAGCAACCCCCTGGCTTTGAGGATGAACGGTACCCCGACCACGTGTGTAAGCTCTCTAAGGCGCTCTATGGACTTAAGCAAGCCCCAAGAGCATGGTATGAATGCCTTAGAGACTTTTTAATTGCTAATGCTTTCAAGGTTGGGAAAGCCGATCCAACTCTTTTTACTAAGACTTGCGATGGTGATCTTTTTGTATGCCAAATTTATGTCGATGACATAATATTTGGTTCTACTAATCAAAAGTCTTGTGAAGAGTTTAGCAGGGTGATGACGCAGAAATTCGAGATGTCGATGATGGGCGAGTTGAACTACTTCCTTGGGTTCCAAGTGAAGCAACTCAAGGACGACACTTTCATCTCCCAAACGAAGTACACGCAAGATTTGCTAAAGAGGTTTGGGATGAAGGACGCCAAGCCCGCGAAGACGCCGATGGGAACCGATGGACACACCGACCTCAACAAAGGAGGTAAGTCCGTTGATCAAAAAGCATACCGGTCCATGATAGGTTCTTTGCTTTATTTATGTGCTAGTAGACCGGATATTATGCTTAGCGTATGCATGTGTGCTAGATTTCAATCCGATCCTAAGGAGTGTCACTTAGTGGCTATGAAGCGAATTCTTAGATATTTAGTCGCTACGCCTTGCTTCGGGATCTGGTATCCAAAGGGGTCTAACTTTGACTTGATTGGGTACTCAGATTCCAACTATGCTGGATGTAAGGTCGATAGGAAGAGTACATCGGGGACGTGCCAATTCTTAGGAAGGTCCTTGGTGTCATGGAACTCTAAGAAACAAACCTCCGTTGCCCTATCCACCGCTGAGGCCGAGTACGTTGCCGCAGGACAGTGTTGTGCGCAACTACTTTGGATGAGGCAAACCCTCAGGGACTTTGGCTACAATCTGAGCAAAGTCCCACTCCTATGTGATAATGAGAGTGCTATCCGAATAGCGGAAAATCCTGTTGAGCACAGCCGCACAAAGCACATTGACATCCGGCATCACTTTTTGAGAGACCACCAGCAAAAGGGAGATATCGAAGTGTTTCATGTTAGCACCGAGAACTAGCTAGCCGATATCTTTACCAAGCCTCTAGATGAGAAGACCTTTTGCAGGCTGCGTAGTGAGCTCAATATCTTAGATTCGCGGAACTTGGATTGAATTGTAGCATATATGTGTTTATGCCTTTGATCATGTTCATTCTGCATTCTGTTGCTTATTGTGGTGCTCAAGTTGTACAAACACTCCCTGGGCCTCACAAGTCCTTTTTGCAAGTGATGCACGTATTTAGGGGGAGCTGTGCTACAACTTGACCCTTTGAGACTAACCATGTACTTGAGTTTGGTTGTTTTAGTCTCCAAGGAGAATTGAAAGGGAAAAGGTGGACTTGAACCATGCAAGACTTCCACTGCACTCCGATGAGAAAGAATAACTTTTCGAAGTTCATCTTTATACTCCTATTGCCTTTGTGTTCTTATTTGAAAATTTTGGTGAGGCAATGGGGTTAAAGGGCCAAGATTGATCCCGTTTTGGTGCTTGATGCCAAAGGGGGAGAAAATAAAGGCCAAAGCAATAAATGGATCAGCTACCACTTGAGAAATTTTGAAAATAGTAGATTAGAGCTTTTGGTTTGTCAAAACTCTTTTATTGTCTTTTATGTCAAAAGTTGGCCTCTTGTGGGGAGAAGTGTTGATTATGGGAAAAAGGGGGAGTTTTTGAAATCCTTGATCAAATTTCTTTGGAAAACCTCTCTTTATGTCTCTACAAGTGGTTTTGACTTAGAGATAGGAATTTGAGTTTGATTTGCAAAAACAAACCAAGTGGTGGCATAGAGTGATCCATATATGTCAAATTGAATCAAAACAATTTTGAGTTCTAATTTGAATTGTTTTTGTACTTGTTCTACTTGCTTTATGTTGTGTTGGCATAAATCACCAAAAAGGGGGAGATTGAAAGGGAAATGTGCTCTTGGGCCATTTCTAAGTGTTTTGGTGATTTAGTGTCCAACACAAGTGCCTAAGTGTAAAGAGGTGGACAAAGTACAAATCAAGGATAAAGGTATGTTTCTCAGACTTAGTACATTGTTTTATGGACTAATGTATTGTGTCTAAGTGCTGGAAACAGGAAAAATCCAATTGGAAATGTCTTGGCTCGAGCAGCCAAGAATCTGCTGAGTCTGGGAGCACCGGACTGTCCGGTGGTGCACCGGACAGTGTCCGGTGGTGCACCGGACAGTGTCCGGTGCGCCAGGCTGGTTCGAGCGAACTGGCCTCTCTCGGGAATTCACCGGCGACGTACGACTATAATTCACCGGACTGTCCGGTGTGCACCGGACTGTCCGGTGTGCACCGGACTGTCCGGTGAGCCAACGGTCGGCCGCGCGATCTGCGCGGGACACGTGGCCGAGCCAACGGCTAGAAGGGGGCACCGGACTGTCCGGTGTGCACCGGACATGTCCGGTGCGCCAACGGCTCCAGGTCTGCCAACGGTCGGCTTCGCCATTTAAGGAAAGAAATCGGGCACCGGACAGTGTCCGGTGTGCACCGGACTGTCCGGTGCGCCAGTCGACAGAAGGCAAGATCAGCCTTCCAAGATTGCTCCCAACGGTTCCTAGCTGCCTTGGGGCTATAAAAGGGACCCCTTGGCGCATGGAGGAAGACACCAAGCATCTCCACAACATTTCTAAGCACCAAGACATCAATTTCGCGCATTCGTTTCATTGTGATAGCATATAGAGCTCTTGTGGAGTTGTGAACTCATTGAGTCGTGTTGCGAGCTCTTGTTGCGATTTGTGTGCGTGTTGACACTCTGACTCTTGTGTCTTGTGTGCGTTGCTAATCCCTCCCTTGCTCCGTGTTCTTTGTGAATTTCAAGTGTAAGGGCGAGAGGCTCCAAGTTGTGGAGATTCCTCGCAAACGGGATTGAGATAAAGCAAGCAAAACACCGTGGTATTCAAGTGGGTCTTTGGACCGCTTGAGAAGGGTTGATTGCAACCCTCGTCCATTGGGACGCCACAACGTGGAGTAGGCAAGCGTTGGTCTTGGCCGAACCACGGGATAACCACCGTGCCATCTCTGTGATTGATCCTTGTTGGTTATTGTGTTTTGTTGAGGATTCCTCTTTAGCCACTTGGCAATTATTGTGCTAACAATTAACCAAGTTTTTGTGGCTATAAGTTTTTGAAGTTTTACAGGATCACCTATTCACCCCCCTCTAGGTGCTCTCAGTAATGTCTCCAAATCTTAAGTGCATGCACAATGGCTGCCAGTTCCAAGTCATGAGTGGGGTAGTTCAGTTCATGCTTCCGCAACTGACGAGATGCATAGGCAATCACATGTCCTTCTTGCATGAGCACACGTCCAAGTCCTTGGCCACATGCATCACAATAAACGTCAAACCCTTTCTGTAGATCTGGCATAACCAATACTGGCGGCGACATTAGTCTCTCCTTCAATTGATCAAAGCTTTCTTGGCACTTCTCATCCCACTTGAATTCTCTTCCTTTTTCCAAAAGCGATGTCATAGGCTTAGCAATTTTAGAGAACCCTTCAATAAATCTCCGATAATATCCTACGAGTCCCAAGAAACTCCGAATCTCAGTAACTGTAGTGGGCACTCTCCACTCCATTATCTCCTTCACTTTAGCAGGATCCACTGCTATTCCTCCATTAGAAATAATATGACCAAGGAATGGCACCTTGTCAATCCAAAACTCGCATTTACCGTACTTGGTGTAGAGTTGATTAATTCGTAGCTTCTGTAGCACCAATCTCAGATGTTTCTCATGATCACTATCACTCTTGGAATAAATGAAAATACCGTCGATGAAAACCACGACGAATCTATCTAGATCATGAACACCTTATTCTTCAGATCCATAAAATAGGCTGGTGCATTAGTTATCCAAATGACATAACGGTGAACTCATATATCCATATTGAGTCGAGAAATCCGTCTTGGGAATATCTGATGGCCTAATCTTCATTTGATGGTAACCCGATCGGAGAACAATCTTCGAGAATATCCAAGCATCTCTCATCTGATCAAATAAATCCTCAATGCGGGGTAACGGATACTTGTTCTTCATAGTGACACCATTAAGGGACCTTTAATCCACGCACATCCCTTACAATCCATCATTCTTCTGTACAAACAAAACCGGTGCCCTCCAAGGTGAAGACTCGGACGAATGTATCCATCCTCTTGTAACTCGGTTAAGTGCTTCTTGAGTTCTTTTAATTCTTCTACATACATCCTATATGGCCGTTTAGAAATAGGAGCAGTTCCAGGTAAGAGATCTATGACAAACTCAACTTCCGTATCTGGTGGCATCCCTAATAACTCCTCTGGAAAGACATCCGGAAAATCTCTAACTGCACGGATGTTGACACCAACAAACTTCCCATCTACCAAGAATGCCGCTAGTCTGGTGGCGGTAGTTACTGCAATTCCAACTTCAAATCTTTGTCCTTTGGAACTGGTGAGTTCTACGGTTCCCTTAGCACAGTGTATATACTGCCTTTGCCTTTCTTAACCATGACATACCAAGGATCATGTCTATAGTGCTCTCTTCTAACACTATAGGGGTAGTCCATCTGGGTTAGAAACACAGGGTAAGGAAGGAAGAATTGTAGACAAGGCGAGTAATTACGAGGAATGTTACTGCGGGGGATTTATTAGCTAAGTAGATTAGTGTGTCACCTACTAAAGCTAATACAATACCTTACGGTGGTACATGCGAAGATGCCCATCTATAATGTTTCAATCAATCAAAGAAGCAAATCAAGCATTCATCATCAGAACAATCAATCAACATTTTTTTAATAGAGAAAATAGTTTTAGTTTTGTCTTAGGTCTCCTATCTCCTAAAAAGTTCATAAATGTAGGATTCCAAGGTGTGTGTTGGGGACTTGTTCTCAAAGGCTAAAAGTTAAGAACAAGGCAACATAAAAAATGTTAAGCGTTAAAGTCCTTCGTCCTTCGGAACATTATGTCCCTTCGGGAGATAATGTATTTCGGACGAAGGTCACAAGAGACATACCTTCGTAAACATAACAAGTAATGACGAAGGATTCATATAGGGCATGAAATATAATATAAACACCATCATAGAATCATTTCTATTTTATTAACATGGAAAAATAGAAATGATTTCAAATTACAAATGTACCTTCGGTCCTGAGAGAAGGTAAAAAGTACAAGCGTGACGCAAAAGCAGATGCCAAGTCAGCGTGAACAGTACGGGAGTACTGTTCATCTATTTATAGACGCGGGACACAGCCCACGTAAAATTACATCCATGTCCATTACATTTGTTAATGACTTATGGAAATCTGTCGAGGCCCACGTAGTCTTTTCATCTTTAAGTCGGTTCCCCTTTCCGCTATCGCGACGAAGCTTCCCTGCACACAGCTTCGGCTGTGCACCGTCCTTCGTAGAACTTGGTAATCAGCTCGTCCTTCGTCTGGTTCAGGCTTCGTCCTGACCGTGCTTTATGTTCATAATTCTGAGTCCGAAGATACCTGTTCACATAATCCACTTGGAAAACATTGTCAAATCATGTTTTTGAGGACCTTCGGAGGACGAAGGCCCCCAACAGTAGCCCCTCGCAATATTAATTTGTCAATAATAAATTCAGATTGCGATATGGACGAAGGCCTTGAGCCGAAGGTCCGAAAAAACACCTTCCCTTTGCTAGAATAGCAACATTCACTGACAAGCGGGGTCTTTCAATTTTCAACGCCCTGGGCGTATAAATAAGATTACACCGCCAACTCATTTGGTACGCACACTTGCCATCTGCTTCGGTCCACTAAATTTTTAGCCCTTGTGCATTAAGATTGGTGACCTTTTTGATTTCGAAGCTTCGGCCCTGAAAACAGTTTTTTAGCGTTTCCGAAGATGTCTGAAGGTAAGAAGATCCCTGCTGAGACGAAGCTGAGTCTCGAGGAAGAGAAGAATTTGGGGTTCCTCATAGCGATGGCGGAGACCAATACGGAGAAAATCACGAAGGAGATTCTTGAAAGTTTGTCCGAAGATACTGGTGATAGCGACAGCTATGATGTAGAAAGTGGTGGGGAAGAGGCCGAAGATCGGCCATGGCGGCCAAGTCACACGGTTTTCGGGAAAACCACTATCAAGCAGAGTCATATTGATAATATGAGGGGGCGGTATTTTTGAGATATATCTATTGTGAGAGCTGATGCTGGAGAGAAGACTTCTCCCACCCCAGAAGAAGATGAAGTCGTAATCTTCTGAAGCTTTCTCAAGGCTGGGCTTCGATTCCCCCTAAGCAACTTTGTTGTTGAAGTCCTGAAGACATTTCAAGTCTACCTTCATCAAATTACCCCCGAAGCCATCATAAGAATGGGGGTGTTTGTCTGGGCTGTGAGGAGCCAAGGTTTGGAACCAAACGCTAAAAGCTTCTGCAACATTCATGAGTTACTATACGAGACGAAGCCCTGGGGAAAAGAACAATATCACAACAATTTTGGGTGTTATAGCTTCGATGCCCGCTCCGGGTCAAGCTGCCCTGTGCCGACCTTTCGGAAGAGGTGGCCCGGAGCCTGGATGACAGAGTGGTTCTATGTGAAGAATGACTTAACAGCGCAAGAAAATGTCAAGAGTATCATTATGCGCCCCATCTGGCAACGCTTCGGACTTCGAAGGCCGAAGGTTGAAATGGATGAAGCAGCCGAAGAATGCCAAAGAGCCTTCGGCATAATCTGCTCTTTCATTGGGACAAGGGACTTAATCCAAGAGCACATTGCCTTCAGGGTATGGCCACTTGCAGAAAAGTGGGAAATGCCGAAGGAGACCATTAAAGAGTCCGACGAAGGCGGACTAGTCAGACTAAAATACACATTCAAATATGGGGATAAATTTGTTGAACCTGATGACGATTGGTTGAAAAGCATTGAAACATTAAGTGACGAACTTCTTGGGGCATATTCGAAGGCCGAGAACACTGCGTTATCAGCAGCCTTCGGAGGCCGAAAGAAGAAAAGGCTCAACCGTGTATTTGACGCAGTCGGGTTTATCTACCCTGACTATCACTATCCGGTATTGGGTCGCAAAAGGAAAAATACTTCTCCTGCGACAGAAGCTACCACGAGTGCCACTAGTGAGCCAGCGCCTCAAAGGAAAAAGATGAAGGTGCTCACCCATCGAACTCGCTTTATTGAGCCGGCCACAGTGCCAGAATTTATTGGTGAAGTTTCTTTGGCCTCTGAAGCTACAGAACCAGCTCCAGTGCCGAAGATAGAAGAAAAAACTGAAGCACCTTCAGCCGAAAAAGCAGAAAAACCGAAGACTGAAGGGCCAAAAACATCAGAAATTTTAAGTCCTTCAGCAAATGTCGAAACAACAAAAAATCAAAAGGGCCCATTGGTGACCCCAAGAAGAAAACGGATGGTGAACGTACTGGATGTCTTGGAGACAATTAAGTCTTCAAGCACAACCGCAAAGGAGTCTGCTGAACTCGCTGAAGCATCTACTGAAGCTTCGAAACAACAAGCTGAAGCTGAAGCTGGGCCTTCAGAGCCCACCAAGGAACAATCCGAGAAAATATCAGAACCAGCCTTGGTTGAAGAAATTGACACGGCCACCCCCGAAGCTCCCTCCAGCATACGCGATTACATCGTGCGACATGCTTCAGGGAAGAAACTGTCTGAAGAAGAGACCTATGAAGCGAATCACTATGCTAGGGAGTTAAAGTATCCGAAGGGGGCAGTAGTATTCAATGGGACAAATGAAGATGACTTCCTATACTGCCTCCCTGATAACAAAGAATTAACTGTCTGCCGGGAGATGGCCAGGAGTATGGGTTTCCCAAAACTCGAAGCTGGATTATGCGCCATGACGAAAGAGGATCTCGCAGACAGTCTTGCGTACAATAGCCTAAAGGTATGGAAATTAAGCGTTTGAAAAAACTTTTTTTAATACGTAATTCATTCCTTTATTCTTATATGGATTCTTTTTCGTATAGGGCTTGATTCTAAGCAACGCATTAAGAGCCCAAAAAAGCGCCGAAGATGAAAGCTACGACATTGCGTTTAACAATTTACGCTCCGAAGTTATCAAATTGAGAAACGAAGCTCTGGAAAAGGATAAGATTCTGCTTACACTGGTAGATAAAGTAAAGAAAGACGAAGCTGCTTCAAAAACCCAGGCCGAAGCCCAAAAACGTGAAATTAAAGATCTTCAGAAACAGCTGGCTAGAGCTAAAGAGGAACGTGTGCTGGAGGAAACAAAACGAGAACTCAGTGATCATATGGTCAATAATTTGGAGTTAAGTGTTAAAGAGCTTCGTGCATCTCAGAGGAAGTGTTATGTTAAATCTGTAGAATGCGTGAAAAAGATAAAATCCAGTTTCGCCAGCGTTGGCGCCTTTTCTAGTGAAGAGGACTTTTCAAGAGGCAATCCCGAAGGTCCACTGGACTGGATTAGTCACGAAGCAGAAGCCTTCGAGGAAATCCTGAGCAGCCGCGGTGACATCTGCGCTTTTTCAGGCGCCAGGGGAATTGCTGCTGTTTTGGAGAAAAAAGGTTGTGAACATATAAAATCCTTAGCTCAATCCGAAGCTGCCCTATCCCCGGAAGATATCAAAGATCCCTCGACCGAAGCCAGCATGGTTGGCGGTAAATTCTTCACTGATATCTGGGACAATGGCGGCCGAGAAATGGCGCAAGAAATAATTCAAAGAAGCGAAAAAGGCATCCATGATGCTAGGAAAGTGGCAGAAGCTGCCGAAAGAAGTACAGAGCCCGAAAGGCAATTAGGTATTAATTAGTCATTCTTATTGTGTTGTAATTTTTATTTCAAACTTTGCTCGCGATTTGTAATAGTAATGAAGAAATGTTTTCTTCCCTTAGAAGCTGCTGGATCGATTGCCGACCCCCACACAAAAGGGGATGACGAAATTAAACAAATGGCCGAAGCTATCATGGATAAAGTTGTTGATCAACTTCTAAATGAAGCCGCCGAAGCAGTATTAAGAGAAGACTAGATACTACTTAGAAAAAACATTTAAAGTATGATCTATGTAACATTTTGTACATTTGAATGTAATATACAAGTCTCTTTTCATTATTCAATTCTTTACGATGCATGAAACTCTACATACATACCATTTTTGAGCCTTCGGCGAAAAAACACCTTCCCTTCTTTTCATGCTTCGTGAAGAAGACATTCTCCGTTAAAATTATTCTGATGAAACACGTTCATGCTTCATGAAAACATTCTCCGAAGCTATACAATTTCGATATTGCTCTGATGAAGCTCGTCCGTGCTTCGTAAAAATATTCTCTGAAGCTGTATTCCGAAGATTATCATTGTATTCCCTCGTGACTTTACACAATTTTCACTTTCTCAAAGCGTCCTTTCGAAGGTTGATACTGTGTCCCCTTCTTTTGCCAAATGCAACATGATGTATGATGCTTATGTTATGCAAAATGATGTGATGATGTTATGTTATGCAAATGACATTTGTTCCGAAGATACACACAAAATATATTCGTAAGCTCTGCATTCCCTTAGGAACGTCTTTGGAGCTTCTTCGCCTTTTACTTAGACGGTATAAGCTCTGCATTCCCTTAGGAACGTCTTTGGAGCTTCTTCGCCTTTTACTTAGGCGGTATCAGCGTTGACTTTTCGCTGTATGCTCTGCATTCCCTTAGGAACGTCTTTGGAGCAAAAAACTTACACTGCGCTCCCTTTGGAACGGCTTTTTGTGACTTCGGCAACTTACTCTGCGCTCCTTAGAACGACTTTTTGTTGCTTCGAAGGGTTTTTAATAATCCGAAGATCGTCCTTCTTACCGCAAATTTTTAAGCTTCAGCAACTTAAACCTGTAGAGAAGATAGGTTTTTCTGATAACCAACCACGAAACTATTATATGAAAACTGAAGTGTTCTTTATTACACAGAAAACAGAACTTAAACGGAAAAGACTGCTATCAAAGTAGGATATTTGTCAATAAATATGCTTCGACTCTGGCACAGTACTATTGACTGTACGGGCTTCAGATTGCTCTCTGAGATCCCTTTGGTGCGGAACATATTGGCTCCCTTCTGGCTGCTGACCTTGTTGCAGCGGAGGTGGAGGCGGGGGCTGTTGCCATGAAGCTTGAGGTTGACTTGCCGAAGCTACGGAAACTGCAGGGTGGTTGCCCACGTACTCCGGGATGTAAGGCTGATGGTACGAAGCAGTATGCATGACCTGCTTCGGCTGTCCCTGTTGCGCTGCAGCTTCTGCTAGCTCCTTTTGTTTCTGGATGGTAACATGGCACATCCTGGTGGTATGGCCCTTGTTCTCACCGCAGAATAAGCAAAATGTCCTCCTTGGTTGATCTCCAAATCTCCCGCCGAAGCCCCTGGCGCCTCTGCCTCTTGGAGCTGGTGGCCGAAAGAAAGTTTGCTGCTGCCCCGAAGCCTGTGAGGAGCACTGCGGCCTGTTCTGCTGACTCCCCTTATCATCATTTTGAGTGTTATGGATGGACCTGACATGCCTCGGATAAAATCGTCCCCCGAAGCCCCTGGTCATCTCAGAAAATCTGAAGGCCTCCTCCCTTCTTTGGCGAAAGTCGTTATCTGCACGAATGTACTCGTCCATCTTTTGGAGTAGCTTCTCCAGAGTCTGAGGAGGCTTCCTAGCAAAGTACTGAGCTGCAGGTCCAGGACGAAGCCCCTTGATCATGGCTTCGATAACAATTTCATTGGGCACCGTTGGTGCCTGTGCCCTCAAACGCAAGAACCTTCTGACATACGCCTGAAGGTATTCTTCATGATCCTGAGTGCACTGAAACAAGGCTTGAGCAGTAACCGGCTTCGTCTGAAATCCTTGAAAGCTGGTTAACAACATATCCTTCAGCTTCTGCCATGAGGTGATCGTTCCTGGTCGAAGGGAGGAATACCAGGTCTGAGCAACATTCCTGACGGCCATAACGAAAGACTTCGCCATGACTGCAGCATTGCCCCCATACGAAGACACTGTTGCTTCGTAGCTCATTAAGAACTGCTTCGGGTCTGAGTGGCCGTCGAACATAGGAAGCTGGGGTGGCTTATAGGATGGAGGCCAAGGTGTAGCCTGCAGCTCAGCGGACAAAGGAGAAGCATCATCGAAAACAAAATTTCCCTGATGGAAATTATCATACCAGTCATCTTCGTTGACGAAGCCCTCCTGATGAAGGTCTTTCTGCTGAGGCCTTCTGTTTTGCTCATCGTGAGTAAGATGGCGAACTTCCTTAGAGGCTTCGTCTATCTGCCGTTGCAACTCAGCTAGCCGGGCCATCTTCTCCTTCTTCCTCTGCACCTGTTGATGTAGCATCTCCATATCCCTGATTTCTTGGTCTAGCTCTTCCTCCTGAAGCGTTGGGCTGACGGCCTTTCTCTTCTGGCTTCGGGCCTCCCGAAGAGAGACGGTCTCCTGGTTGTGGTCCAGCGGTTGCAGTGCTGCAGCCCCAGCCGCTGAAGCTTTCTTCGGTGCCATAGCGAAGGTCTACAGCTTCCGAAGGTGTTCAAAAAACTCGAAGTGGAAGTGAGTTCACCGGAGGTGGGCGCCAATGTTGGGGACTTGTTCTCAAAGGCTAAAAGTTAAGAACAAGGCAACATAAAAAATGTTAAGCGTTAAAGTCCTTCGTCCTTCGGAACATTATGTCCCTTCGGGAGATAATGTATTTCGGACGAAGGTCACAAGAGACATACCTTCGTAAACATAACAAGTAATGACGAAGGATTCATATAGGGCATGAAATATAATATAAACACCATCATAGAATCATTTCTATTTTATTAACATGGAAAAATAGAAATGATTTCAAATTACAAATGTACCTTCGGTCCTGAGAGAAGGTAAAAAGTACAAGCGTGACGCAAAAGCAGATGCCAAGTCAGCGTGAACAGTACGGGAGTACTGTTCATCTATTTATAGACGCGGGACACAGCCCACGTAAAATTACATCCATGTCCATTACATTTGTTAATGACTTATGGAAATCTGTCGAGGCCCACGTAGTCTTTTCATCTTTAAGTCGGTTCCCCTTTCCGCTATCGCGACGAAGCTTCCCTGCACACAGCTTCGGCTGTGCACCGTCCTTCGTAGAACTTGGTAATCAGCTCGTCCTTCGTCTGGTTCAGGCTTCGTCCTGACCGTGCTTTATGTTCATAATTCTGAGTCCGAAGATACCTGTTCACATAATCCACTTGGAAAACATTGTCAAATCATGTTTTTGAGGACCTTCGGAGGACGAAGGCCCCCAACAGTGTGAAATCCATCTTGTCTTAGAGTAGAAAAGATAAGATTAACCAGAGTAGATTAGCAGAAGGTGAGACAAGATCAAGATGAGATAAGTATGGAATGAGTCAGAGTAAGGTAAGTAGGAGAGGGTTTGTCCATTTCTATCTAGGTTTCGTCCTACAGTCCACATTTCCTTTGATACCACTTCTGTCACGCCCAGCTTTAAGGAACAAAGTCAGGTGCATCTCATACATGCGCCAAGAAGACAACATATATAATAACAGAGTGTATAGAGATAAATGTCATAAAACATCAGAGTATTTATTGCATAGCGGAAGACTTATTACAAAATAAAAGAATAAACATAAAACGAACTAAGGATCGTCGGCGCCAATGTCAACTGAGAAACGCCACCTAGATCAGATCATACTCCTCGCCTTGTGGCTCATCCTGAACCACCTGCTCTTCTCCTGTGGGGGGTGTGAGACAGCAAGGGTGAGCTCACATATGATCATAGCTCAACAAGTTGTGGGGAACCAGTGGACATAAACTCACAAAGGTGTGAGCTCATGTGGTGTGTAAGGCTAATCAATGACAGGGGTTAAAGCTGAGCATTGCTTTTAAGTAGTTGGTCCAAATTTTATTAGCAATTACTAAGTGTAAGTAAATACCAAACCATAAGTAAAGTAATAGAACAAAATTAATAACAAACCCATGCAATGCAAATGACAAAATTGAATTTAAGTTCTATAATTTAAACATCAGAGAGTCCTGAGCTGTTCATGACCGTGAGCTCGGCTAGTATACCAGTTTTACACTCTGCAGAGGTTGTACCCTTTACCCACAAGTCATGCTACCCATCTGCCAAGAGGTCACGAATCCCATACACCTCTACCTAGGAAGCGCGGCAGGGCAACACTACGAGGCCTTTACAAAGTTCCACTAGCTTCCGAAAACCCGCTACAGTTTATAGGAAGTTCCAATGCAGGGTTCTTGTCTGACCGCCATCGCAGCAAAATCAAACAAGGACCTCCCTACACTGACCACTCCCCTACTGCCCTTGCCCCTTTCGGGTAAGGTAGTCTTCCACTAGCTTTTCTAATTAGTCAGCCAAGGGCGTCCCATTAAACCCTTGTGGTGGCACGTGGTTCTCAAGTTAAGCTCTATGTTCCAATTAACATTAATGATCTCAACATGAACATAAATAGAATAACAAAAAGAATTGGAACATAGAGGTAATAAATGATTATCCCAAAACCATGTAAAGCAATAGCAAACTACCCAAGTGATTTAGGGGTAAACAAGGTAATGAGATAAACAATCTAGGGTAACCTATTGGGTCCCATCAAAATTAACCTATGCATGGATAAATGATATTAAAGAACATTATTGGGTAAAATGTGGTCAAGGGCACAACTTCCCTTCAATGAGCTCCTGCTCAGCTACTTCAACCTGCTGCTCACCAGGATCCTCAGTCACGTTTTCTTCTACTCGCCACAATACAAACAAACACAGTGCATATAGAGAAATTAACATTACACCAAACATATAAACAAAATACACAGTAATATTCTACACATTAAAATAAAATCCTAGGAACAGGAATCATAATTTTTCGAGTTATAGATTTTAAGTTATGGATTTTCAAAGGCTTTATGTACTTGAAATAGGATTAAGTGAAGAATTAATTTTCTTACTATTGTCATGATAAAACAGAGACACTAAGTGGTAGAGAATGAAATTACAAAATTTTAGGAACTGGAATGGATTAATTTGGAGTTAGTATGAATTTTCTATGAATTTATTAAGTTCTAGTAATTATTTTCATATTAAAAATCCATTTTCTATTTCATTTATTCAAATTAAATGATCTCTGGACTGGGCCTCAATATCTGTGAAGCGCAGGGGCCCCGGGGATAGAATTCCTAAGACACAGTGAATAGGGTCCCAGGACGGCGGGTTTATTTATTGTTTCCCAGGGGGGCTCTTTTGCAAAAGCGTGGCCGCGAAGGGGTACCTTTTAATCCTGACCGCCCGATCCCAGCTACACGGCCCGGATTAGATCTCTAAAACCTTTGAACCGGTACGCGATGTCGATCGCCAGATCACAATCCTACGGCTCAAATCTAACATATGCGCGATTTAATACGCTTCGCACGATTCGAAGCCAACGGCCAGGATCAAACCAGCACGAAGGGGTATCCCTCGTTTTAATCGCAGCCACACATCCGAGATGGACGGCCCCGAGGGCATCTTCCGCCCCCCCCAGTCACGCGCGACGGCGGCGCCGCCCACGGCGGATCCCCATCCACGCACGGCCACCCACCGGACCACCCGAGCTCCAAAACCAAATTGAATCGCAGCAACGCGAACCTAGGCGCATGGCGAAACAGGGAACTGAGCATTACCGAGGGTTGGGTGGCGGAGCGAAGCTGTCCTCGACATCAGGCGGGTTCACGGCGGCGCTTAATCTACAGCGAGCGATTCCCACGCCGTTGACCCACAATCGCACCCGGAAAAACCACGGACGGTTTCCAGATGCGCAAGCGACATCACTCGATCCCCTCCTGGTCCGATTCCAAGGCCCCAGCGAAGATGAGGATGTGGGGCAACTCCGGCGGCCTGACTCTTTCTCTCACCCTTTGTCTCTCTTCCACCTACCAGTGTGCGCGTGGACCTGGTAAAAAGGGAATAAGCGATGACGCTGGAGTGGCGCTTTATTCACCAGGGAGGCGATCCTGCAAGGCCCCACCAGAGCGCAACGTCCTACGAGTCCTACGGTGGAGTTGGTGGCGGCTTCGATCTTGCTCACAGTCGCCAAAGGTGCGAGGAAGACGGCTGGTGCGTGGGCCCATGTGAACCAGTGGGAGAGTTCCGCGCCTAAGACGGACGCCTGAGGCTGACGGGGTGGTCCCGGTTGTCGGCGCCAGGTCCAAAGTGGGCTGCGCGCGTGAGAGCGAATTCGCGAGATGGGCCGAAATTCAAGCCACCGGCCCAAGTAGCAGGGTTATTCCTTTTCCTTTTATGTTCTTATCTCTCTTTTCCTTTTAGATTTTTTTTTATTCTTAACTATTTTGAATTTAAATTTAAATTTTGAATACGAATTTCACCATTGAGTCAAGTATACAAATTCAAGTTTCTAGTGGAGGAATAATATATCCTTATTTACTTATTTTTATTCACAAGATTCTTATTTTCTTCTCTTTTCTAAATTCTACAATTCTTTTTTGGATTTTAATATATTTCTTATCACATTGTTATTTTATTTTGTCACAATGTGCACACAAAAGAAAATCCCAGCATGATGCATGATTTGTTTTTGGGTATCTTTTGTTATTTGTTTAATTATTTGTTGTTTGAATATGGTGTGCACATGTGATGCTAAGTAAATTCAACACTCATATAAAATATAGGAAATGACTTTTCTTTTTTTTATATATTACAACTGGGTGTTACACAAGAATGAGGAGGCCGATGCTCTAGCCAAGGCAGCCACCAGGGGCGAAGCCCTACCCTCCGACGTGTTCTACCACGTCATCGGCACGCCAGCCGTCCGCAGCCCTGAAGGGCTCCAAATAACCAACGACAGCGAGGGCCACCACATAGTCAACCTCATCATGACCGAAGACTGGCGGGCACCAATAACCCTGTACCTGCAGGGGTACTATCACCCAACCGACAGCAATGAGGCCAAGCGCCTCAAACACCAAAGCCGGGACTTCGCACTGATCGAGGGCCGACTTTACAAGAAGGGGGGCAGTCAACCGATGCTTAAGTGCGTCACCGAGACCGAAGGCGTCCAAATTCTGCACAAAGTCCATAGCGGGACCTGCGGCTCCCACGCAGGGCCTAGGGCCCTAGCGGCAAAGGTGATTCGCTAAGGTTTCTACTGGCCCGCCATGATTTGTGCCGCAAATCGGGTCGTGAGATCCTGCGAAGCCTGTCAGAAATTTTCCCCATGCTCGGGACGCCCCTCGCAGTTCACGAAGCTGATCGCCCACACGTGGCCCCTTCAGCGCTGGGGCCTGGACATTGTCGGGCCCCTGCCCACGGCTCAGGGGAACCTCAAGTTCACCTTCGTCGCCGTTGAATACTTCACCAAATGGATTGAAACGAGGGCAGTATCCACTATCACATCGAAGACAGCCCAGAAATTCTTCTGGCAAAATATTGTTTGCCGCTTCGGAGTACCGTCCGAACTCACGGTCGACAACGGCAAGCAGTTCGACAACCAAGATTTCAAAGATTTTTGCTTCTCCATCGGCACCAAGCTTGCCTTCGCCTCCGTGTACCACCCCCAGTCCAATGGAGTCGTGGAGCGTGCCAACGGCAAAATCTTCACAGCCGTCAAGAAAATGTTCCTCGACGACAAAAAAGACAAGTGGCCCGACCTGTTACCCGAAGTGGTCTGGGCGCTGAACACAACTGAGTGCAGGGCGACTGGGTTCACCCCTTTCCGCCTACTATACGGATCGGAGGCCATGTCTCCGCAAGAAATAAAACATGGGTCGCCTCGGACAGCCGCGTCGGCCGTCCCCGATGTAGACGAGCCGACGTCGAAGGACCTCATCGACGGAGACCGCGTCTTCACCCTACAGGCTCTGGACAAATATCAAGCCCAGACAAAAGCATGGCGCGACCACACAGTCATCCCGAGGGAGTTCAACGAAGGAGACCTCGTACTCGTCCGGACAGCTCGGACAGAGTCACGGGGCAAGTTGGAGCCGAAGTGGGAGGGCCCTTTCATCGTCAAGACGAAGGCGTCCCCCAGTTCGTACAGACTCACAACTCCATCCGGCGAAGACTTAGAACATTCTTGGAACATTGATAGTCTTCGCAAATTTTTTGTTTAACTCCTCAGGGCTAATTCGCCCTTGTAATCCACAGAACAGTTTTTAGCCGGCCCGCACTCTTTTCCTCCCGGGGGGTGAGGTTTTTAACGAGGCGGAGCCATGTAATATACACTCGAAAAATCCCCCGCAAAAACTACGTCGAAAAAGACCGACTAAACGGTCTTCGACATTCGACCGACAGAAAAGTCACCGCGAGGGGCAGCGACGGCCACCCCTCGCGTGCGACAATCCGTGCAAAAGTCGCCTAAGGGTGCAGCCAGACTAGCACAGCAAGTGCGTAAATTCGAAGTCTTCTCGAAAAGACTATCCGTGCGAAAGTCGCCTAAGGGTGCAGCCGGACTAGCACAACAAGTGCGCAAATGCGAAGTCTCCTCAAAAGGACTATCCGTGCAAAAGTCGCCTACGGGTGCAGCCGGACTAGCACAACAAGTGAGTAAATTCGAAGTCTTCTCGAAAAGACTATCTGTGCGAAAGTCGCCTAAGGGTGCAGTCGGACTAGCACAACAAGTGCGTAAATTCGAAGTCTTCTCGAAAAGACTATCCGTGCGAAAGTCGCCTAAGGGTGCAGCCGGACTAGCACAACAAGTGCGCAACTTCGAAGTCTTCCTCAAAAGTCTACCCATGCTAAACCCTACACCAAACTGTCCGCGCCGGGACTGACCACATGCGCGCCGGACCGACATAATAAACATACTAGACCAAGCGCACAACGCCTTTACAAACATAGCGCAGGGGCATAACCTCATCATACAAATTATAACTACATATGTACAGCGAGGGCATCACACCTTACATCGGTTCAACCTTCGGAATGATCCCCATCTCCCTATAGTTAAATAGCATTATCCTAAGCTCCTCACCCTCAAAAAGACTTCGCAACTCACCCTCACCTACACTCGCAATGGCCGGCAAGGACAACAACTCCTGCTTGTCAGCCCCATCCACACGAAGCCGATTGTCGTCCACCTCACTCACTCTACGCTTCGCAACCGCCCTTCGCCGCTTGTGCCCAGCGCTCGGACCAGGCACAGCTTTAGCATTCGCAGCGCGCTGCGAAGACTCCGCCGCTGCCACATCCAAGGCCGCAAAGTAATCCAAGTCCTCATCTGACGACTCCTCCGTCCACTCAACCGAACTCCCAGAGCCACCAAAATCAGAAAACTTAGAAGCAGACTCATCCGATTCATTCCCAGCATCCACGGTCGAGGCCACCAAAAAATTAGCAGTGACAGTTGCGTGCGTAGGCCCAAAACCTTGAACCTGCACAACAACCAAGGTTCAGCAACATATACAAAATTCTCTAACTACCCACACCCACTAAGCCACCTGCGAAGGCCCAGCCGCCGTGGGGTCCTCCGCTGCCGGCTCTGTCGCCGTCTTCGGGGGATCCTCGGCCCTCGGCACTGCGGCTGGCGACGAGCCACCACCAGACACAGTAGCCGCAGGGGCAACGAGGGAGCCTTCAGCGGTTTCCGGGGGCGGTGCCACCGGGCCCGACTCCGCTTCAGGCTGCGCGCTGTTCAAAGCTCCGAAGTCCTCCACTGTCTCATCACGCGCCGCATGCAACACAGCACACCGATTCAGCAAGCCCACGTATAACCCACATCCAACAACACCAAACAAAAGATGAACATTACCTGACCCCTCGCCCAGTCAGCCCGCTCCCTCACCACCTCCCGACCGTGGGGGCCCCACATCCGGTCAAAGAGGGCTCCCGCGGATTCCTTCACCACAGGGTCCTCGACCTTGTAAATTTCGTGCTCGAAATCCTCATTAGATCGGTCGAAGACCTCATAGTGGCTGCACCCTTCGCGAGACAGCGCGTTCATCGCCCCTTCGCAGGTGACCAGGGAGGCAAAGGACATAAATCCCTCCACAATGGTCGGGAGCGCCAGCAACTCCTCCTGCAGCCACTCGAGGCAGCGAAGGCCCGACTCTCGGTCGGGCACTTCGAAGTCAGCAGTCCGCGCGCCCAGCTCGCGGTATGAGTCCATGAGCTGTTTGCGCGTCCACTCAACTTCCGAGCGCATCGAGGCCTCGGCCCTCTCCATGCGGGCCTGCAGAGCGTTGAACCGCGTTACCCATTCCTCGGCGCGCTGGCTGGCGAGGCTACCCTCCGCCCGCGCCAGAGTGGCCTCCGCCTGCGCTGACTACGCCTTGGCGAGGGCCTGATTAGCCTCCCTCCTTTCCTCCATCAGCTGACGCCGGAGGTCAGTCCTCTCGCCCTCCAGCGTGGCCACCCTCTCCGTCAGCTAACGGCACTTGCTATCGGTGGCCGACTTTTCCCGAACAGCGTCAGCATGCTGCGCCCGAAGTCTCTCGACTTTGGCAGACACAACTGCCGTAAAGGTCCCCGACGCCACGCGGTCGGTGAAGTCAACCGCCTACAAGACAAACATAAGTCCACAATCCCAACGAAAGCAGTAAAAATCGAAGTCTAGCCCAACTACCTGACTCAGCCGCTGCGACGCCTCCCTCAGACGGCGGGACACAACGCCCGCTTCGTCTTTGACGACGGTGAGCGCCGAAATCTCACCGCCAGCGCTGAGGGCGGTACCCTTCGCCCCAGGCACTGTGGCAGACACCGTGGTCGCCACCACAGGCGAAACAACAGCAAGTTGCCCCTCGCCCGATCCTGCAAAGTATCAACAGTCAAAAAAAACCGGGCCAACGACTTACCAATGAGATAATCTTCCACACTAATATCAGTGCCAACACAACAGCAGCAAACACTAATAATCCCCGCGCCCTCTTCGGCCTAGCCTCGGGCAGCCTGATGACCGCCTGGCGCTTTTGCGCAGCCTCCTAACGATCCTTGTCCATCACTGCCGACACAACAGCAGCAATATTCCGTCCATAAGGAAACACTTTCAAGTCACGAACCATGCGAGATGTAAAAAAGTCTTCACCGGCCGCACGGGGGACAGGAACGTTCTTAGGCCACCAACCCCCGGTAACCTTCAACATCCGCGCCAAAGACTCCCGGAGCTCAGGCGAAGACATCCTTCCCCCGGGGGCCGCGCATGTCCCCATCAGCTCCACAGCAAAACTATCGGAGACCCCCAGTCCTCCCATCACAGTACCTAGCTTCCTCTTCTTAGTGGATGGGGCGGCCGCCGGCGCGGGGTCGTCTTCAGTCTCTGTCGCCGGCTTCTTCTCGCGGCGATCGACATCGTCTTGCCCGGGATAACCGCCATACAGCAGACGGTTCAACTCGAAGACCCTATTGAAGCGATCGTTGGATCCGCATATATCCCATCTACGCTGGCCCTCCGTCTTTGGCACGTAGCGACCAATTATCCGCGTCGCCCCATCCTCCGCCTCACACACGAATGCGGCGGGATCTCGTCCATGAGAATCCAGTGCGAAGGCGGGACTCCGCACCAGCATCCCGCCATGGGAAGGCATCTGGCGAGGGCATACTTCGCCCAGCGCCCAGCCATGCGCCAAGGGCCACACGCCATACGCGACAAACTCCTCAACCAGATTGCGCCCGCTACTCAGGCCGGCCGCGCACCGTAGGGCCCCTTCGTCCGCATCCTCCTCCGCTACTTCAAACCGCGGGTATGCTGAATAATAATGCGAGCATATCTCGGCCACAGGGAGCCCCGGATGGTCTTCGATTGTCCCTTCGGCAACATAGAACCAAAATTCCCACCAGTTGCCCCATTTATTGCGGGCACAGGGAACCAACTCAATGACTTCCATCGAAGTTTTGCCCGTCTTCGGCGTAAACGTGCAAGATCCAAATTGGGCAATCTTATTTCCGATTTTCCTTTTCTGCCAGTGCAGACAATAATACTTCGCGAAGACTTCGACCGAGGGCTACCCGCCGTATGAGGTCGTCGCCCAGACATACTTCGCCAGAGCCACCACGGCATTTGGCGTCAGCTGGTGGACCTGGACGTTGAACCTACGCAGGTCTTCTCCCACAAATCGATGTGCGGGCAGGCGAAGGCCAGCAGTGAAAAAAGCCTCGAACACAACCAACTCGCCTTCTGGCTCGAGGACCTCCTCCGTCCCCGGGACACCTGCCACTCCGCCGCCGAAATAACCAAGCTGTTGCATGTCTTGCACGCGGACCAAGGACATCCGCGACACGCCGAACTCCACTGTATCACCGGCGCGCAACTCCTCCGCCGCCACATCGCTCAGTGTCTCCCCGGACGACGCGCCAACCGGCGGCGTAGCGGCAGCAGAAGAAGAAGAGGACGGCATCGCTACATACCGTCGGCGGCGGCGAGCGGTCTGCTTCACACGGGCCAGATCTCCGTCGAGCAAGAGCAAGGAGGGCAGACGAGCAGCGAGCGATTTGAAAAGGCGGCTAGGGTTTTCCTGGAGCGTGGAAAGACAAAGTTCAAAACGCGCCGCCCCCCGCCCCCTTTTATACACAGAGCGCGGCGCTTCGGGAAACCCGCAATCCAACAGTACGGCGTCAATCAACGGTCATGTCAAAAACCCCCGCGGAACCACTTCGAGCGAGGGCAGCGACTCCACCATCTAGCGACGTCTTCGGCACCAGATGACTTAGTCGAACTGGTCCCTCGGAGGGCAAATGTTGGGGCGAAGGCGGAGACGCCACCCTTCGCTCGAAGTCTTCGCCGACCTCGCTGCACCGACGAAGGCAAGACGACGGGCAGACCTACCCTTTGCCCCACACGTCGCCGGACGAAGGCTTGTGACGAGGTCCTCTCATCCTGCAACCTCGCTCAACATGGAGGCCCTGCGTGGCCGCTGCGCATTACGGGCCTAATTTGTAAAGGTCTCCCTGTAATTACGATCTGTAACCCTGCTTTATGGGAATATTTCGGGGATAACCTAGGTGCCTGGGGGCACATGCGTCCTTAAAACACTGGACGCTAGGCAATCAGATACCTATAAATACCCCCGCACAGTGCCCTTGAGAGGCTAGGTAAACAGAGCTATTGCCATCTCGTGTTGTAGCCCCGCTGTCACCACTTTTACTCCCCTGTTGGATCCACTCGCTTAGGAGAGCAAGTGCCAACAGTACAATTTTAGTGGCGTCGGCCACCATGGTCGGCCAGTAGAAACCTTGTCAGAAAGCGTTTCCCACGAGGGCCCGAGGTGCTGCATGGTGACCGCAAGCCCCGAGTGTATTTCTTGTAACAGCTCTTGTCCTTGGGCGACGGATATGCATCGTTGGAGAATGCCTGAGGGGCTGCGGTGGTACAACTCTTTTTCATCACCCAGTAAAACGAACGACTTGGCGCGCCGAGCCAGTCACCGAGCCTCGGCCTTGTCGAGGGGCAGCTCTCCTCGGAGGAGATATTCCAGGTATGGGGTCTGCCAGTTCAGGTTTGGCGTAACCCCACTCGTCTCTCCCTCGACGCGCAGGGCCTCACCCTCGGCGGCCGAGGGTACCTCGGGCTGGGCCGAGGTTACCTCGGGTTCGGGCGCGTCGTCAAGTTTGACGAATGGTTGATATATGTCCCTGGAGAAGACGTTCAGGGGAACCGTCGTCCATCCCGAGGCTATTTTAGCTAGCTCATCCGCAGTCTCATTGTACCGTCAAGCAACATGGTTGAGTTCTAGCCCGTAGAACTTATCTTCCAAGCGCCGAACTTCGTCGCAGTAGGCCTCCATTTTTCGATCACGGCAGTGGGAGTTCTTCATGACTTGGTCAATAACGAGCTGCGAGTCGCCACGAGCGTCGAGGTGTCGAAACCCTAGCTCGACGGTGATGCGCAACCCATTAACCAAGGCCTCGTACTCGGCCACGTTGTTTGACGCCGGAAAATGGAGGCGTATCTGAGAGCACCTAGAGGGGGGTGAATAGGTGATCCTGTAAAAACTTAAACTTAAAGCCACAAAAACTTGATTAAGCGTTAGCACAATAAGGTCAATTGGCTAGAGAGGAGTTCTTGCAAAACACAACAACCACAAGAGGATCAACACAGATAGACACAGTGGTTTATCCCGTGGTTCGGCCAAGTACAAAACTTGCCTACTCCACGTTGTGGCGTCCCAACGGACAAGGGTTGCAATCAACCCCTCTCAAGCGGTCCAAAGACCCACTTGAATACCACAGTGTTTTGCTTTGTTTACTATATCCCGCTTGCGAGGAATCTCCACAACTTGGAGCCTCTCACCCTTACACTTTGATGTTCACAAAGAAGCACGGAGTAAGGGAGGGATGAGCAACGCACACAAGACACAAAATCAGAGCGACAACACGCACACAAGTCGCAACAAGAGCTCACAACACAACCCGACGAGTTCACAACTCAAATAGAGCTCTAGTTGCTCTAACAAAGAATCAAATGCGCGAAATCGAAGTCTTGGTGCTTAGGAATGCTTTGAGAGTGCTTGATGTACTCCTCCATGCGCCTAGGGGTCCCTTTTATAGCCCCAAGGCAGCTAGGAGCCGTTGAGAGCATTCCAGGAAGGCAATTCTTGCCTTCAGTCGCCTGGCGCACCGGACACTCCGGTGCGGATCTCTTTCCTTATTTGGCGAAGCCGACCGTTGGAAATTCATAGCCGTTGGCGCACCGGACACTGTCCGGTGCACACCAGACAGTCCGGTGCCCCTTGTGACCGTTGGCTCGGCCACGCGTCACGCGCGGAATCCTCGGCCGACCGTTGGCCCGGCTGACCGGTGCCTCACCGGACAGTCCGGTGAATTATAGCCGTACGCCCTTAATCACTTCCAGAGAGCGACGACTTCGCCTATGAATGGCTCACCGGACAGTCCGGTGCACCACCGGACAGTCTGGTGATTTATAGCCGTACACCGCCGTCGAAGTCCTGAGAACAGCAAGTTCGCCAGAGCCAGCCTGGCGCACCGGACACTGTCCGGTGCACCACCGGACAGTCCGGTGCACTCAGACTGAGCAAACTTTGGTTGAACACATCCATCTCTTTTCCAAATTGATTTCCCCTGTTTCCAGCACTTAGACACAATACATTAGTTCTCAAAACAATGTACTAAGTTTAGAAACATACCTTTAGACTTGATTTGCACTTTGTCCATCAATTGGCATAGATTTTCACTTAAGCATTTGTGTTGGCACTCAATCACCAAAATACTTAGAAATGGCCCAAGGGCACATTTCCCTTTCAATCTCCCCCTTTTTGGTGATTTATTCCAACACAATAAAAAGCAACTAAAAGAAGTGCAACATCAATACAAATGAGAACTCAAAATTGTCTTGATTCAAAATTGGCATATATGGATCATTCTTTGCCACCACTTGGTTTTGTTTTTGCAAATCAACCTCAATCTCCTATCTCTAATTCAAACACAATTGTAGAGACATAATGAGAGTTGTTCCAAGAGAAATTGATCAAAGATTTCAAAAACTCCCCCTTTTCCCATAATCAACCATTCTCACCACAAGAGGCCAACTTTTGACAAAAGAGACAACAAGAGAATTTTGACAAACCAAAAGCTCTATTCTACTATTTTCAAAATTCTCAAGTGGTAGCTGATCCATTTATTGCTTTGGCCTTATTTTCTCCCCCTTTGGCATCAAGCACCAAACGGGATCAATTTTGGCCCTTTAACCCCATTGCCTCACCAAAATCTTCAAATAAGAGTACAAAGGAAATAAGAAGATGGGGATGAACTTGGAGTGAGTTACCCTCTCTTCGGAGTGTAGTGGAAGTCTTTCATGGTCCAAGTCCACTTTTCCCTTTCAATCCACCTTTGAGACTAAATCAAGCAAACTCAAGCACACTGTTAGTCTCAAAGGGTCAAGTTGTAGCACATCTCCCCCTAAATATGTGCATCACTCACACATGGACTTTTGAGGTCCAGGGAGTGTTTGTACAACTTGAGCACCATAAATAACAACAAAATGCATAAGGAACATGATCAAAGCATAATACACATGTATGCTACAAATCAATCCAAGTTCCGCGAATCTAAGACATTTAGCTCACTACGCAGCCTGCAAAAGGTCTTCTCATCTAAAGGCTTGGTAAAGATATCGGCTAGCTAGTTCTCGGTGCTAATATAGAACACTTCGATATCTCCCTTTTGCTGGTGGTCTCTCAAAAAGTGATGCCGGATGTCAATGTGCTTTGTGCGGCTGTGCTCAACAGGATTGTCCGCTATGCGGATAGCACTCTCATTATCACATAGGAGTGGGAATTTGCTCAGATTGTAGCCAAAGTACCGGAGGGTTTGCCTCATCCAAAGTAGTTGCGCACAACACTGTCCTGCGGCAACATACTCGGCCTCAGCGGTGGATAGAGCAATGGAGGTTTGTTTCTTAGAACTCCATGACACCAGGGACCTTCCTAAGAATTGGCACGTCCCCGATGTACTCTTCCTATCGACCTTACATCCAGCATAGTCGGAGTCTGAATATCCAATTAAGTCAAAGGTAGACCCCTTTGGATACCAGATCCCGAAGCAAGGCGTAGCAACTAAATATCTAAGAATTCGCTTCACGGCCACTAAGTGACACTCCCTTGAATCGGATTGAAATCTAGCACACATGCATACGCTAAGCATAATATCCGGTCTACTAGCACACAAATAAAGCAAAGAACCTATCATGGACCGGTATGCTTTTTGATCAACAGACTTACCTCCTTTGTTGAGGTCGACGTGTCCGTCAGTTCCCATCGGAGTCTTTGCGGGCTTGGCGTCCTTCATCCCAAATCTCTTTAGCAAGTCTTGCGTGTACTTCATTTGGGAGATGAAAGTGCCGTCCTTGAGTTGCTTCACTTGGAACCCAAGGAAGTAGTTCAACTCGCCCATCATCGACATCTCGAATTTCTGAGTCATCACCCTGCTAAACTCTTCACACAACTTTTGGTTAGTAGAACCAAATATTATGTCATCGACATAAATTTGGCACACAAAAAGATCACCATCACAAGTCTTAGTGAAAAGAGTTGGATCGGCTTTCCCAACCTTGAAAGCATTAGCAATTAAAAAGTCTCTAAGGCATTCATACCATGCTCTTGGGGCTTGCTTAAGTCCATAGAGCGCCTTAGAGAGCTTACACACGTGGTCGGGGTACCGTTCATCCTCGAAGCCAGGGGGTTGCTCTACGTACACCTCCTCCTTGATTGGCCCGTTGAGGAAAGCGCTCTTAACATCCATTTGGAACAACCTGAAAGAATGGCGAGCGGCATATGCTAGCAAGATACGAATGGACTCTAGCCTAGCCACAGGAGCAAAAGTCTCCTCAAAGTCCAAACCTGCGACTTGGGCATAACCTTTTGCCACAAGTCGAGCCTTGTTCCTCGTCACCACCCCGTGCTCGTCTTGTTTGTTGCGGAACACCCACTTGGTTCCCATAACATTTTGCTTAGGACGAGGCACCAGTGTCCAAACTTCATTTCTCTTGAAGTTGTTGAGCTCCTCCTGCATGGCCAACATCCAGTCCGGATCTAGCAAGGCCTCTTCTACCCTGAAAGGCTCAATAGAAGAGACAAAAGAGTAATGCTCACAGAAGTTAGCTAATCTAGAGCGAGTAGTTACTCCCTTGCTAATGTCACCCAAAATTTGGTCGACGGGATGATTCCTTTGAATCGTCGCTCGAACTTGGGTTGGAGGTGCCGGTTGTGCTTCTTCCTCCATCACATGATCATCTTGTGCTCCCCCTTGATCACACGCCTCCTCTTGATGAATCTGTTCATCGTCTTGAGTTGGGGGATGCACCATTGTTGAGGAAGAAGGTTGATCTTGCTCCAGTTGTTCCTGTGGTCGCACATCGCCAATCGCCATGGTGCGTATTGCGGCCGTTGGAACGTCTTCTTCATCTACATCATCAAGATCAACAACTTGCTCTCTTGGAGAGCCATTAGTCTCATCAAATACAACATCGCTAGAGACTTCAACCAAACCCGATGATTTGTTGAAGACCCTATACGCCTTTGTATTTGAGTCATAACCTAACAAAAACCCTTCTACAGCTTTGGGAGCAAACTTAGAATTTCTACCTTTCTTCACTAGAATGTAACATTTGCTCCCAAATACACGAAAGTAAGATACATTGGGTATGTTACCGATTAGAAGCTCATACGAAGTCTTCTTGAGGAGGCGATGAAGATACACCCGGTTGATGGCGTGACAAGCCGTGTTCACGGCTTCCGACCAAAAGCACTCGGGAGTCTTGAACTCTCCAAGCATCGTCCTTGCCATATCGATGAGCGTCCTGTTCTTCCTCTCTACCACACCATTTTGCTGTGGTGTGTAGGGAGCGGAGAACTCGTGCTTGATCCCTTCCTCCTCAAGGTACTCCTCCACTTGAAGGTTCTTGAACTCGGACCCGTTGTCGCTCCTTATCTTCTTCACCTTGAGCTCAAACTCATTTTGAGCTCTCCTTAGGAAGCGCTTGAGGGTCCCTTGGGTTTCAGATTTATCCTGCAAAAAGAATACCCAAGTGAAGCGGGAAAAATCATCAACTATAACAAGACCATACTTACTTCCCCCGATGCTTAGGTAGGCGACGGGTCCGAAGAGGTCCATATGGAGCATCTCCAAAGGTCTTGATGTGGTCATCACATTTTTGGTATGATGAGAGCTTCCCACCTGTTTACCTGCTTGACAAGCTGTAGGGGTGGGTGTTCGGGTTACCCGAAAAATTCGGGTCGGGTATTTTGGGTTTTTAAAATTTCGGGTTTTGTGAATCGATACCCGAAATTACAACGGGTTTTGCAATACCCGGAATTTCGGGTTCGGGTTCGGGTATTTCCGAACTACCCGAACTATTGTGTCGGCTTCATAAAAACACACATACCTTATTAAATTAGTATAAAAATATAGTTTGAATAATGATATACATGGATATATAAAACACAAGCAATCTACAATCACAAGTTATGCACACTTACACATAATTATAGATGCACAAATTAATAATTAAGCATGACATGAGTACATGACACATGAAAGTTCGGGTAATTCGGGTATTTTGGGTACCCGATTGTGATACCCGAATTACCCGAAATAAATATGGGTTTTGCAAGTTGCTACCCGAAATTCCCGAACAAAATTCAGGTTTCGGGTATTTCGGGTTCGGGTTCGGGTATTCCGGGTTCGGGTTTTGGGTTACGGGTTTTTTGCCCAGCCCTAACAAGTTGCACAAGGTCTATCTTTTTCGAAAGTCACATTAGTTAGACCTATCACGTGTTCTCCCTTTAGAAGCTTGTGAAGGTTCTTCATCCCCACATGTGCTAAGTGGCGATGCCACAGCCAGCCCATGCTAGTCTTAGCAATTAAGCATGCATCTAGACCGGCCTCCTCTTTTGCAAAATCAACTAAATAAAGTTTGCCGTCTAGTACACCCTTAAAAGCCAATGAACCATCACTTCTTCTAAAGACAGACACATCTACATTTGTGAATAAACAATTATATCCCATATTGCATAATTGACTAACGGATAACAAATTATATCCAAGTGACTCAACTAAAAACACATTAGAAATAGAGTGCTCGGATGAAATAGCAATCTTCCCTAACCCTTTCACCTTGCCTTGGTTCCCATCACCAAATATGATTGAATCTTGGGAATCCTTGTTCTTGACGTAGGAGGTGAACATCTTCTTCTCCCCCGTCATGTGGTTTGTGCATCCGCTGTCGATAATCCAGCTTGAACCCCCGGATGCATAAACCTGCAAGGCAAATTTAGGCTTGGGTTTTAGGTACCCAACTCTTGTTGGATCCTACAAGGTTAGTCACAATGGTCTTAGGGACCCAAATGCAAGTTTTATCTCCCTTGCATCTTGCCCCTAATTTCCTAGCAATTACCTTCTTATCCTTTCTACAAATAGCAAAGGAAGCATTGCAAGTATGAAAAATTGTAGAAGGTTCATTAATTACTTTCCTAGGAACATGAACAATATTCTTTCTAGGCACATGATGAATATTTTTCCTAGGCATATCTCTACCATGCATAACATGGGAACTAGAAGCAGTCATAGCATATGAATCATAAGCACAGGTCCTATACACATTTCTAGAAAATTTTCTATCACCATAAATGAAAGCATGGTTCTTTTGAACACTATTAGTCATAGAGGCCTTCCCTTTCTCCTTGGCGGGAATGGAAGCTTTATGACTAGTTAAGTTCTTGGCTTCCTTCTTGAAGCCAAGCCCATCCTTAATTGAGGGGTGTCTACCAATCGTGTAGGCATCCCTCGCAAATTTTAGTTTATCAAATTCATTTTTGCTAGTCTTAAGTTGGGCATTAAGACTAGCCACTTCATCATATAACTTTGCAATAGACACTAGGTGTTCACTACAAGCATCAACATTAAAATCTTTACACCTAGTGCAAATCACAACATGTTCTACACAAGAGTTAGATCTATTTGCTACTTCTAGTTTAGCATTTAAATCATTGTTAACATCTTTTAAACTAGAAATTGTCTCATGGCAAGTAGATAGTTCACAAGAAAACATTTCATTCCTTTTAACTTCTAAAGCATGAGATTTTTGTGCCTCTACAAATTTATCATGTTCTTCATACAAAAGATCCTCTTGTTTTTCTAAAAGTCTATCCTTTTCATTCAAGGCATCAATCAATTCATTAATCTTATCTATTTTAGTTCTATCCAATCCCTTGAACAAACTAGAGTAATCTATTTCATCATCATCACTAGACTCATCATCACTTGAAGAAGCATAGGTGGTATTGTTTCGAGTACATACCTTCTTCTCCTTCACCATGAGACATGTGTGACGCTTGTTGGGGAAGAGGGATGATTTGTCGAAGGCTGAGGCGGCAAGTCCTTCGTCGTCGGATGAAGAGCAATCCGAGTCCCACTCCTTGCCAAGATGTGCCTCGCCCTTAGCCTTCTTGTACTTCTTCTTCTTTTCCCCTTTCTTCTCTTGTTCTCGGTCACTATTATTATCGGGACAATTAGCGATAAAATGACCAATCTTACCGCACTTGAAGCAGGAGCGCTTTCCCTTCGTCTTGTTCTTCCTGGGATGCTCCTTGCGGCCCTATAGCGCCGTCTTGAAGCGCTTGATGATGAGGGCCATCTCTTCCTCATTTAGTCCCGCCGCCTCAACTTGCGCTACCTTGCTAGGTAGCGCCTCCTTGCTACTCGTTGCCTTGAGAGCAATGGGTTGAGGCTCATGGATTGGACCATTCAACGCGTCGTCCACGTATCTCGCCTCCTTGATCATCATTCTCCCGCTTACAAACTTCCCAAGTACTTCTTCGGGTGACATCTTGGTGTACCTAGGATTTTCACGAATATTGTTCACAAGATGTGGATCAAGGACAGTAAAAGACCTTAGCATTAGGCGAACGACGTCGTGGTCCGTCCATCGCGTGCTTCCGTAGCTCCTTATTTTGTTGATGAGGGTCTTGAGCCGGTTGTATGTTTGGGTTGGCTCCTCTCCCCTTATCATTGCAAATCTCCCAAGCTCGCCCTCCACCAACTCCATCTTGGTGAGCACGGTGATGTCGTTCCCCTCATGTGAGATCCTGAGGGTGTCCCAGATCTGCTTGGCATTGTCCAAGCCGCTCACCTTATTGTACTCTTCCCTGCACAAAGATGCTAAAAGGACAGTAGTAGCTTGTGCATTTTTATGGATTTGTTCATTTATAAACATGGGACTATCCGAGCTATCAAATTTCATTCCACTCTCTACAATCTCCCATATGCTTGGATGGAGAGAGAACAAGTGACTACGCATTTTGTGACTCCAAAATCCGTAGTCCTCCCCATCAAAGTGTGAAGGTTTGCCAAGAGGAATGGAAAGCAAATGTGTATTTGAACTATGCGGAATACGAGAATAATCGAAAGAGAAGTTTGAGTTAACCGTCTTCTTTTTCTCGTAGTTGTTGTCGTCGTCCTTTTGGGAAGAAGAGGACTCGTCACTGTCGTCGTAGTAGATGATCTCCTTGATGCGCCTCGTCTTCTTCTTCTTCCCATCTTTTCGTTTGTGGCCCGAGCCCGAGTCGGTAGGCTTGTCATCTTTCGGCTCGTTGACGAATGACTCCTTCTCCTTATCATTGATCACAATCCCCTTGCCCTTAGGATCCATCTCTTCGGGTGATTAGTCCCTTCGTGAAGAGAACGGCTCTGATACCAATTGAGAGCACCTAGAGTGGGGGTGAATAGGTGATCCTGTAAAAACTTAAACTTAAAGCCACAAAAACTTGATTAAGCGTTAGCACAATAAGGTCAATTAGCTAGAGAGGAGTTCTTGCAAAACACAACAACCACAAGAGGATCAACACAGATAGACACAGTGGTTTATCCCATGGTTCGGCCAAGTACAAAACTTGCCTACTCCATGTTGTGGCGTCCCAACGGACGAGGGTTGCAATCAACCCCTCTCAAGCGGTCCAAAGACCCACTTGAATACCACAGTGTTTTGCTTTGTTTACTATATCCCGCTCGCGAGGAATCTCCACAACTTGGAGCCTCTCGCCCTTACACTTTGATGTTCACAAAGAAGCACGGAGTAAGGGAGGGATGAGCAACACACACAAGACACAAAATCAGAGCGACAACACGCACACAAGTTGCAACAAGAGCTCACAACACAACCTGACGAGTTCACAACTCAGATAGAGCTCTAGTTGCTCTCACAAAGAATCAAATGCGCGAAATCGAAGTCTTGGTGCTTAGGAATGCTTTGAGAGTGCTTGATGTACTCCTCCATGCGCCTAGGGGTCCCTTTTATAGCCCAAGGCAGCTAGGAGCCGTTGAGAGCATTCTAGGAAGGCAATTCTTGCCTTCAGTCGCCTGGCGCACCGGACAGTCCGGTGCAGCACCGGACACTGTCCGGTGCGGATCTCTTTCCTTATTTGGCGAAGCCGACCGTTGGAAATTCAGAGCCGTTGGCGCACCGGGCACTGTCCGGTGCACACCGGACAGCCGGTGCCCCCTTGTGACCGTTGGCTCGGCCATGCGTCACGCGCGGAATCCTCGGCCGACCGTTGGCCCGGCTGACCGTTGGCTCACCGGACAGTCCGGTGCCTCACCGGACAGTCCGGTGAATTATAGCCGTACGCCGTTAATCACTTCCCGAGAGCGACGACTTCGCCTGTGAATGGCTCACTGGACAGTCCGGTGCACCACCAGACACTCCGATGATTTATAGTCGTACACCATCATCGAAGTCCTGAGAACAGCAAGTTTGCCAGAGCCAGCCTGGCGCACCGGACACTGTCCGGTGGTGCACCGGACAATCCGGTGCACTCAGACTGAGCAAACTTTGGCTGAACACATCCATCTCTTTTCCAAATTGATTTCCCTTGTTTCCAGCACTTAGACACAATACATTAGTTCTCAAAACAATGTACTAAGTTTAGAAACATACCTTTAGACTTGATTTGCACTTTGTCCATCCATTGGCATAGATTTTCACTTAAGCATTTGTGTTGGCACTCAATCACCAAAATACTTAGAAATGGCCCAAGGGCACATTTCCCTTTCAGTATCATGTAGCGCACATGTTTCCCGAGGGGTGAGATGAAGAGCAAGCCAGCACCTGCTCCGGTTTTCATAAGCGACCCATCGAAGTACATGGTCCAAAGTTCGGCCTGGATTGGAGCTGTCGGCAATTGGGTGTCGACCCATTCAGCCAGAAAGTCTGCCAAGACTTGGGATTTTATGGCCTTCCGAGGGGCAAATGAAAGTGTTTCGCCCATGAGTTCCACTGCCCATTTTGCTACCCTACCCGAGGCCTCTCGGCACTGGATGATCTCTCCCAGGGGGAAGGATGACACCACAGTCACCGGATGAGACTCGAAGTAGTGTCGCAACTTTCGCCGTGTTAGAATTACTGCATACAGTAGCTTCTAGATTTGTGGGTAGCGGATCTTGCTCTCGGATAGCACCTCGCTGATGAAGTAGAGCGGCCTCTAGATGAGCAGTGCATGCCCTTCTTCTCGTCTCTCGACTACGACTGCGGCGCTGACCACCTGAGTGGTTGCGGCTACGTAAATCAAGAGGGCTTCTCCCGCAGCGGGGGGCACCAAGATGGGCGCATTAGTAAGGAGTGCCTTTAAGTTTCCGAGGGCTTCTTCGGCCTCGGGGGTCCAAGCGAAGCGCTCAGCCTTCCTTAAGAGGCGGTACAAGGGCAATCCTTTCTCGCCAAGGCGCGAGATGAAGCGGCTCAGAGCCCCAAGGCATCCCATGACCCTTTGTACTCCTTTTAAATCTTTGATGGGTCCCATGTTGGTGATGGCCGCAATTTTCTCCGGGTTGGCCTTGATGCCTCGTTCGGAGACACTTCTCGGGATTGAGTTTTACGCCCTTCGCTCTTAGACACCTGAATGTTATCTCAAGGTCAGAGAGGAGGTCGGAGGCTTTCCTTGTCTTGACAATGATGTCATCGACGTAAGCCTCGACCGTTCTGCCGACGTGCTCTCCGAACACGTGGTTCATGCACCTTTGGTATGTTGCACCTGCATTCCTCAAGCCAAATGGCATAGTAGTATAACAATACATGCCAAAAGGTGTGATAAAAGAAGTCGTGAGCTGGTCGGATTCTTTCATCTTGATTTGGTGGTAGCCTGAATAGGCATCGAGGAAAGACAGGGTTTCACACCCAGTAGTGGAGTCCACAATTTGATCGATGCGAGGCAGAGGGTAGGGAACCTTCGGACATGCTTTATTTAACCCAGTGTAGTCTACGCACATCCTCCATTTCCCACCTTTTTTCTTTACAAGCACAGGGTTAGCTAACCATTCTGGATGGAATACCTCTTTGATGAACCCTGCAGCCATTAGCTTGTGGACCTCCTCGCCTATGGCCCTGCGCTTTTCTTCATCAAAACAGCACAGGTGCTACTTCACGGGTCGGGCACTGGCTCGGATGTCCAGCGAGTGCTCGGCGACATCCCTCGGTATGTCGGGCATGTCCGAGGGACTCCACGCAAAAAATTCAGCATTTGCGCAGAGAAAGTCGACGAGCACTGCTTCCTATTTGGGGTCGAGCTCGGAGCCGATCTTGACTTTCTTGCCGGCGTCGTTGTTGGGGTCGAGAGGGACAGACTTAACCGCCTCGGCCGATTCGAAGTTGCCGACGTGGCGCTTCGCATCAGGCGCCTCCTTGGAGAGGCAATCCAGGTCGGTGATGAGGGCCTCGGACTCGGTGATGGCCTCAGCGTACTCCACGCATTCCACGTCACACTCGTAAGCGTGGCGGTACGTGGATCCGACGGTGATGGTTCCCTTGGGTCCTGTCATCTTGAGCTTGAGGTACATGTAGTTGGGGACGGCCATGAACTTGGCGTAGCACGGTCTTCCCAGCACCGCGTGGTAGGTCCCTCGGAACCCAACCACCTCGAAAGTGAGGGTTTCCTTTCGGAAGTTGGAGGGAGTTCCGAAGCAGACGGGCAAATCAAGTTGCTTAAGGGGCAGGACGCGCTTACCGAGGATGATCCCATGAAAGGGTGCTGCACCGGCCCAGATCGTGGACAGATCGACCCCCAAGAGCCCTAGGGTCTCGGCGTAGATGATGTTGAGGCTGCTGCCTCCGTCCATGAGGACCTTGGTGAGCCTAGCGTTGCCGATGACAGGGTCGACGACGAGCGGGTACCTTCCTGGGCTTGGTACGTAGTAAGGGTGGTCGCCTTGGTCGAAGGTGATGGGCTTATCGGACCAGTCTAGGTAGACCAGCGCTGCTACCTTCATCGAGCAGACCTCCCGGCGCTCCTGCTTGTGGTGCCGAGCCGAAGCATTCGCCACCTGCCCGCCGTAGATCATGAAGTAGTTGTGGACCTCTGGGAACTCCTCTTCCTTGTCGCCCCCCTTCTTGTTGTTGCCTTGGTCCTTGCCACCTTCTACCGAGGGTCTAGCCTTGTTGAAGTAACGCCGGAGCATGTCGCACTCTTCAAGGGTGTGCTTGATGGAACCCCTGTGATAGGGGCACGACTCCTTGAGCATTTTGTCGAACATTTTGGCCCCTTCGGGAGGCTTTCGAGGATTCTTGTGCTCGGCAGCAGCGACGAGATCCGCGTCAATGGCATGGGGCACTAGATGTAGTATACTTGGGGGTGGTTCTAGCTTGTACCTTGTTTTTCTTGCCGTCCTTTGCCATGGGGCACTTGTGGCCGACGTTGGGGAAGAGAAGGCCTGTTGGGGGTCTGCTTCATCATCGAAGGTCCCATAAGAAGAAACACCTTTGGAAGATTGACACAAGCTGAAGCTATCAATCAGAGAGCTTCGTAGCGTACTTCCAGATGCACTGACTTAAAGATGAAATTACCAATCGGCCCATGATAACTTGTATTATGATTGTAATCATTTGTAAAGGGCATGAATGTAATTTCTCATAGGCTGCGTCCTGTGCCTATAAATAGATGAACCGTACCCCTGTACTGTCCAGCCTATCTTGTATTCACTCGAGCACCATGTTTGGATTTTTGCCTTCTGTCAAGCGGAAGGTACAAATGTAATTAAATATTATCTTTGTCTATTCGAGATTATATAATGAAGACATGTGAATTATGTTATATGATTATTCATGTTATCTTTCATGTTTCATATGCTCTATCTTTCATTAACGTATATCATGATGATGAAGGTACGTCCTTCATAACCTTCGTCCGAAGATCGTTATATCCTAAGGGAAATAATGCTTCGAAGCACGAAGGACATTAACATTTAATATTTTATGTTGCCTTGTTCTTAACTCATAGCATTTGAGAACAAGTCCCCAACAAGGCCTTTGGTGACGGCGATGTTGGTGGCGTCCTCGTCGGAGGAGGAGTCGGTGGAGCTCATGTCGGAGTCCCATTTCCGACACACGTGGGCATCGCAGTCCTTCTTCTTGTAGTACTTCTTCTTTTCCTTCCTCCTTCCCTTCTTGTCATCGCTCCTGTCACTGTCACTAGAAATAGGACATTTTGCTATAAAGTGACTGGGCTTACCACACTTGTAGCACACTTTCTTGGAGCGTGGTTTATAATCCTTCCCCCACCTTTGCTTGAGGATTTGGCAGAAGCTCTTGATGATGAGTGCCATTTCCTTGTTGTCGAGCTTGGAGGCGTCGATGGGGAGCCTACTTGATGTAGACTCTTCTTTCTTCTCCTCTGTCGCCTTAAATGCGATGGGTTGTACCTCGGGCGTGGAGGTGCCGCCTTGCTCGACAATTTGTTTGGAGCCTTTGATCATCAACTCAAAGCTCACAAACTTTCCCATCACTTCCTCGGGAGACATTAGCTTATATCTAGGATAACCACGTATTAATTGAACTTGAGTAGGATAACAAAATATGAGTGATCTAAGAATAACCTTGACCATTTCATGGTCATCCCATTTGGTGCTCCTGAGGTTGCGCACTTGGTTGACCAAGGTCTTGAGCCGGTTGTACATGACTTGTGGCTCCTCTCCATGGTTGAGGATGAATCGACCGAGCTCCCCCTCGATCGTCTCTCGCTTGGTGATTTTGGTCACCTCATCCCCTTCATGCACGATCTTTAGCACATCCCAAATCTCCTTGGCACTTTATAGCCCTTGCACCTTATTATACTCCTCTCGACATAGAGAGGCGAGGAGTATATTGGTGGCTTGGGAGTCAAAATGCCGGATTTGGGCGACCTCGTCCGAATCATATGCTTCATCCCCCACGGATGGTACCTGCGCTCCAAACTCAACAATGTCCCAAATGCTAGCATGGAGTGAGGTTAGATGATGCCTCATTTTATCACTCCACATACAATAATCTTCACCGTCAAAGGTGGTTTGCCTAGTGGGACGGAAAGTAAAGGAGTGCGTTTAGAAATGCAGGGATAGCGTAGGGGAATCTTACTAAACTTCTTGCGCTCATGGCGCTTAGAAGTGACGGACGAAGCGTCGGAGCCGGAGGTGGATGGCGATGAAGAGTCGGTCTCGTAGTAGACCACTTTCTTCATTTTTCTTCTTCTTGTTGCCACTCCGATGCGACTTGACGCGGGGAGGTGATTCCTCCCTTCCTTTGGCGCCGGACTCCTTTGATGGAGCCTTCCCATGGCTTGTGGCCTTTTCCATCTCCCTCTTGGCGGATCCTCCCGACATCCCTTCGAGTTGTTAGACTCTAATGAAGTACTGGGCTCTGATACCAATTGAAAGTCGCCTAGAGGGGGTGGATAGGCGGAAACTGAAATTTACAACTTTAAACACAACTACAAGCCGGGGTTAGCGTTAGAAATAAAATCGAGTCCAAAAGAGAGAGCGGAAACAAATCAACCAAAGAAATAGAGCGGATGACACGGTGATTTGTTTTACCGAGGTTCGGTTCTTGCAAACCTACTCCCCGTTGAGGTGGTCACAAAGACCGGGTCTCTTTCAACCCTTTCCCTCTCTCAAACGGTCACCTAGACCGAGTGAGCTTCCTTCCTTAATTTCTCAGGTCACTTAGACCCCGCAAGGACCACCACACAATTGGTGTCTCTTGCTTTGCTTACAAGGCTTTGAGATTAAGAATGAGAGAAAGAAGAAAGCCAACCAAGCAACCGTTAGGGTTCTGACGGTTTCGACCGTTGGAGCTCTGACAGCTTGGGCCACCGGACAGTCCGGTGCCGCACCAGACAGTCACTGTTCACTGTCTGGTGCGCCTTCTGGCGCTGCTCTGACTCTGCGTGAACTGTCCACGCACTGTTCACTTGTCAATCGACCGCTGAATTCGACCGTTGCGCTGGCGAGCAATTGCTCCGCTGGCACACCGGACCGTTGAGAGCACCTAGAGGGGGGTGAATAGGTGATCCTTTAAAATTTAATACTAAATAGCCACAAGCTTGGTTATAAAGATGTTAGTGCAATAGAACCAAGTGGCTATAGAGCGAGCTCTTGCGAATCACAATAATCATAGCAAAAGACAATACAAGAGACACAGTGGTTTATCCCGTGGTTCGGTCAAGTATAACACTTGCCTACCTCCACGTTGTGGCGTCCCAATGGACGAGGGTTGCACTCAACCCCTTTCAAGTGATCCAATGATCAACTTGAATACCATGGTATTCTTTCTTATAGTTTTCTTCCCGTTTGCGAGGAATCTCCACAAGTTGGAGCCTCTCGCCCTTACAAGATTGATCACAAAGAAAGCACAGAGTAAGATTGGGAAGAGCAATGCACACTACAATTAAATCAACACTGCAAACACGTACACAAGTGAGAAGATGAGCACACAAAACACGCGCAGGGAGTTTACAACTCGAAAAGTGCTCCAATCTCAAGAACGATGAACGATTGCGTGAAAGTGAGGACTAGAAGTCTTGGAATGCTTAGAGTGTGCTTGGGTGACTTCTCCGTGCGCCTAGGTGTCCCTTTTATAGCCCCAAGGCAGCTAGGAGCCGTTGGAGGCCAACAAGGAAGGCTATCCTTGCCTTCTGTCGGGTGGCGCACCGGACAGCCACTGTTCATGTCCGGTGCGCGGTCTCCTTCCAATTCTGGCGCAGCCGACCGTTGTAGATTCGTGGCAGTTGGCGCACCAGACACTCTCCGGTGCACACCGGACAGTCCGGTGCCCCCTGCTGACCGTTGGCGTGGGCCACGCGTCGCCCACGGATTGCGCGGCCGACCGTTGCACTGGCGGCCGTTGGCTCACCGGACAGTCCGGTGAATTATAGCCATACGCCACCAAATTCTCCCGAGAGCGGCCTGTTCACCGGAGTCCAGCCTGGCGCACTGGACACTGTCCGGTGCACCACCGGACAGTCCGGTGTGCCAGACTGAGCAGAGATTTGGCTGCACCGAGCCAAGTCTTTTCTCCTTCTCTTTTCTCTGTTTCTAGCACTTAGACAAAATATGTTAGTACTCAAACCAATGTACTAAGTCTAGAAACATACCTTGTTACATGATTTGCACTTCTCTCTTCAGTTGGCACATAATAACTCACTCACTATGTGTTGGTCACTTAATCACCAAAATATAATAGAAATGGCCCAAGGGCACATTTCCCTTTCAATCTCCCCCATTTTTGTGATTTGTGCCAACACATCAAAAAGCAATGCAAAACATGCAACATCGATTCAAATTGAAGACCAAATTGTTTTTAATTCTAATTTGGCATATTTGGATCCTTCTTTGCCACCACTTGGTTTGTTTTTGCAAATCAAATTCATTTTCCTATTTCTAAGTCAAACACACTTGTTTTAGGCACAGGAGAGATATTCTAATGGAAAAATTGATCAAGTGCCAAAAACTCCCCCTTTTTCCCATAATCATAAAATCTCCCCACAAGAGACCAAATTTTGTAATAGGAGTATTTTGACAAATCAAAAGTTCTAACTCTATTGTTTTAAAAAAAATCTCAAGTGATAGCTGATCCATTTGCTTTGGGCTTAATTTCTCCCCCTTTGGCATTAAGCACCAAAACGGGATCATTCGTGGCCCTTTAACCCCATTGCCTCAAAAATGTCAATTAAGAGCAAAAAGGCAATAGGAGCTTAAGAATGAACTTGGAGGTGAGTACACTAATACCGGAGTGCAGTGGAAGTCTTTGCATGGTCCAAGTTCACCTTTCCTTTTCAATTCACCTTTGAGACTACATTAAGTAAACTCAACACAAATGTTAGTCTCAAAGGGTCAAGTTGTAGCACTTCTCCCCCTAAATATGTGCATCACTCACACATGGACTTGTGAGGACCGGGGATCCCTTGCACAACTTGAGCACCATAAATAAACAACAAATCTCATAAATGCATGAAGTAACATGACCAAAGGCATAAAACACATGTATGCTATGAATCAATCCAAGTTACGTGAATCTAAGAGATTTAGCTCACTACGCAGCCTGCAAAAGGTTTTCTCATCTAAAGGCTTGGTAAAGATATCGGCTAGCTGGTTCTCGGTGCTAATATGGAAAACTTTGATATCTCCCTTTTGCTGGTGGTCTCTCAAAAAGTGATGTCGGATGTCTATGTGCTTAGTGCGGTTGTGTTCAACAGGATTATCCGCCATGCAGATTGCACTCTCATTGTCACATAGGAGTGGGACTTTGCTCAGATTGTAGCCAAAGTCCCGGAGGGTTTGCCTCATCTAAAGTAGTTGCACGCAACTGAAAGCTCTCTTGTGGGTTTTGGTGTTTGGATGACAACTCAATTAAAGGACTAACAAGTGTGCTAAGTGTTGAATAGGTGCTTAATGTAAAGCTAACAGGGTTCAACACAAGTGAACAAGTGTGATGGTCCAAGGACTAGATGATGGATAGATAATGGGCATCACAAGTAAGATAGACATTGCATAAAGTGAGACTCGGGTGCGTAGCTCGGAGACAACTGATCAAGCCAAGGATGGAGGCAAGAAGAGCTTCGAGGTACCAAGTGCATGGGAGAAGGTCAAAGAGGCTGAGGAACCCAAAGCCAAGGGTGAAGAAGAAGACTTGCAAAGTCAAGGGTGATCAAGTTGAGAAGAGCTATGGCACATCAAGGATCACTACATAAGGACGTGACTTACAACCAATGGGGAAACATCTATAGTTATGTGGTGTAAGTCATAAGGCTCAAGATCAAGCTCTAAGAAGTGAACAAGGTCACTAGAAGAAGAACCAGTATCAAAGCCAGAACTGGAAGCAGCCCAAAAGAGCTAAGTGCACCTTGATCCTTAGTTTGGGTTGTTCCTAGTTTGGAGATATTCTATGTGACCTTTGCAGGATGTTGGAGCTCAGAAATGTCAGTGTAGATCCAGTTAAGCTGACTTGATGATTTATGAGTCCAACATCAATATTAAGCATGTCAAATGCTAGAGAGGTGAAAATCCAAGAGAAGGTATGTATCTAGACTTGGTACATTGGTTTATGTGTACTAACATAGTTGTCTAAGTGTTAGAAACAGAGAGAAGAAGAAAAGAAAAGAAAAAGACTTTGCTGGTGGAGCCATGACTATGCGCAGTCTGGGTGCACCGGACTGTCCGGTGGTGCACCGGACAGTGTCCGGTGCGCCAGGCCGGCGTCTGGTCAACAGGCTGCTCTCGGGTCTCGACGGCGGCGTACGGCTAAAAATCACCGGACTGTCCGGTGGTGCACTGGACTGTCCGGTGAGTCGTCTGCGGCGAAGTCGCCGCTCTCGGGAAAGCAGTCGACAGCGATCGGCTAAAAATCACCGGACTGTCCGATGAGCCAACGGTCGGCCGGGCCAACGGTCGGCCGCACAATCCGCGCATGACGCGTGGCTGAGCCAACGGTCAGATGGGGGCACCGGACTGTCCGGTGTGCACCGGACAGTGTCCGGTGCGCCAACGGCTCCAAGTCTGCAACGGTCGACTGCGCCAATTTAGGAAGGAGATCCGCACCGGACCGTGAACTGTGGATGTCCGGTGGTGCACCGGACTGTCCGGTGCGCCACCCGACAGAAGGCAAGATTTGCCTTCCTGGATTGCTTCCAACGGCTCCTAGGCCCCTTGTACCTATAAAAGGGACCTCTAGGCGCCTCAATCAAAAAGCGAAGTGCAGCCAACAAGTGTAGACATCACTCGGATCAATTCTCTCTCTCCCTCTCGTGTATATCTCTCTAGTTTGTGGAGAGGCAAAGTTATAAGCCTCTAGAGAGTGGGGAAGTGCTGCTAAGAGCTAGAGCATAGTCTTGAGCATATCGTTACTCTGCCGGAGTGCTGCAAAGAAGATTGTAAGGAGCCGCAGTTTCGTTGTAACCAACTCAACATAGTGGAAGGCTCTATCTGTCTGACTGATAGATCTGAGCAAACGGAGGAAGGAGTTGAAACAGACTCCAAGCCCAGGTATGGCTAACTCCAACGAGGACTAGGCAAGCATTTCAGGCTTGGCCGAACCTCGGGATAAATTCTTGTGTCCACGTGCTCTGCTCTGTGTTGTGTGTTGATTCCCTGTCTTATTCAGTTCTTACATCTGCACTTCACTACTTACTTGTGGTACTAGCTTTCTTTGAAGTGTAGGATATTCTTAAGATAGGAATTTCAAATCCGATGCAACCTACTCGAAGGGTCCTTCACTCCACTGCGTTCTAGTCTTCGAGTAGAGTAAGAATTTAAGTTTCAAAGTGAAAATTTTTATTCGCCTATTCACCCCCCCCCCCTCTAGGCGATATCCAGATCCTGTTCCCGGGCAAAGGGAACTTTCAAATGGTATCAGAGCTAGGCCTCTCCAGTGTGGGCTTAGTCGTCCGGAGATGACGATGTCGTCACAAGAGGTAACTGTAGAACTTCTACTAGGCGATGGTTCTAATTATAAATCTTGGTCTGTCTTTATTTATAATGCTTTCATGCATGTTGATCCTGATTTGAGATAGATCTTTAGTAGAAGTATTTTTCCCTCTGATATTAGTAAAAATCCTTCTAATGCTGAACTAAGAAGTTTATCTCTCAATCACCGTGCTTGCAACATCTTAGTTGACTCTCTTTCTAGAAGTGCTTATTTTGCCATCATGAGTAGTGATAGTGATTTATTTGTTGATGCTTATGATTTATGGAATAGAATTAAAGGAAAATATTCTGTGGCAAATTGTGATGCTCCTACACCCTATATTACTTGTGATACTAACCCTTCAAAGGCAGAAGAAAAGTGTTGGGCACCAAACGATGAATCCACCTCATCGACAGGTTTGTTCTCCACTAGTAATAAATGTCTTATTGCTAACGATGATGATGGAGACGAAAGCCATGATGAGGAGGAATATGAGGATGATAGCGAGGATGAATCTTCATCACCACAAGGTACATTTTCCTGTATTGCTTCCGCTGACATTAATGACAGGTAAAATGAGACCGACGATGTGGAAGAAGAGGAGATTCGCCGTCTCTACATCCATCTCAACAAAGAGGACAAAGCACTCTTGGTTAAGCTGCTGAGAAGGAACAAGGAACAAGGCGAGACGCTTCTCAGGCTAGAGGAGACACTCATCAAAACAAACAACAGCCTGGAGAAGATGACCAAAGAATATGAGGAGCTAAAATGCTCTCATTATGATTTGGTCCAACGGTATGATTCAATTTTAATTGAGCAAAGAAATAATGATGATACTTCATCTTGTGTTGCTCAACTTAAAACTGAAAATTCTATGCTTAGGAGTCAAGTAGAGATGATAAATCTGGAAAAACTTGCTCTAAATGAAAAGTATGATATGTTGTCAAATTCTCATAGTGAATTGGTTGATGACCATATCATGCTCAATATTGCTCATGAGGTTGTATTTGCAAACTTAAATTCATGTGAACCTCATTCTTGCAAATGTACGCATTCAAATTGTATATCACCATGTTCTAACCCCCGCTCCTCAAAAGAAAGTCAATCCTTGATTGAGCAACAAGTTGTAGGGTCTAAAAGAAAATTGCTTGGGAACAAGAAACGAAGACAACTAAGGAGAAGACGCCATGCTTGACTTCCTCAAGATATCTACAAACACGTGGTGAAGAAACATGAGGAAGGAGAAATCGTAGCAAGGGTCAACCTCCTTGAGAAAGAGGTTCCTAAAGCAATGAGTGAAGAAATCAACATGAGACAAGAGAAAGGTAACGATTTAATTAGTCATGTTGTTTACACTAATAACCTCTCTATGTCATCCAAAAGTAAAAAGAGAAGAGGAAAAAGGAGATGCTTCAAGTGCAAAGCATTAGGCCACCTCATCGCGTCTTGTCCATACAACGACAAGGATGAAGGGGCAATGAGATGTTTTGGATGCAACAACAAGGACCACATGATCACTTCATGTCCGGTCATGAAGAATCAAAGATGTGCATTCTCCAAGATGACTCTCACCAAGGAAAATGACAAACAGCAAGCGTCATGTCAGGTTGAGCGACGCTTCTGCTACAAGTGTGGTGAGCAGGGTCATCTATCCAAGGTATGCAATAAAGGTAAGGTTCCTAAGCAGGTAAATTTGTCTCAATCTCATTCGCTTAGGAGACCCAAATCATACACTTGTGCTAGATCTATAATGAGATCACCTAGAACTAGCACAAAGGCTATTTGGGTACCAAAGGCACTTTTAGTTGAACGTCATGGACCCATCCCGAGATGGGTACCAAACTTTGTCAACTAGACCATGCAGGTGCCTTGAGATGGAATGGAGACCCTGGGGGAGCTTTAAATGGTTATTTCAAACTCTATGCTTAAGCTGTTAATCCTTATTGTCTGATTATTAACTCAAGGTTGGATTATTGTGCAATATTAATCCCATGTTCATCTCGAGTTAAATAAGTTGTAGAAGTCCTTAATCATTATCGGTGAATCAAGCAAAGGACTTTGATGAGAATCTGCATCTGGCTCTCTAAAGGATGGTACCTGTGTTTCTTAAGTGCATTATCAGCATTGCTCTTAAGATGGATTGTCGTGCTATCTATCCTTGGAGTAGTTGTGTTTTTTTTATTACTTGTGTTAAAATTTCTGTCAAATAATGATCCATGATTTCCAAGAGCATAATCGTGTTTGCTTAATCATGACTGGGTGCTCTATATGATATATCTTTTGAATCATTCAATAAGTAACTTTTCATTTGTATATCCACCATGATTAACTCTCTCGATGTATATGGATAAACATGTATCTTTTTGTAAGTCATGCTATATGATGTTTAATGATTAACCTAAGTGCAAGCATGATAGCTGTTGTTTAGTCCATGTTCACATAAGTACTTGATAATTGGCACTATATGTATAATAATGGTATGCGCATTTAATGCACCCTCTTGAGCTATGAGGTGCATGAGCAAAAGGAGTCCTCATTTGGTGACAACTGGTGCTCCCATGGCCATTCAGGTAAAAAGGCAAAGGTATATGGAACTATGCAATTTCATTAAATATCTTGAAGTTCCATTGATTGTGATCACAGCTATGTTCTTGCATTTGAATTGGTAGTTTCGTGGCATAGGTGCTCCGTACTTTAAAATGTTGTTTCTTTTGGTGTACCTAAGAAACCTTCTTAATCATGGTGTGCTTAGACATTGCGCTTTATATGCATGATCGTGTTGTTTTTCAATTGGTATATGTGGTGCAACGAATTGTCATGTATGAAGCATGTCTAGGTTGCTTGTAAAATGTTATACTCCTTGAGGCATGCATTATTGTATTGAGTCAACTATTCAATTGGTATCTCTTTTTGATGAAATTGATAGAGTATGCCTTGACCAAGATATGTTGTGATCCCCTCTAGTTCTGAGGAAGCTAGAATGTGCAAAGTGCAAGTCATTCAAATACTTGATGCACAACTTTAGGGGAAGCACATATAACTTGTGTCTTTTGAGACTAATTGTTTCTTGAGTGATCTTGTATAGTCTCAAGGTGGAAAAGAGAAGATGAGCAAGAAATGGAGCAATCAGGACTTGGGTACCTCCGTAAGTCAAGTAATTGGTATCTTAAGTCATAAATAATTGCATATTTTTAGATTGCTCGTGCTCTACAATATTTGGTGATACTAGATGCTTATCTTTAAATATCATGGAACTATGACAGTAATGATCTTTCAATTGATAGCCCTGGTAGTATGCTTCAATTGATAACTTTTGGTAATCACTAGAATAGAAGCTTCATCTTGTGCCGCAATACTATAACTTGTTCTAAGTTTGGTGTCTTAGCAACAAGAAAAGGTTAGGCACAAGTGTGAAGGAGCCCGTAATACCCAAATTATAAAGCTTATAAAAGAGTTGATCTCCTTAGGTGATTTGTCATATACTTTTTGAGACATGTGACTAAACAAAATTAAAAGAGAGTAAATCTTTACTAAAGCACAAAAAGAAAAAAACAACCATGCATCATATTGGAGTTTTGTTTGTGCATTTGATAAAATAATAACATGGATAAAAAAATATTATAATGAGTGGAAGATTTAGATTAAAACATAAATTTGAATTTGGGGATTAAGAACCTATTTTGAATATTTAAGAATGAGAAATGACAAGGGAAGGATGAGAAAGAAAATATTATACAAATAAAAATAAATAGATAAATATATTATTCTTAAACTAGGATTTGAATTTGGATACATAGCTCAAATGTGAGGAGCATGGCAGAATTCAAACTTAAATAAGAAATCAAGAAAAGTAGAAAAGAAAAGGAAAATAAATAACCAAAATAAAATAAAAGAGAAACTGTACCTGGGCCGATTTCACCTATGGGCGGCCCAACTACATTCGGCCACTGTCCCCATTCCCCATCGCACGCGGCCCACCTCCTTTTTCGCTGTCGCGCCTGCTCTCGCCGATAGGGCGGGCCCGCGCGCCAGCCACGCTCTCGTGCACTGGGGCGGCTCAGCTCGACTGGTGGCCACGTGTACCAGTGCCTCTGCCGGTGGGCCCCGCGTGCTGGGTCTTTGTCTTCCCAGAACCCGCGCGGCGTCAACAACCTCCGCGCCGCGATTCTTGGGACTCCCTGACCAAATCTCCGAGGCTGTAACAACCAAGCGAATTCCCGGCCGAACGACGCAGGAAGACTTCGTGGCCCGCGCAATGCCAGGCGGCTAGAAACGTCTGACCTGATCGGACTACAAATCTGCGTGCCTGGTGCTCCTCTTCTCCTTTCCTCGGTTGCCCAAGGCGTGCTCCCTCCGCTGCGCCCCTACTCCCTCTCCTCATCACCTACAGCAAACCTCGTGGGGGCGCCACCATAGGCCATGTGTGAGGAGAAGTCCCGCCGTGCCCCGACCGTGTATGGCTCCGTGTCTGCTCCGCGCCCAAATCCTCGAACCTTGCCCAGCCGCTGCCGTGGATCGCTACCCCTGTTGGCACAACATCTTCGGAGTTGGGTCTGGGGCCTCGCCACTTCGTGTGGGGTGCGAGTGCTGTGTTATTGGGATCGGAGGGCCGTCTGTGCATGGGTAATCGCTCACCGACGGCGGGGACCCGCAGACTTCCGCCGTCGCGCGGGCTGGGCACTGCCATCTCCGACCAGGGAAGTAGAGAAGGATGGGGGGGTCCATGCGGGTCGTTGGATGAAGTGTGGGCGGCCGCGATTAGATTAGGGCGGGACCGATTCAATCAGTTGATCGTGTCCGTCGGTGGCAGATCAACGGCCATGGGAGTTCATGACTTTGTTTTCATCGTAGACGTAGGATCTTGATCCGATGGCCAGTAGTGCGTACCGGTTCGCATAATACGCCGATCTAATCCTGTCCCTTGAAAACAGATCCGACGGCCAGAAATGGCCGATACCTCTTCGCAGGGCGCCTTTTCCTTATAAGTCCCTGATATTTATTAGAATCAACCCGCCGTCCAATTGAGGGGCGCCCTGGGTCTCAAGAATATTTATACCAGACCCCCTGTGTTTTGATTTAATTGAAGCTCGATCCAGATAACTCATAAAATAGGTAAATGAATACAGAAATTGATTTTTAATATGAAAACAATTCCAGAAACTCATTTTATTCATAGAAAATTCATACTTGGTCCAAATTGACCCATTCCAGTTTCTATAATTTTGTAATAATGTTGTTTATCACTTAATGCCTCTGTTTTGACATGAAAACCATATTAAAATGTATCTCTTAATCAATCTTGTATCAAATGCATAAAACCTTTAGAAATTCATAACTTAAAATCCATTACTCCAAATTGATTCATTCCAGTGGAACTAATTTTGTTTAAGTATTGTTTATCACCTAGTACCTTTATCTAACCATGAAACTTGATTTAAAATTATTCACATGAATTAATCTATTCTAGGTACTTAATAACTACATAAAACCTTAGGAAATTCGTAACTGCTTCGTTTCAACTCCGATTTGATCTGTTCAAGTTGCGTTAGTCTCGTAGCGACGCGTAGATCATTATTATTCAGTTTGTACTTATGTTTGGTGTGATGTTAATTTTATCTATACCATGTTTGTTTGTATTGCTATGACTAGCGCGAGGACACGTGTCATCTAAAAAGCAAGTTGGTACCTGGAACTCAAGTGCCAGGCAAGTTGTGCCCTTGATTCACTTTTGTTACCTAATAATGTTCTTTATAATCATTTACCATGCATAGGTTTAATTTTGATGGGACCCGATAGGTCACCCTAGATTGTTTATCCTATTTACCTTGTTTACCCCTGAATCACTTGGGTAGTTTTTGCTATTGCTTTATATGGTTTTGGGTTAATATTTCATTATATCCATGTTCTAGTTATCTTGTTATTCTATTGATGTTCATGTCAAGATCATTATATTATTGTTAATTGGAACATGGAGCTTAACTTGAGAAACACGTGCCACCACAAGGGAGGAATGGGACCCCTTGGCTGACTAATTAGGAAAGCTAGTGGAAGACTACCTTACCCGAAAGGGGCAAGGGCAGTAGGGGAGTGGTCAGTGTAGGGAGGTCCTTGGATGATTTTGCTGCGATGGCGGTCAGACAAGAACCCTGCACTGGAACTTCCTATAAACTGTAGCGGGTTTTCGGAAGCTAGTGGAACTTTGTAAAGGCCTCGTAGTGGATCCCTAGCCATTCACCTCGGTAGTGTCTAAGGGCCTAGCTAACCCTGGCGACATGGGAAACACGACTTGTGGGTAAAGGGTACAACCTCTGCAGAGTGTAAAACTGGTATACTAGCCGAGCTCACGGTCATGAGCGGCTCAGGACTCTCCGATGATTAAATTATGGAACCTAAACTCAATTTGTCATTTGCATTTGCATGGGATTTGTTATTAATTTTGTTCTATTATTTTATTATGGTTCGGTATTCACTTACACTTAGTAACTGCTAATAAAATTTTGACCAACTTATAAAAGCAATGCTCAGCTTTAACCCCTATTGTTGATCAGCCTTACACTTCATGAACTCCCACCTTTGGTGAGTTCATGCCACATTATTCCCCACAACTTGTTGAGCGATGAACATGTGTGAGCTCACCCTTGCTGTCTCACACCCCCCCACACACAGGAGAAGAACAGGTGGTTCAGGAGGAGCCGCAGGGCGAGGAGTTCGATCTGATCTAGGTGGCGTTTCTCAGTTGACATTGGCGCCGACGATCCTTAGTTCGTTTTATATTTATCTTTTATTTTGTAATAAGTCTTCCGCTATGTAGTAAGTACTCTGATTATTGTGACATTTATCTCTATACACTCTGTTATTAAATATGTTGTCATCTTGGCGCATGTATGAGATGCACCTGGCTTTGTTCCTTAAAGCCGGGTGTGACAGAAGTGGTATCAGAGGAAATGTTGACTGTAGGACGAAACCTAGATAGAAATGGACAACCCTTACCTACTTATCTTATTCTGATTCATTCTATACTTACCTTACTCTGATTCTTTCTATACTCATCTTGTCTTGATCCTATCTCACCTTTTGCTATCATACTCTGATTACTCGTATCTTTTCCTACTCTAAGACAAGATGGATTTCACACCTTGGAATCCTACAACTATGATCTTTCTAAGAGATAGGGAACCTAAGACAAAATTAAAACTATTTTCTCTATTTAAAAATGTTGCTTGATTGTTCTGATGATAAATGCTTGATTTGCTTCTTTGATTGATTGAAACATTATAGTTGGGCATCTTAGCATGTACCACCATAAGGTAATGAATTAACTTTAGTAGGTGACACTTTAATCTACTTAGCTAATAAATCCCTCGCAATAACATTTCTCGTAATTACTCGCCTTGTCTACAATTCTTCCTTCCTTACCCTGTGTTTCTAACCCAGATGGGCTACCCCTATACTGTTAGAAGAGAGCAGTATAGATTTCATCCTTGGTATGTCATGGTTAAGAAAGGCAAAGGTAGTATATACACTGTACTAAAGGAACCGTAGAACTCACCAGTTCCAAAGGACAAAGATTTGAAGTTGAAGTTGCAGTAACTACCACCTTCAGACTAGCAACATTCTTAGTAGATGGGAAGTTTGTTGGTGTCAACATCCGTGTGGTTAAGGATGTTCCGGATGTCTTCCCAGAAGAGTTATTAGGGACGCCACCTGATAGAGAAGTTGAGTTTGTCATTGATCTCTTACCTGGGACTACTCCTACTCCCAAACGGTCATAAAGGACGTATGTAGAAGAGTTAAAAGGACTTAAGAAGCAGTTAACGGAGTTACAAGAGGCTGGTGAAAGTCGCCTAGAGGGGGGGTGAATAGGGCGAAACTGAAATTCTCAAAAATGATCACAACTACAAGCCGGGTTAGCGTTAGAAATATAATAGAGTCCGCGAGAGAGGGCGCAAAACAAATCGCAAGAGAATAAGGAGAGTGACACGCGGATTTGTTTTACCGAGGTTCGGTTCTTGCAAACCTACTCCCCGTTGAGGAGGCCACAAAGGCCAGGTCTCTTTCAACCCTTCCCTCTCTCAAACGGTCCCTCGGACCAAGTGAGCTTCTCTTCTCAAATCACTTGGGAATCAAACTTCCCGCAAGGACCACCACACGATTGGTGTCTCTTGCCTCAATTACAAGTGAGTATTTGATCACAAGAAAGAATGCCAAAGAAAAAGAAGCGATCCAAGCGCAAGAGCTCAAATGAACACTACAAATCACTCTCTCTAGTCACTAAGGCTGGCGAGGATTTGATCTCTTTTTGGTGTGCTTTGTAATGAATGCTAGCTCTTGTATAGTGGTTGGAAGCTGGAAAACTTGGATACAATGAATGGTGGGTGGTTGGGGTATTTATAGCCCCAACCACCAAACTAGCCGTTTGGTGAGGCTGTCTGTTCGATGGCGCACCGGACAGTCCAGTGCACACCGGACATGTCCGGTGCGACAGCCACGTCACCAAAGCCGTTGGGATTCGACCGTTGGAGCTCTATCTCTGGGCCCGCCTTGATGTCCGGTGGCGCACCGGACATGAACTGTAGATTGTCCGGTGCGCCTGCTCCCGCGTGCCTGACGACTACTCGCTTCTGGCGCGCATTAAATGCGTCGCAGGTAGCCGTTGGCGCCGAAATAGTCGTTGCCCCGCTGTTACACCGGACAGTCCGGTGTACACCGGACAGTCCGGTGAATTATAGCGGAGCAGCAGAAGTGAATTCCCGAGGCTGGCGAGTTCCTGAGGCCGCTCTTCTTTGGAGCACCGGACATGTCCGGTGTACACCGGACAGTCCGGTGAATTATAGCGGAGTCGCCTCTGGAATTTCCCGAAGGTGACGAGTTTGGAGTCGGAGTCCTCTGGTGCACCGGACATGTCCGGTGGCACACCGGACAGTCCGGTGCGCCAGACCCGAGGTGCCTTCGGTTGACCCTTTGCTCTTTTGTTGAACCCAATACTTTGTCTTTTTATTGGCTAAGTGTGAACCTTTAGCACCTGTATAACTTATGCACTAGAGCAAACTAGTTAGTCCAAATATTTGTGTTGGGCAATTCAACCACCAAAATTAATTAGGGACTAGGTGTAAGCCTAATTCCCTTTCAGCTGGGTACATTCGTCCGAGTCCCTCACCTTGGGGGAGCGCCAGATCTATTTGTACAGAAGAAAGATGGATCGCAAGGGATGTGCGTGGATTATAGGTCCCTTAACGATATCACTGTGAAGAACAAGTGTCCATTACCCCGCATTGAGGATTTACTTAACCAGATGAGAGGTGCAAGAGTATTCTCGAAGACTGACCTCCGATCGGGTTACCATCAAATTAAGGTTAGGCCATCAGGTATTCCCAAGATGGATTTCTCGACCCGATATGGTTTATATGAGTTCACTGTTACGTCATTTGGATTAACTAATGCACCAACCTATTTTATGGATCTGAAGAATAAGGTGTTCATGATCGGGACAGATTCGTCGTGATTTTTCATCGACGATACTCTTATTTGTTCCAAGAGTGATAGTGATCATGAGAAATATCTGAGATTGGTGCTACAGAAGCTACGAGATAATCAACTCTATGCCAAGTTTAGCAAATGCGAGTTTTGAATTGGCAAGGTGCCATTTCTTGGACATATCATTTCTAATGGAGGGATTTCAGTGGATCCTGCTAAAGTCAAGGAGATAGTGGCGTGGAGCATACCCACTACAGTTACAGAGATTTGGAGTTTCTTGGGACTTGCAGGATACTATCGGAGATTTATTGAAGGATTCTCTAAGATTGCTAAGCCTATGACCTCACTTCTGGAGAAGGGAAGAGAATTTAAGTGGGACGAGAAGTGCCAAGATAGTTTTTGAACACTTAAAGAAGAGATTGATGTCACCACCAGTGTTGGTTATGACAGATCTACAGAGAGGATTTGACATTTATTGTGATGCATGTGGCCAAGGCTTAAGATGTGTGCTCATGCAAGAAGGACATGTGACCGACTACGCGTCTCGACAGTTGCGGAAACAAGAGTTGAACTACCCCACGCATGACTTAGAAATGGCAGCCGTTGTGCATGCACTAAAGATATGGAGGCATTGTGTCATGGGAACTAAGTGCCAAGTGTACACGGATCATAAGAATTTGAAGTATATATTCACTCAGAAGGATCTCAACCTTAGGCAACGCCGTTGGTTGGAGCTTATTAAGGATTATGATTTGGAGATTCACTATCACCCGGGCAAGGCAATTTGGTTGTAGATGCCTTGAGTCAAAAGGAGCATGTTTATTCAGCTGTTGTTGCCCAGCTACTCGATGAGATTGTTGAGGATTTCAGGAGACTTAACCTGGGGAATAGTTGCTCAAACTAAAGGAGTTATTATGGGTGTGGAACCTACTTTGGAGCAAGAAATCCGCAAAGGACAAATTGGTGATGCTAAAATACAAGAGATTAGGGATCTTATTACTAAAGGTCGAGGTCCGGAATTCATGGAAGACGAGCAAGGCACAGTATGGTTCAAGGATCGGATATGTGTCCCTAAGATTGATAGCCTTCGTGAGACTATACTGAAGGAAGCCCATGACTCGGATTATTCTGTTCATCCTGGTAGTACCAAGATGTATCAAGATTTGAAGTAGAAGTTCTGGTGGTATGGATTGAAGAGAGATGTGGTTACACATGTGGCTATGTGCGATGTATGCCAAAGAGTTAAGGCTGAACACCAGAGGCCAGCTAGACTACTGCACCCACTTAAGATACCCGAGTGGAAGTGAGAAGAGATTGGTATGTATTTACTTACTAGTTTGCCTCGCACCCCGAAAGGATATGAGTCTATAGGGGTGATTGTGGATAGATTGACCAAAGTGGCTCATTTCATTCCGGTCAAGACTACGTATAAGGGATCTTAATTGGCAGAGTTATATATGGCTTGGATTGTGTCTCTACACAGTGTACCGAAGAGGATCATTTTGGATAGAAGATCACAGTTTACCCCTAGATTTTGGAAAAGTTTTTATGAGAATATGGATGCAAAGTTGAATTTTAGTTCGGCCTACCTCAGACTGATGGACAGACTGAAAGGACTAATCAAGTATTGGAAGACATGTTGAGAGCTTGTGCTCTTCAGCATGGTAGTAGTTGGGACAAGAGTCTACTTTACGCTGAGTTCTCATATAATAATAGTTACCAGGCTAGTCTAAAAGATGTTACTGTTCGAGACTCTGTATGGCGGGGAGTGCAGGACTCCTCTATATTGGGATCAGACTGGAGAAAGACAGTTCTTTGGGCCTGAACTGATTCAAGAGACAGAAGAACAAGTCCGTATAATTCGAGAGAATTTGAGGGTAGCTCAAACCAGGCTAAAGAGCTACGCTGATAATAGAAGAAGACCACTGGAATTTGAGGAAGGTGATTATGTGTACCTCAAGATGTCACCACTTCGTGGAATGAGGAGATTCAAAGTTGAGGGCAAATTGTCCCCTCGCTTTATTGGACCCTTTAGAGTTTTTTTTAGGCAAGTTGGAGAGATGGCCTATCAACTCGAGTTACCTGATAATCTAGTTGATGTGCATAATGTAATCCATGTGTCTCAACTAAAGAAGTATCTTTGTGTCCCTAAGGAACAATTACCAATGGAAGAGCTCAGTGTTTAGGGTGATTTGACTTATACAGAATATCCGATCAAGATTCTTGACACATTGACTCAAGTTACAAGAAACAAGGTAATAAAGATGTGCAAAGTGCAATGGAGCCACCATGAGAAAGAGAAGAAAAACTTCGCATAGATTTTCCCCCTCTTCTCCCTAGTCCTTCCTAAATCTCGAGGACGAGATTCTTGTTAAGGGGGGTAGGATTTGTAATACCCAAATTATAAAGCTTATAAAAGAGTTGATCTCCTTAGGTGATTTGTCATATACTTTTTGAGACATGTGACTAAAAAAAATTAAAAGAGAGTAAATCTTTACTAAAGCACAAAAAGAAAAAAACAACCATGCATCATATTGGAGTTTTGTTTGTGCATTTGATAAAATAATAACATGGATAAAAAAATATTATAATGAGTGGAAGATTTAGATTAAAACATAAATTTGAATTTGGGGATTAAGAACCTATTTTGAATATTTAAGAATGAGAAATGACAAGGGAAGGAGGAGAAAGAAAATATTATACAAATAAAAATAAATAGATAAATATATTATTCTTAAACTAGGATTTGAATTTGGATACATAGCTCAAATGTGAGGAGCATGGCAGAATTCAAACTTAAATAAGAAATCAAGAAAAGTAGAAAAGAAAAGGAAAATAAATAACCAAAATAAAATAAAAGAGAAACTGTACCTGGGCCGATTTCACCTATGGGCGGCCCAACTACATTCGGCCACTGTCCCCATTCCCCATCGCGCGCGGCCCACCTCCTTTTTCGCTGTCGCGCCTGCTCTCGCCGGCAGGGCGGGCCCGCGCGCCAGCCACGCTCTCGTGCACTGGGGCGGCTCAGCTCGACTGGTGGCCGCGTGTACCAGTGCCTCTGCCGGTGGGCCCCGCGTGCTGGGTCTTCGTCTTCCCGGAACCCGCGCGGCGTCAACAACCTCCGCGCCACGATTCTTGGGACTCCCTGACCAAATCTCCGAGGCTGTAACAACCAAGCGAATTCCCGGCCGAACGACGCAGGAAGACTTCGTGGCCCGCGCAATGCCAGGCGGCTAGAAACGTCTGACCTGATCGGACTACAAATCTGCGTGCCTGGTGCTCCTCTTCTCCTTTCCTCGGTTGCCCATGGCGTGCTCCCTCCGCCGCGCCCCTACTCCCTCTCCTCATCACCTATAGCAAACCTCGTGGGGGCGCCACCATAGGCCATGTGTGAGGAGAAGTCCCGCCGTGCCCCGACCGTGTATGGCTCCGTGTCTGCTCCGCGCCCAAATCCTCGAACCTTGCCCAGCCGCTACCGTGGATCGCTACCCCTGTTGGCACAACATCTTTGGAGTTGGGTCTGGGGCCTCGCCACTTCGTGTGGGGTGCGAGTGCTGTGTTATTGGGATCGGAGGGCCGTCTGTGCATGGGTAATCGCTCACCGACGGCGGGGACCCGCAGACTTCCGCCGTCGCGCGGGCTGGGCACTGCCATCTCCGACCGGGGAAGTAGAGAAGGATGGGGGGGTCCATGCGGGCCGTTGGATGAAGTGTGGGCGGCCGCGATTAGATTAGGGTGGGACCGATTCAATCAGTTGATCGTGTCCGTCGGTGGCAGATCAACGGCCATGGGAGTTCATGACTTTGTTTTCATCGTAGACGTAGGATCTTGATCCGATGGCCAGTAGTGCGTACCGGTTCGCATAATACGTCGATCTAATCCTGTCCCTTGAAAACAGATCCGACGGCCAGAAATGGCCGATACCTCTTCGCAGGGCGCCTTTTCCTTATAAGTCCCTGATATTTATTAGAATCAACCCGCCGTCCAATTGAGGGGCGCCCTGGGTCTCAAGAATATTTATACCAGACCCCCTGTGTTTTGATTTAATTGAAGCTCGATCCAGATAACTCATAAAATAGGTAAATGAATACAGAAATTGATTTTTAATATGAAAACAATTCCAGAAACTCATTTTATTCATAGAAAATTCATACTTGGTCCAAATTGACCCATTCCAGTTTCTATAATTTTGTAATAATGTTGTTTATCACTTAATGCCTCTGTTTTGACATGAAAACCATATTAAAATGTATCTCTTAATCAATCTTGTATCAAATGCATAAAACCTTTAGAAATTCATAACTTAAAATCCATTACTCCAAATTGATTCATTCCAGTGGAACTAATTTTGTTTAAGTATTGTTTATCACCTAGTACCTTTATCTAACCATGAAACTTGATTTAAAATTATTCACATCAATTACTCTATTCTAGGTACTTAATAACTACATAAAACCTTAGGAAATTCGTAACTGCTTCGTTTCAACTCCGATTTGATCTGTTCAAGTTGCGTTAGTCTTGTAGCGACGCGTAGATCATTATTATTCAGTTTGTACTTATGTTTGGTGTGATGTTAATTTTATCTATACCATGTTTGTTTGTATTGCTACGACTAGCGCGAGGACATGTGTCATCTGAAAAGCAAGTTGGTACCTGGAACTCAAGTGTCAGGCAAGTTGTGCCCTTGATTCACTTTTGTTACCTAATAATGTTCTTTATAATCATTTACCATGCATAGGTTTAATTTTGATGGGACCCGATAGGTCACCCTAGATTGTTTATCATGTTTACCTTGTTTACCCCTGAATCACTTGGGTAGTTTTTGCTATTGCTTTATATGGTTTTGGGTTAATATTTCATTATATCAATGTTCTAGTTATCTTGTTATTCTATTGATGTTCATGTCAAGATCATTATATTATTGTTAATTGGAACATGGAGCTTAACTTGAGAAACACGTGCCACCACAAGGGAGGAATGGGACCCCTTGGCTGACTAATTAGGAAAGCTAGTGGAAGACTACCTTACCCGAAAGGGGCAAGGGCAGTAGGGGAGTGGTCAGTGTAGGGAGGTCCTTGGATGATTTTGCTGCGATGGCGGTCAGACAAGAACCCTGCACTGGAACTTCCTATAAACTGTAGCGGGTTTTCGGAAGCTAGTGGAACTTTGTAAAGGCCTCGTAGTGGATCCCTAGCCATTCACCTCGGTAGTGTCTAAGGGCCTAGCTAACCCTGGCGACATGGGAAACACGACTTGTGGGTAAAGGGTACAACCTCTGCAGAGTGTAAAACTGGTATACTAGCCGAGCTCACGGTCATGAGCGGCTCAGGACTCTCCGATGATTAAATTATGGAACCTAAACTCAATTTGTCATTTGCATTTGCATGGGATTTGTTATTAATTTTGTTCTATTATTTTATTATGGTTCGGTATTCACTTACACTTAGTAACTGCTAATAAAATTTTGACCAACTTATAAAAGCAATGCTCAGCTTTAACCCCTATTGTTGATCAGCCTTACACTTCATGAACTCCCACCTTTGGTGAGTTCATGCCACATTATTCCCCACAACTTGTTGAGCGATGAACATGTGTGAGTTCACCCTTGCTGTCTCACACCCCCCCACACAGGAGAAGAACAGGTGGTTCAGGAGGAGCCACAGGGCGAGGAGTTCGATCTGATCTAGGTGGCGTTTCTCAGTTGACATTGGCGCCGACGATCCTTAGTTTGTTTTATATTTATTCTTTTATTTTGTAATAAGTCTTCCGCTATGTAGTAAGTACTCTGATTATTGTGACATTTATCTCTATACACTCTGTTATTAAATATGTTGTCATCTTGGCGCATGTATGAGATGCACCTGGCTTTGTTCCTTAAAGCCGGGTGTGACAGAGCCTCCTAGAGATTAAACTCTCAAGATGGAAAGTACACCACAACATGGTAAAGGTACAAAAGGAAGTATTGATATTTTGCGTAAATGTATTTTAATACCTGTGGTGCATATGTTTAATGAATAAGGGGGAGTATTGTTAGTGAGTTTTTCCTCCTTAATACCCTGCTATCCCTTGACATCATCCTATGTTCTTGCTCGAATGTGGTTTTGGTGTTTGATGTCAAAGGGGGAGAATTTTGTGCATTAAAGCTTAGGTTTCTTTGAGTTCCTTTGATCTTAAGGAAGGCTTTGAGTTCCTTTGATCTTAAGGAAGGATGTGTCAGTTTGAGTTCCTTTGATCTTAAGGAAGGATGTGTTAGTTTGTTGTTTTAGATAATTCTTATCATATGCTTCTTGTTGTAGTATATGGTGATGATGTGAAACTAGTGCTTCCGCTGATATGAATTAATTGGCATCTATTGTGTTCATTCTGTAATAGATATTCATGTGGGAAATGGTGCATGTGGTTAATGGGTTAATGGTGCTTTAAGATTGCTTTAAATTGGTATCTTAGTTTAAATTGGTATCTTAATGGTGAATAGTGGTAGGTTGATATTCCTGTGATATATCCACTCAATTGAATGGTGTTTAACTCTGATTCTGTGCATTTGTGTGTTATACGCATCATGGTTTGATCCTTGACACAATGCATCCCACAGGTGCTAAGGTGTAGCAATGCTTTGATTTAGCCTAAGTATGTGCATTTTGGCATTTAAGGCCAAAGCTAAGATTTTAATGTAAGCACATATTTAGGGGGAGCATTCTACAATCTTAGAGCTCAAAATTTGTGCTTTAAATTTCACTCTTATGTAAGCTTTAATTGTGTTGCCATCAATCACCAAAAAGGGGGAGATTGAAAGCTCTCTTGTGGGTTTTGGTGTTTGGATGACAACTCAATTAAAGGACTAACAAGTGTGCTAAGTGTTGAACATGTGCTTAATGTAAAGCTAACAGGGTTCAACACAAGTGAACAAGTGTGATGGTCCAAGGACTAGATGATGGATAGATAATGGGCATCACAAGTAAGATGGACATTGCATAAAGTGAGACTCGGGTGCGTAGCTCAGAGACAACTGATCAAGCCAAGGATGGAGGCAAGAAGAGCTTCGAGGTACCAAGTGCATGGGAGAAGGTCAAAGAGGCTGAGGAACCCAAAGCCAAGGGTGAAGAAGAAGACTTGCAAAGTCAAGGGTGATCAAGTTGAGAAGAGCTATGGCACATCAAGGATCACTACATAAGGACGTGACTTACAACCAATGGGGAAACATCTATAGTTATGTGGTGTAAGTCATAAGGCTCAAGATCAAGCTCTAAGAAGTGAACAAGGTCACTAGAAGAAGAACCAGTATCAAAGCCAGAACTAGAAGCAGCCCAAAAGAGCTAAGTGCACCTTGATCCTTAGTTTGGGTTGTTCCTAGTTTGGAGATATTCTATGTGAACTTTGCACGATGTTGGAGCTCAGAAATGTCAGTGTAGATCCAGTTAAGCTGACTTGATGATTTATGAGTCCAACATCAATATTAAGCATGTCAAATGCTAGAGAGGTGAAAATCCAAGAGAAGGTATGTATCTAGACTTAGTACATTGGTTTATGTGTACTAACATAGTTGTCTAAGTGTTATAAATAGAGAGAAGAAGAAAAGAAAAGAAAAAGACTTTGCTGGTGGAGCCATGACTATGCGCAGTCTGGGTGCACCGGACTGTCCGGTGGTGCACCGGACAGTGTCCGATGCGCCAGGCCGGCGTCTGGTCAACAGGCTGCTCTCGGGTCTCGACGGTGGCGTACGGCTAAAAATCACCGGACTGTCCGGTGGTGCACCGGACTGTCCGGTGAGTCGTCTGCGGCGAAGTCGCCGCTCTCGGGAAAGCAGTCGACAGCGATCGGCTAAAAATCACGGGACTGTCCGGTGGTGCATCGGACTGTCCGGTGAGCCAACGGTCGGCTGAGCCAACGGTCGGCCGCACAATCCGCGCGTGACGTGTGGCTGAGACAACGGTCAGATGGGGGCACCGGACTGTCCGGTGTGCACCGGACAGTGTTCGGTGCACCAACGGCTCCAAGTCTGCAACGGTCGACTGCGCCAATTTAGGAAGGAGATCCGCACCGGACCGTGAACTGTGGATGTCCGGTGGTGCACCGGACTGTCCGGTGCGCCACCCGACAGAAGGCAAGATTTGCCTTCCTGGATTGCTTCCAACGGCTCCTAGGCCCCTTGTACCTATAAAAGGGACCTCTAGGCGCCTCAATCAAAAAGCGAAGTGCAGCCAACAAGTGTAGACATCACTCGGATCAATTCTCTCTCTCTCCCTCGTGTATATCTCTCTAGTTTGTGGAGAGGCAAAGTTATAAGCCTCTAGAGAGTGGGCAAGTGCTGCTAAGAGCTAGAGCATAGTCTTGAGCATATTGTTACTCTGCCGGAGTGCTGCAAAGAAGATTGTAAGCAGCCGCGGTTTCGTTGTAACCAACTCAACATAGTGGAAGGCTCTATCTATCTGACTGACAGATCTGAGCAAACGGAGGAAGGAGTTGAAACAGACTCCAAGCCCAGGTGTGGCTAACTCCAACGAGGACTAGGCAAGCATTTCAGGCTTGGCCGAACCTCGGGATAAATTCTTGTGTCCACATGCTCTGCTCTGTGTTGTGTGTTGATTCCCTGTCTTATTCAGTTCTTACATCTGCACTTCACTACTTACTTGTGGTACTAGCTTTCTTTGAAGTGCAGGATATTCTTAAGATAGGAATTTCAAATCTGATGCAACCTACTCGAAGGGTCCTTCACTCCACTGCGTTCTAGTCTTCGAGTAGAGTAAGAATTTAAGTTTCAAAGTGAAAATTTTTATTCGCTTATTCACCCCCCCCCTCTAGGCGATATCCAGATCCTGTTTCCGGGCAAAGGGAACTTTCAAATGGTATCGGAGCTAGGCCTCTCCAGTGTGGGCTTAGTCGTCCGGAGATGACGATGTCGTCACAAGAGGTAACTGTAGAACTTCTACTAGGCGATGGTTCTAATTATAAATCTTGGTCTGTCTCTATTTATAATGCTTTCATGCATGTTGATCCTGATTTGAGACAGATCTTTAGTAGAAGTATTTTTCCCTCTGATATTAGTAAAAATCCTTCTAATGTTGAACTAAGAAGTTTATCTCTCAATCACCGTGCTTGCAACATCTTAGTTGACTCTCTTTCTAGAAGTGCTTATTTTGCCATCATGAGTAGTGATAGTGATTTATTTGTTGATGCTCATGATTTATGGAATAGAATTAAAGGAAAATATTCTGTGGCAAATTGTGATGCTCCTACACCCTATATTACTTGTGATACTAACCCTTCAAAGGCAGAAGAAAAGTGTTGGGCACCAAACGATGAATCCACCTCATCGACAGGTTTGTTCTCCACTAGTAATAAATGTCTTATTGCAAACGATGACGGTGGAGACGAAAGCCATGATGAGGAGGAATATGAGGATGATAGCGAGGATGAATCTTCATCACCACAAGGTACATTTTCCTGTATTGCTTCCGCTGACATTAATGACAGGTAAAATGAGACCGACGATGTGGAAGAAGAGGAGATTCGCCGTCTCTACATCCATCTCAACAAAGAGGACAAAGCACTCTTGGTTAAGCTGCTGAGAAGGAACAAGGAACAAGGCGAGACGCTTCTCAGGCTAGAGGAGACACTCATCAAAACAAACAACAGCCTGGAGAAGATGACCAAAGAATATGAGGAGCTAAAATGCTCTCATTATGATTTGGTCCAACGGTATGATTCAATTTTAATTGAGCAAAGAAATAATGATGATACTTCATCTTGTGTTGCTCAACTTAAAACTGAAAATTCTATGCTTAGGAGTCAAGTAGAGATGATAAATCTGGAAAAACTTGCTCTAAATGAAAAGTATGATATGTTGTCAAATTCTCATAGTGAATTGGTTGATGACCATATCATGCTCAATATTGCTCATGAGGTTGTATTTGCAAACTTAAATTCATGTGAACCTCATTCTTGCAAATGTACGCATTCAAATTGTATATCACCATGTTCTAACCCCCGCTCCTCAAAAGAAAGTCAATCCTTGATTGAGCAACAAGTTGTAGGGTCTAAAAGAAAATTGCTTGGGAACAAGAAACGAAGACAACTAAGGAGAAGACGCCATGCTCGACTTCCTCAAGATATCTACAAACACGTGGTGAAGAAACATGAGGAAGGAGAAATCGCAGCAAGGGTCAACCTACTTGAGAAAGAGGTTCCTAAAGCAATGAGTGAAGAAATCAACATGAGACAAGAGAAAGGTAACGATTTAATTAGTCATGTTGTTTACACTAATAACCTCTCTATGTCATCCAAAAGTAAAAAGAGAAGAGGAAAAAGGAGATGCTTCAAGTGCAAAGCATTAGGCCACCTCATCACGTCTTGTCCATACAACGACAAGGAAGAAGGGGCAATGAGATGTTTTGGATGCAACAACAAGGACCACATGATCACTTCATGTCCGGTCATGAAGAATCAAAGATGTGCATTCTCCAAGATGACTCTCACCAAGGAAAATGACAAACAGCAAGCGTCATGTCAGGTTGAGCGACGCTTCTGCTACAAGTGTGGTGAGCAGGGTCATCTATCCAAGGTATGCAATAAAGGTAAGGTTCCTAAGCAGGTAAATTTGTCTCAATCTCATTCGCTTAGGAGACCCAAATCATACACTTGTGCTAGATCTATAATGAGATCACCTAGAACTAGCACAAAGGCTATTTGGGTACCAAAGGCACTTTTAGTTGAACGTCATGGACCCATCCCGAGATGGGTACCAAACTTTGTCAACTAGACCATGCAGGTGCCTCGAGATGGAATGGAGACCCTGGGGGAGCTTAAAATGGTTATTTCAAACTCTATGCTTAAGCTGTTAATCCTTATTGTCTGATTATTAACTCAAGGTTGGATTATTGTGCAATATTAATCCCATGTTCATCTCGAGTTAAATAAGTTGTAGAAGTCCTTAATCATTATTGGTGAATCAAGCAAAGGACTTTGATGAGAATCTGCATCTGGCTCTCCGGCAGAGTGGGGAAGTGCTGCTAAGAGCTAGAGCATAGTCTTGAGCATATCGTTACTCTGCCTGAGTGCTGCAAAGAAGATTGTAAGCAGTCGCGGTTTCGTTGTAATCAACTCAACATAGTGGAAGGCTCTATCTGTCTGACTGACAGATCTGAGCAAACGGAGGAAGGAGTTGAAACAGACTCCAAGCCCAGGTGTGGCTAACTCCAACGAGGACTAGGCAAGCATTTCAGGCTTGGCCGAACCTCGGGTTAAATTCCTGTGTCCACGTGCTCTGCTCTGTGTTGTGTGTTGATTCCCTGTCTTATTCAGTTCTTACATTTGCACTTCACTACTTACTTGTGGTACTAGCTTTCTTTGAAGTGCAAGATATTCTTAAGACAGGAATTTCAAATCCGATGCAACCTACTCAAAGGGTCCTTCACTCCACTGCGTTCTAGTCTTCGAGTAGAGTAAGAATTTAAGTTTCAAAGTGAAAATTTTTATTCGCCTATTCACCCCCCCCTCTAGGCGACATCTAGATCCTGTTCTCGGGCAAAGGGAACTTTCAGCAACACTGTCCTGCGGCAACATACTCGGCCTCAGCGGTGGATAGGGCAACAGAGGTTTGTTTCTTAGAACTCCAAGGCACCAGGGACCTTCCTAGGAATTGGCACGTCCCTGATGTACTCTTCCTATCAACCTTAAATCTAGCATAATCGGAGTCTGAATATCCAATCAAGTCAAAGGTAGACCCCTTTGGATACCAGATCCCGAAGCAAGGCGTAGCAACTAAATATCTAAGAATCCGCTTAACGGCCACAAGGTGACATTCCCTTGGGTCGGATTGAAATCTAGCACACATGCATACGCTAAGCATAATATCCAGTCTACTAGCACATAAATAAAGCAAGGAACCTATCATAGACCGGTATGCCTTTTGATCAACAGACTTACCTCCTTTGTTGAGGTCGACATGCCCGTCGGTTCCCATCGGCGTCTTCGCGGGCTTGGCGTCCTTCATCCCAAACCTCTTGAGAAGATCTTGAGTGTACTTTGTTTGGGAGAGGAAGGTGCCGTCCTTGAGTTGTCTCACTTGGAACCCAAGAAAGTATGTCAACTCGCCCATCATTGACATCTCAAATTTCTGTGTCATCACCCTGCTAAACTCCTCACAAGACTTTTGATTAGTAGAACCAAATATTATGTCATCGACATAAATTTGGCACACAAAAAGGTCACTGTCACAAGTCTTAGTGAAAAGAGTGGGATCGGCTTTCCCAACCTTGAAAGCATTAGCAATTAAGAAATCTCTAAGGCATTCATACCATGCTCTTGGGGCTTGCTTAAGTCCATAGAGCGCCTTAGAGAGCTTAAAACGTGGTCGGGATACCTGTCATCCTCAAAGCCAGGGGGTTGTTCCACATACACCTCCTCCTTGATTGGCCCGTTGAGGAAAGCGCTCTTCACATCCATTTGAAACAACCTGAAAGAATGATGAGCGACATAGGCTAATAGAATTCTAATAGACTCTAGCCTAGCCATAGGAGCAAAAGTCTCCTCGAAATCCAAACCTGCGACTTGGGCATAACCTTTTGCCACAAGTTGAGCCTTGTTTCTTGTCACCACCCCGTGCTCGTCTTGCTTGTTGCGGAACACCCACTTGGTTCCCACAATGTTTTGCATTGGACATGGCACCAGGCTCCAAACTTCATTCCTCTTGAAGTTGTTGAGCTCTTCCTACATGGCCAACACCCAGTCCGGATCTTGCAAGGCCTCTTCTACCCTGAAAGGCTCAATAGAAGAGACAAACGGGTAATGCTCACAAAAATTAGCTAATCTTGAGCGAGTTGTTACTCCCTTGCTTATGTCACCCAGAATCTGGTCAACGGGGTGATTCATTTGAATCGTCGCTCGGACTTGAGTTGGAGGGGCCGGTGGTACTTCTTCCTCCATCACTTGTTCTTCTTGTACTCCCCCTTGATCACACGCCTCTTCTTGATGAACCTATCCGTCATCTTGAGTTGGGGGATGCACCATCATTGAGGAAGAAGGTTGATCTTGCTCTTGTTGTTCCTGTGGTCGCACATCTCCAATCGCCATGGTGCGTATTGCTAGGGATGAAAGTGGTAATCCGAACTGTTAGGACAAATTTAATATTTTAAAATAGATATGTATAAAATTTGATGTTGATCTTTTCTTATGTTATCAAGCACATTAGTACAAATATAAATAAAAGATTACATAAATTGTTTTATGTATTATTTGCTCCCTATAACACAAAAAGTTGAAAAAATTACCGAATTTATTTCCGAATCCATACCGAAGTTTATATCTATTATTTGATAAAATATAGGATGAATTTGAGGTTTACCTTTTATGAATCTTAAAAAGCTGGATGTTAAAAACAAGAATACAAATTTGTATTGTATATTCTATATCCTATTTATTCGCAATCAAAGAAAAACGACTAAAAACTGATTACCGAATAAATACCGTTTCCGACCGTTTTCATCCCTACGTATTGCGGCCGTTGGAACATCATCTTCATCTACATCATCAAGATCAACTTGCTCTCTTGGAGAGCCATTAGTCTCATCAAATACAACGTCGCTAGAGACTTCAACCAAACCCGATGATTTGTTGAAGACTCTATACGCCCTTGTATTTGAGTCATACCCTAGTAAAAACCCTTCTACTGCCTTGGGAGCAAATTTTGAATGTCTACCTTTCTTCACCAAAATGTAGCATTTGCTCCCAAATACATGAAAGCAGGAAACATTGGGTTTGTTACCGGTAAGTAGTTCGTAGGAGGTCTTCTTGAGGAGGCAATGTAGGTAAAGCCGGTTTATGGTGTGGCAAGCTGTGTTCACAGCTTCCGACCAAAACCGCTCGGGCGTCTTGAATTCTCCAAGCATCATCCTAGCCATGTCGATAAGTGTCATGTTCTTCCTCTCTACCACACCGTTTTGTTGTGGTGTGTAGGGAGCGGAGAACTCATGCTTGACCCCTTCCTCCTCAAGATACTCCTCAACTTGCAGATTCTTGAATTCGGACCCGTTGTCGCTTCTTATCTTTTTCACCTTGAGCTCAAACTCGTTTTGAGCCCTCCTTAGAAAGTGCTTTAGGGTCCCTTGAGTTTCTGATTTATCCTGCAAAAAGAACACCCAAGTGAAGCGGGAAAAATCATCAACAATTACTAGACCATACTTATTTCCTCCGATGCTAAGGTAGGCGACGGGTCCAAAGAGGTCCATGTGAAGAAGCTCCAGCGGTCTTGATGTTGTCATCACATTCTTGTTGTGATGAGTGCTTCCCACCTATTTCCCTACCTGACAAGCTGCACAAGGTCTATCTTTTTCGAAACATACATTGGTTAGTTCTAACACATGTTCTCCCTTTAGAAGTTTGTGAAGGTTCTTCATCCTAACATGTGCTAGACGGCGATGCCACAGCCAGCCCATACTAGTCTTAGCGATTAAGCATGCATCTAGATCGGCCTTCTCTTTCGAAAAAATCAACTAAGTAGAGTTTGCCATCTAGTACACCCTTAAACGCTAATGAACCATCACTCCTTCTAAAGACAGATACATCAACATTTGTAAACAAACAATTGTAGCCCATGTGGCACAATTGACTTACAGACAGGAGATTATAACCTAGCGACTCTACTAAAAATACATTAGAAATAGAGTGCTCGCTTGTGATGACTATTTTTCCCAAACCTTTAAACTTGCCCTGGTTCCCATCTCCAAAAATAATCGTATCCTGGGAATCCTTGTTCTTGACGTAGGAGGTGAACATCTTCTTCTCCCCCGTCATGTGGTTTGTGCATCCGTTGTCGATAATCCAGCTTGAGCCCCCGGATGCAAGGCAATTTACACTTGGGTTTTAGGTACCCAACTCTTGTTGGGTCCTACAAGGTTAGTCACAATAGCTTTTGGTACCCAAATGCAAGCCTTGTCTCCTTTGCATTTGGATCCCAATTTTCTAGCAACCACTTTTTCATTTTTACATGAAAGTACAAACGTAGTGTTGCAAGCATGAAAGACAGTGGTAGGTTTATTACACATTTTCTTAGGAGCATGAGACACAAAATTTCTCCTAGGCCTACCATTAAAATTAGAACTTGAAGCAAACATAGCATGTGAATCACAGGCATCATGATCATATCTCCTATTATGACTAGCAATTTTCCTATTATACATGAAAGCATGATTCTTTTGATTACTACTAGCCATAGGGGCCTTCCCTTTCTCCTTGTTGGGAATGGGAGCCCTTTGGCTTGTTAAGTTCTTGGCTTCCTTTCGAAAGCCAAGTCCATCCTTAATTGAGGGGTGTCTACCAATTGTATAGGCATCCCTAGCAAACTTTAATTTATCAAAATCTATCTTGCAAGTCTTAAGTTGAGCATTAAGACTTGCCACTTCATCATTTAATTTAGTAATGGATGCAAGATGTTCATTACAAGCATTAATATCAAAATCCTTGCATCTATTGCAAATTACAACATGTTCCACACATGAACTAGATTTATTAGCTACTTCTAGCTTAGCATTTAAATCATCATTAACACTCTTTAAGCTAGACACAATTTCATGACAAGAAGATAATTTAGAAGATAGTATTTCATTTCTTTTAACCTCTAAAGCAAGAGATTTTTGCACACTAACAAACTTGTCATGCTCTTCATACAAAATATCCTCTTGCTTTTCTAAAAGTCTATCCTTTTCATTTAAAGCATCAATTAACTCATTAATTTTATCTACTTTTGCTCTATCTAAACCCTTAAATAAATCGGTATAATCTACTTCATCATCACTAGAATCATCATCACTTGGAGTAGTATACTTAGGGGTTTCTCGAACGCTTACCTTTTTCTCCTTTGCCATGAGGCAAGTATGGCATTCGTTAGGGAAGAGCAAGGACTTGTTGAAGGCTGAGGCAGCAAGTCCTTCATCGTCGAAGTGGGAGGAAGAGCAGTCCGAATCCCATTCTTTGCCAAGATGCACCTCACCCTTCGCCTTCTTGTAGGCCTTCTTCTTCTCCCTCTTCCCACTCTTTTCTTGTCCCTGGTCACTATCATTATCGGGATAGTTTGCAATAAAGTGATCAGTCTTACCGCATTTGAAGCAGGAGCGCTTTCCCCTTGTTTTGTTCTTATTGGGGTGCTCCTTGCGTCCTTTAAGAGCGGTCTTGAAGCGCTTGATGATGAGCGCCATTTCATTCTCGTTGAGCCCGGCAGCCTCTACTTGTGCTACCTTGCTTGGTAGCGCCTCATTGCTGCTTGTTGCCTTGAGCGCAATGGGCTGCGGCTCGTAGATGGGCATGGGCCATTTAATGCATCATCAACATATCTTGGCTCTTTGACCATCATGCGCCCACTCACAAATTTTCCGAGTATCTCCTCGGCGTCATCTTTGTGTACCTGGGATTTTCACGGATGAGGTTCACAAGATGAGGGTCAATAACAGTAAAAGACCTGAGCATAAGTCGGACGACGTCGTGGTCCGTCCATCTTGTGCTTCCATAGCTCCTAATCTTGTTGACCAGGGTCTTGAGCCTATTGTACGTTTGTGTTGGCTCTTCTCCCCTGATCATCGCGAACCTTCCCAGCTCGCCTTCCACCAACTCCATTTTGGTGATCATGGTGGCGTCGTTTCCCTCATGTGATATTTTGAGGGTGTCTCATATTTGCTTGGCATTGTCCAAGCCGCTCACCTTGTTGTACTTGTCCCTGCACAAGGATGCTAGCAAAACAGTGGTAGCTTGTGCATTCTTATGAATTTGCTCATTGATAAACACTGGGTTATCGGTACTGTCGAAATGCATTCCATTTTCAACTATCTCCCATATACTAGGATGGAGAGAAAATAAGTGACTACGCATTTTGTGACTCCAAAAAGCGTAGTCCTCTCCATCAAAGTGTGGAGGTTTACCAAGAGGAATTGAAAGCAAATGAGCATTGGAATTGAAAGGAATGCGAGAATAATCAAATGAATAAGTTGAATTAACCAGTTTCTTTTACTCGTCGTCGTCGTCTCTTGGTGAAGAAGAAGATTCGTTGCTGTCGTAGTAGACGATCTTCTTGATGCGCCTCTTCTTCTTCCTGTCCTTCTTCTTGTGACTCGAGCCAGAGTCAGTGGGCTTGTCGTCCCTTGGCTCGTTGAAGATGGACTCCTCCTTAACGTTGACCACCATCCCCTTTCTCTTAGGATCCATCTCTTCGGGCGATTAGTCCCTTACATGAAGAGAACGGCTCTGATACCAATTGAGAGCACCTAGAGTGGGGGTGAATAGGTGATCCTGTAAAATTTAATACTAAATAGCCACAAGCTTGGTTATAAAGATGTTAGTGCAATAGAACCAAGTGGCTATAGAGCGAGCTCTTGCAAATCACAATAATCACAGAGAAAGACAACACAAGAGACACAGTGGTTTATCCCGTGGTTCGGCCAAGTATAACACTTGCCTACCTCCACGTTGTGGCGTCCCAATGGACGAGGGTTGCACTCAACCCCTTTCAAGTGATCCGATGATCAACTTGAATACCACGGTATTCTTCCTTGTAGTTTTCTTCCCGTTTGCGAGGAATCTCCACAAGTTGGAGCCTCTCGCCCTTACAAGATTGATCACAAAGAAAGCACGGAGTAAGGTTGGGAAGAGCAACGCACATTAGAATTAAATCAACACTGCAAACACGCACACAAGTGAGAAGATGAGCACACAAAACACGCGCGGGGAGTTTACAACTCAAAAAGTGCTCCAATCTCAAGAACGATGAACGATTGTGTGAAAGTGAGGACTAGAAGTCTTGGAATGCTTCGAGTGTGCTTGGGTGACTTCTCCATGCGCCTAGGGGTCCCTTTTATAGCCCCAAGGTAGCTAGGAGCCGTTGGAGGCCAACAAGGAAGGCTATCCTTGCCTTCTGTCGGGTGGCGCACCGGACAGTCCGGTGCACCACCGGACAACCACTGTTCATGTCCGGTGCGCGATCTCCTTCCAATTCTGGCACAGCCGACCATTGCAGATTCGTGGCAGTTGGCGCACCGGACACTGTCTGGTGCACACCGGATAGTCCGGTGCCCCCTGCCGACCGTTGGCGTGGGCCACGCGTCGCCCACGGATTGCGCGGCCGACCGTTGCGCTGGCGGCCGTTGGCTCACCGGACAGTCCGGTGAATTATAGCCGTACGCCGCCAAATTCTCCCAAGAGCGGCCTGTTCACCAGAGTCCAGCCTGGCGCACCGGACACTGTCCGGTGCACCACTGGACAGTCCGGTGTGCCAGACTATGTTAGTACTCAAACCAATGTACTAAGTCTAGAAACATACCTTGTTACATGATTTGCACTTCTCTCTTCATTTGGCACATAATAACTCACTATGTGTTGGTCACTTAATCACCAAAATATAATAGAAATGGCCCAAGGGCACATTTGCCTTTCAACAGTCCGGTGACCCACTGGATAGTCCGGTGAATTATAGCGGAGCGCGGCCTCAGAAACTCGAAGGTGAAGAGTTTGAAGTCGATTCACCCTAGTGCACCGGACACGGTCCGGTGGCACACCGGATGGTCCGGTGCGCCAGACCAGGGTTCTCTTCGGTTTCTTTTGCTCCTTTCTTTTGAACACTAACTTTAATCTTTTTATTGGTTTGTGCTGAACCTTTGGCACCTGTAGAACATGTAATCTAGAGCAAACTAGTTAGTTCAATTATTTGTGTTGGGCAATTCAACCACCAAAATATTTATAGGAAAAGGTTTGACCCTATTTCCCTTTCAGATACCATGGCTTCACCCTCGATCGCACCGCGAAAAAAATAGTGCAGAGCGATCACTTGAACCCATGCTCTCTTGCTTTAGAAATTTAGAGTTAACCACCAAACCACATAAACCTTAGTGTTTAGAAACAAACAATAGTTATATTTGAGTATATAGCAGTCGTAGCAAAGTACGGGCAACTGGCTAGTTACACATGAAGGTTGTAATTTTAAAATCTATGTTTCACCCATTCCAACCGGAAAGAAGAGCTGCTTATTTCTTCCTGTCTCAGAAACAGTTTTGGTTTCCCACATGCATCTACCTTCCAAATTGTGGATCACCTACAAATTATATATATATATATATAATTTTGTTCACGACCGAAGACGGTCCTGAATAATGCGGCCCTCTAGGGTTGGGGAAGAACCTCGACGAGGATGGCCGAAGACGACTCCGTGAAATCCGCTTCAAGGGTTGGGGGAGAACCGGAAAGCGGCTACCGTCGGACAGTTGCAGCAGCGGCGCTCGTTGACGGCAGGTTTGGGACAACTCGGGTGGCACCGCTCTTCTGCTGAGGAAGTGTGGAACGACGGCGTACGGCGGAGAGGGGTGGAGCAGTCGCGTCGGCGGAGGACTGGGGATTTTTGCGGTCGCGCCGGCGATTGCAGCAGCGGCGCGCGTCGACCACGGGTTGGGGACAACCCGGGTGGCGCCGCTCTTCTGTCGAGTACGTGTGGAGCGATGGCGCACGATGGAGAGGTGCGGAGTCGGCGGAGGAGTTGGCGTTTTTGCTATCGTGTCGGCGGTTACAGAAACAGTGATCGGGAGCTAGAGAAAATGACGGATGTTTACGCTAAATTATATATGGAATGGGAAAAGGCGCGGTTTGGTCGGGATCTCAGTCCACGTATGGTCCGATCAAATATAGCCCTATATATATAGTTTATATATTAGGAGCCATGTGCTTCCAATAACTAGAGGAAGCCCAGGTCGGACGGTGCAATCCGGTCGAGCCGGACCACATCCGGACGTCTATAAAACAGGACCCGGAGTGTTAGGGTTCAGTTTTTTACGCTCCACCCCGACTCATTAGCGACGCCGCGTGCGACGAGGGCGGTTGCCCCAGAGCGTGCGCGACGGTGGACCCTCAGTCAGTGGCCGCAACTCCATGACCTCGACGCGCGGTGGCGGAGGTTCCTCGATCCGGAATAGTGGCGGTGGTTCCCAGGTCGGTGGCGGTGGCTCCCCGATCTAGAGGGCGAGCGACAGCGGGGCCCTTGTGCGGGCAAGCGGCGGCGTCCCAAAGGTCTCGAGGAGGCGGCACTTCCAAGACCGGCGAGCAAGCGACGCCCGTCGACGTGCGAGTAGCGACGGCGACGCATGAGGCGCGATCTTCGAGCGAGCGGCGTCACGGAAGGTCCGAGATGCGCGCAGCGATGATCGCGCGTGACATCCTCCAATCCGGCGCAGTTTTCTTTTCGATTATTGTGTTTTATGCCTACCACATGTATTATTTACGCCAAAAATTATATGGTTTTATGCTTAAACACGGAGTTCGTATATCAGTTTACTGCATGCACATTGGAAAGGCAATTCCTTGATTTATGTTGTTCGTAATTTGCGCACATGCAATGAAAACTCCCACGATTTTTGCCATAATTTTTGGATCTGTATAAAAATAGAAACTGCATGCATGCGGCTGCCATATTTTCGGATTTGCCATAAAAATAGGATAGTAATAACAACCTACTAGAGCTATCAACCTCTCACATTGACTCGGTATTTACGCTTATAATTGAGGGATTTTATGCTCAAAACTTAAGGTTTTTACGCTCCACCCGGAGATGCGTCCACCACTGAACAACATGCCAGATTTTTTACGCAGTATAACGAATTGCATAAATACCTACACCGTGTAGTATAATTTGTATCAGTATATATCATAAACTAGTTCTAATGCGTTTAGCTGTATGGCTGTTGGAGGGATCCTATATTTACGAAGAAAATAAAACATTAAATGCGATTTTTTCTTTCTATTCATGCAATTCATTTCCTTTCATTGCATATTCTTTCCATCATAAATTCGTGTGCATGCAGTTGGTAATAGATTTTTACGCAGTATACCGAATTGCATAATTATCTATACACTGTGGCATATTTAGTATGAGTATATATCATAAAATGGTCATTACGAGTCTAGCTGCATGACTGTTGTAGCGATCCTAAATTTATGTAGGAAATAAAGCATTTAAAATAGAAACCGTCATATATATCTTTTCTAAATTTACGCGCATGCAAGGGAACGTGTTTGACTCATGCATGCATTTTGCCATAATTTTTAGATCTGTATAACCGCATGCATGCGGCTGCCATGTTTTTCGGATCTACCATAAAAATAGGATCGTAATAACAACCTACTAGAGCTATCAACCTCTCACATTGGCTCGGTATTTACGCTTATAATTGAAGGATTTTATGCTCAAAACTTAAGATTATTACGCTCCAACCCGGAGATACGTCCACCAGTGAACAACATGCCAGATTTTTTACACAGTGTAACAATTGCATAAATAGCTACACCATGTAGTATAATTTATATCAATATATATCATAAACTAGATCTAATGTGCTTAGTTGCATGGCTGTTGGAGGGATCCTATATTTATGAAGGAAATAAAACATTAAATACGATTTTTTGTTTTTATGCGTGCAATTCATTTCCTTTCATTGCACATTATTTTCATCATAAATTTATGTGCATGCAGCTGGTAACAGATTTTTACGCAGTATACTGAATTGTATAATTATCTACACAGGGTAGCATATTTAGTAGCAGTATATATCATAAAATGGTCCTTACGAGTCTAGTTGCATGGCTGTTGCAACGATCCTAAATTTATGGAGGAAATAAAGCATTTAAAAATAAAAACCGCCACACATATCTTTCCTAAATTTATGCGCATGCAAGAGGACATGTTTGACTCATGCATGCATTCCTTTGTTGCACGCACGGACATGGGCGTGGGTGGTGCAACCGACAGCCTCGGTCCAGTCGGTGCGCTGGGTTGAACTAGGTTACAGGGATGATCGACCTGGGCTTCCTTTAATATATATATAGAGAGAGAACAACGACACCATCTAGCTGAACTATTCTTAGGTAAATGCAAAACAGTAAATGACACCTTCAATGTGTAAGTGTCAATTTTCTGCCCTTTGTTCGATCTAAGACAAACACCCTTATCACTACATGTACATGAACCACTAAGAAATTTTGGCAACAAACTGAGAAAATACAAGGATTTAAAGGTCGACTGTCGAATATTGGAAATAACTAAAGAGAATGAGTTCTGATGAATACCACTATGCTTTGCTACCCATGAGTACGAACACCAGGCAAAAGTACAAACAACAAAATGTTCCTTCAAATGTGTAATTACCTCAAGATAATAATCACTATCATTCGTCTGCATTCGTTGTACCAGACGCCGTGACGGCGGTTTTTCTTTGTCGAGTATTGAGGGCCTTTAGGGAGAGGTTACATGCCCGCACATTGGTTGCTAAGAGGCACAATGACTCCACCACTACTATCTTGCATGTGCAATGTATGGTATTCGAATGATTTAGTTTGATTTGTGCTAACAGAAGGTAGATTTATTTTGTAGGTTTCTACATATAGTGCGTCACAACTTTCTCGAAACATTCTCAAATTTTTATCACAACCTCTATATATGATATCATGACATGTGGTTAAGTTTCATGATTTTCTGACTTTGTTTGTGTTTTATACAATTTTTAAACAACTTGATGTAAAGTTCACGGTCATGTTTAGTGAGCATGGTGCTCCAAGATTCTGGTCTGCTTCTGAAATCGGTCGTAACTTATGTTAACTAACATGGATATCATTTTTGCATACACGGTTTTCCATGTTTCGAGTAACTTGCAGTTTAAATGTGAATTATCCGAAGAAATTCAATTAAAATAACTAAATCTAATAGTTATAACAAACAATTTCATAATTGTGCCAAAATGGTACATGTAGGTCTACATAGTGTAGCAACATACCATAAAAAGTTTGGTTGGGAAAAGAAAGAAAAAATAAAAATATATTTTACCGAGTGTCAAAGAATGGCACTCAGCAAAGTAATCTTTACCGAGTGTCAGACGTAAGACACTCGACAAAGAAGCTTCTTTGCCGAGCGCTAAAACCCGACTCTCGGCAAAGCTAACGATCGTCAGCTATAGACGGCTGCTAACGGCCCTTTGCTGAGCGCCGCCCTTTGCCGAGTGTGTGCCAAGAGTCCTGCTCTCGGTAAACACAGTCGTTACCGAGAGCAAGACTTTGCCGAGTGCGACACTGGGCAAAGCGTCAAGTACTCGGCAAAGAGCTGGATTCTGGTAGTGAGACACGACCTTGAACCTTACCATAAGCTCACTTTGCAGGACCCACCAGGTACCGCAGGGCTAGCAGCAAGCAAGATACAGGGACTCATATACCGAACGAACAAGATGGGACACCATACTAGGGGTACGACAGCACACGACCCTACAGACGACATTAGGGGGACTACGCCATCTAGAGGCAGCAAGCCGAGCTCCCTCACGGTAGAATACAAGTCCCCACTGTAAAGACCTCCTTGAGCTATAAAAGGTTGTGTCAACTTTCTTTCTGCACACAAGCACACCAATTGTAACACACTCTACTGCAATACTACGATAAGCACTACACTGGATTAGGGCTCCAAACTGGACCAGTATAACCAGGTGTCTCAGTTTTTTGCTCGGATCTCCAGGATCCACCATTCGAAGTGAGTCCACACTTGCATCCCCATCGAACACAAATCCATTGTCCCTCGGTTTCAGAAACCACGACACCACATTCCCTAGCCTCTGACCTCCATGGCCAACACCATGGTAGCCCTAAGGGTAGAAGCGCAACACATCATTGAGTACCTTAAAATCAAAGTCCTAAAGGCATGCACAACAGATTATCTATTTCCTCAAATTCAAAATCCTAAAGTCATGCATCGTGCGGGTCATCATCACCCCACGTCCTGCAATCATGTCCATCGTTGGGACCCATACCCTATGAAAGAACCTTGACGTGGTCTAGAGGAGGTGAATATGTCCGTTTAAAATAAAACTCAAACTTACCATTAAAAACAATATATATATATAATGGCACTATTATAATGTTAAATAGGGATCAGGCTCCAAATCAACAAAAAAACAGAAATTGAAGGTTTACAAAAATAAATATTCTCATAACAGACCAGTAGATCATCAAGACTAGTAGTGTCAGCACCGATGCATATAAGTATCCCGTGCACTACAACGTAACCGACCAAGCACAGACTACGAGCTGAGAATCATGTTGTCACGGTGGATCGTATCAGGAAGACTCAACTACAAGGAGAAAAATGTGTGACTAGAGACCCATGGTATGTGGACCGTAGCCCCCCGCCACGTCCGACTCAACCTAGCTCCCGCCTTACGGGAGCCCCAACCAATCTATTGACGAGATCTGGTTGCAGCACGGGCCATAGCCCACAGGTGACCCTCGTCCCCGACGAGTTCCAAAAGCATCACATAATATGTGCATGAACTTGCATGCAACTGTGGGCAGTGTGCAACCCTATAGATTGTTCTTGCGTATTGTTGGCTACTATAATATTAGTATTGTGTGCATAGTTATATATGTAAGTGGCTAGCTGTTTTAGGTGTTTTACTTATTGTGTTTAGATATAAATTAAATCATGATGGTCCATGTTAAAATTTTCGTTTCCTGTTGAACTTTCGTCCATATCATCACATTTTCGTACACTCATTTATTCTACTTCTGTTCCCACTCCTGTTTAGATTCTAGTGTCAAATGTAAAAGTTGAAATAGGAAAGGATTTTTTTCATCTGTTTTCATTGCCAGTTGCGCCGGATGAAGCCAGTCCTTGAACGAAACACGATGTTAGCTCTTTGTCGATTCAAAATAAGGACCTATGCATCTCCAATTTTGTTCAAGATTTTCAAGTACATATGCTTCAAAATAAACCCGATCCTTTTTTATTGTATCCAGTATCATGCCTCTTCTAGTTTTTAAAATTGCTCTCGTTATGCTATAAAAGTGATAAGATATACTTTCATCATGTTGGCAGAGTGCGCAAACACGAGGAGATTATGGGCTCAAATCGCAACTTGGACAGAATCTACATCCGACGAGATAGCAGCAGACTTAGACACCTATAGAATGGTGGGCATCCATCACAAACACGACACACGACGCATGACGTTAAAGCAATGCGATCCCTAGCCCTTATGATCTCTTAGGAAATTTGGAATGAAGGAATAGCCGAATCTTCAGAAACAAGGAAACAACAGTCATAAACACAACAATGAAACTTTGGTAGGAGATGAGCTCCTGGATTAGCGTCGGGGCTAAGAGTCTAGAGAGCCTATTTCCTTACCATTAGCTACATTCTCATCTTTTGTATCTGTTATGTAACAACGGTTGTAACATAGCTTCTTGTTGGAACTTGCTCTCAGTTGCAAGGGGATCCAACAAGGGTGAACAGTGACGTCAACAGGGTTCTCGCGTTAGATGGTAATAGCTCTGTTAATCTGGCCTCTCACGGGCACTGTGCAGGGGTATTTATAGGTACCTGAGCGCGCAGCACCTTGAGCTAAGGACGCATGTGCCCTCAGCTACCTAGATTATCCTCAGAATATTCCCATAAAGCGGGGTTACAGACCGTAATTACAGGGATGCCTTTACAAATTAGGCCCGTAACGCACGGCGGCCACGAGGGGCCCGTTACGATGGGCCGGATCACACATGGGCATCTGAGCTGGACGAGGCCGCACCGTGGGATGCCCTTCGTCGCCGGTCTTCGTCTGGTGCCGACCAAGCGAAGGGTGTCCCTGCCTGTTTTGTTTCTGTTAGCTCAGCTGCTGCAGCGAAGGCTTCGAGCGAAGGGTGGCGTCTTTGCCTTCGCCCCAACATTTGCCCTCCGAGGGACCGGTTCGACAAAGTCACCTGGTGCCGAAGACGTCGCTAGATGGCGGAGACGCTGCCCTCGCTCGAAGTGGTTCCGCGGGGGTTTTTGATATGATCGTTGATTGACGGCGTACTGTTGGATTGCGGGTTTCCCGAAGCGCCGCGCCCTGCCTATAAAAGGGGGCGGGGGTCGGCGCTTTTTGAACTTCACTTTCCGCGCTCCGCGAAAACCCTAGCCGCCCTTTCTGCCGTCTTGCTGCTCGTCTGCCTGGCCTGCTCTTGTTCGCCGGAGATCTGGCTCGAGTGAAGCAGACCGCCCGCCGCCGCCGACGGTACGTAGCGATGCCGTCCTCGTCTTCTTCCGCTGCCGCTACGCCGCCGGCCGATCCCTCGCCGCCGGCCGCCGCCTCGTCTGAGGAGACGCTGAGTAGTTTGATGGCGGAGGAGTTGCGCGCCGACGATTCTGTTGATTTTGGCGTGTCGCGGATGTCATCGGTCCGCGTGCAAGATATGCAGCGGTTGGGTTACTTCGGCGGCGGAGTTGCTCGAGTCCCGGGGACGGAGGAAGTCCCCGAGCCGGAGGGCGAGTTGGTTGTTTTCGAGGCGTTCTTCGCGGCCGGACTCCGCTTGCCTGCGCACCGATTTGTTGGCGAAGTCCTGCGCAGGTTCAACGTTCAAATACATCAGCTGACACCGAATGCCATAGTGGCTCTGTCGAAGTATGTCTGGGCGACGACTTCGTACGGTGGACAGCCATCGGTTGAAGTTTTTGCGAAGTATTATTGTTTGCACTGGCAGAAGAGGATGATTGGAGACGAAGTTGCTCAGTTTGGGTCCTGCACATTCACGCCGAAGACCGGCAAGACCACGATGCAGGTAGTCGAGTAGGTTCCTTGCGCCCGCAACAAGTGGGGCAACTGGAATGAATTTTGGTTTTACGTTGCTGAGGGTACCGTCGAAGGCCATGAGGGACTCCCCGTGTCCGAGATGTGTTCTCATTTTTACTCAGCATACCCGCCCTTTGAAGTGGCGGAGGAGGATGTGGACGAAGGGGCCCTTCGGTGCGCCGCCGGCCTGAGTAGTGGGCGCGATTTGGTTGAAGAGTTTGTGGCGTACGGGGTATGGCCCTTGGCGCATGGCTGGGCGTTGGGCAAAGTGTGCCCTCGCCAGATGCCTTCCCATGGTGGGAAGATGGTGCGAAGTCCTGCCTTCGTACTGAATCTGCAAAACCGCGACCCGGCCGCCTTTGTGCATGAGGCGGAGGATGGGGCGGTGCGGCTCGATGGATGTTACGTGCCGAGGACAGAGGGCTAGCGCAGCTGGGATATCCGTGGGTCGAATGACCGTTTGAACAGGGTTTTAGAATTAAATCAATTGCCATATGACGGCTACCCTGGTCAAGACGATGTGGACCGCCGTGGGAAGAAGCCTGCGGTGGAGACTGGAGACGACCCTGCGCCGGCGGCCGCCCCATCATCTAAAAAGAGAAAATTAGGTACTGTTACGGGGGGTCTTGGGGTTTTTGATGGTTTTGCTAGAGAGCTGATGAGGACGTGCGCGGCCCCCGGGGGAAAGATGTCTTCGCCCGAGCTCCGGGAGTCTTCGGCTCGGATGCTGAGGGTTACCGGGGGTTGTTGGCCTAGGAGTGTTCCTGTCCCCCGCGCGGCTGGCGAGGATTTTTTTACATCTCGCATGGTTCGTGAATGGAGAGTTTTTCCTTACGGGCGGAATATTGCTGCTGTTGTGTCGGCAGTGATGGACAAGGATCGCCAGGGAGCTGCACAAAAGCGCCAGGCGGCTGTCAGGCTCGTTGAAGCCAGGCCGAAGAGGCAGCGGGGGGCTGCGAAGGCTGCGGCCCCCGGCGGAGGCAAGCCGCCGCTGACGGCAAAGTCAGGCGCCCCTGCATCTAGCAAGGCGCCGGAGGCAACGGCAGGCGCCGGAGGCTCCAAATCGACGAAGGTGGTGCCGCCGGTCGGCGGAGTGGCGGAGGTCGCGAAGGCGGCCCGAGCGTTGCCGTTGTCAGGCAAACGCGTCGCCGACTTTGCCACCGATATTAGTGTGGACGATTATCTTGGTGGTAAGTCGTTGGCTCTATTTTTTTTATTCGTTGGTACGTCGCAGGGTCGAGCGAAGGCCAACTTGCTATGGTTGCGCCTGCCGCGGCGACCACGACGGCTGCCGCAGTGCCGAAGGCGAAGGGCGGGGCTCTTAGCGCCGGAGGCGAGGTGTCGGCCCTCGCGGTTGTCAGGGATGAGGCGGGCGCTGCGTCCCGCCGGCTGAAGGAGGTGACGGAGGCGCTAAATCAGGTCCGCTGAGCTGGACTTCGTTTTTTTTTATTATCGGCTTGCTGGGGCCGCGGTCTTACGATTGCACTGCAGGTGGCTGACTTCGCCAGCCGCACAGCGTCGGGGGCCCTCACGGCAGCTGTGGCTGCCGAAGTCGAGAGACTTCGGACACAACATGCTGACGCCGTCCGTGAAAAATCGGCCGCCGACAGCAAGTGTCGCAAGCTGGCGGACAAGGTGGCCACGCTGGAGGGAGAGAAGGCTGACCTCCGGCGCCAGTTGGCGGGGGAGAGGAGGGAGACTAACGAGGCCCTTGTCAAGGCGCAGGCTGCGCAGGCGGAGGCTAACCTGGCACGGGCGGAGGGCAATCTTGCCAGGGAGCGCGCCGAGCAGCTGCAGGAGCGGCTCACCGCCCTGGAGAGCCGCGTGGAGAGGGCCGAGGCCGTGTCGCGCGCGGAGGCAGAGCGGACGTGCCAGCTGCTTATAGATACATACCGTGGGCTGGGCGCGGGGACCGGTGATTTCGATGTGCCGGACCGAGAGCCCGGACTTCGCTGCCTGGAGTGGGTGCAGGAGGAGTTGCAGGCACTCCCCACTGTCGTGGAGGGGTTTATGGCGTATGCCTCCCTGGTCACTTGCGAGGGGGCGATGAACGCGCTCTCCCGCGAAGGGTGCCGGCACTTCTGTAACACCCGGTTTTAAGGAACAAAGCCGGGTGCATCTCATACATGCACCAAGAAGACAACATATATAATAACAGAGTGTATAGAGATAAATGTCAATAACATCAGAGTATTATTACATAGCGGAAGTCTTATTACAAAGTAAAGGAATAACCATAAAACGAACTAAGGATCGTCGGCGCCAATGTCAACTGAGAAACGCCACCTAGATCAGATCAAACTCCTCGCCTTGTAGCTCCTCCTGAACCACCTGCTCTTCTCTTGTGGGGGGGTGTGAGACAGCAAGAGTGAGCTCACATACGTTCATCGCTCAACAAGTCGTGGGGAATAATGTGGCATGAACTCACAAAGGTGGGAGTTCATGAAGTGTAAGGCTGATCAATGAAGTAAAGGCTGAGGCTGAGCATTGCTTTTATAAGTTGGTCAAAATTTTATTAGCAATTACTAAGTGTAGGTAAATACCAAACCTTAATAATAATAAAGAACAGTAATAGTAAAATAATCCCAAATGCGATGCAAATGTCAAATTGAATTTAAGTTCCATAATTAATCATGTGAGGGTCCGAGCCGCTCATGACCGTGAGCACGGCTAGTATACTAGTTTTACACTCTGCAGAGGTTGCGCATCTTTACCCACAAGTCATGTTACCCATCTGCCAAGAGACGGCCAATCCCATACACCTCTACCGAGGAGGCGAGGCAGGGTAACACTACGAGGCCTTTACAAAGTTCCACTAGCTTCAGAAATCCTGCTACAGTTTATAGGAAGCTCCAGTGCAGGGTTCTTGCCTGACCGCCATCGCAGCAAAATCAAACAAGGACCTCCCTACACTGACCACTCCCCTACTTCCCTTGCCCCTTTCGGGTAAGGAAGACCTCCACTAGCTTTCCTAGTTAATCAGCCAAGGGCGTCCCATTAAACCCTTGTGGTAGCACTGTTTTCCCGGGTGGTCGCTCCATGTTCCCATTAATTTAATGATCTTAACATGAACAGTAATAATAACAAGATAATAACAGGATAATCATGTGTAGTGTAACTCCATACCCAATCCACATAAAGCAATAGCAAGTACTACCCAAAAATATTTTAGGGGTGAACAAGGTACAGAGGTAATCAAAACTGGGGTAACATAAAGGATCCCATTAAAATTAACCTATGCAGATCATTAAAATTAATAAGAACATGGCTGGGAAAAGTAAGTGATCAAGGGCACAACTTGCCTTCAATGAGCTCCTGCTCCGCTACTTCTACTTGTTGAACCTCAGTTTCCACAGTGGCTTGCTCGTCTACTCGCGTCAAAACAATACATACATAGCATAGCATAAATTAACATCACATCAAACATGCAAATGGAATATACAGTAATAAACTAGACATCAAAATATGATCATAGGAACTGGAATTACTAATTTTGGAGTTATATATTTTAAGTTATGAAATTCCAAAGATTTTATGCATTTAATATAGGGTTAAGTGAGAAATAAATTTTAATGTGTATTTCATGTAAAAACAGTGGTACTATTTGATAGAAAATAATATTACAAAATTATAGGAACTGGAATGGGTCAATTTGGAATTCATATGCATTTTCTACAATTTAAACAAGTTTCTGCAATTAAATTTGTACTGAAAACTATTTTCTAAACTATTTTCCTGGTTTTATTACTTTTCTGGACTGGGTGTCAATTTCTGGTAAGCGCAAGGGCCAACGTGCAAGTATTCCTAAGACTCTGAGCGCCACTGGTGAGGACAGCGGGTTGATTTCTGGAAAGCAGAGGGGCTCTTTTGCATAAGTACACGACTCAAAGGTTATCGGAACGCCCCAGCCGTAGGATAAGAAATCTACGCCCCGGATTAGATCCAACTATCCCTAACCGGTATGCGCCCGCGACCATCAGATCGACGATAAACGGACTCGATTTAAAATACCCCGATTGAATCCTATACATCAGACTCCAATCGAACGGCTCATGTCTAACTCCGAAGCGGTATCCTGGCCGTGCAATCGCAACCTTGCGATAGCCATCCAACACTCCCCTGGTTTCTTCCCCAATTCCGCTCCCAGACACGGTGGTGCCGCCCGATCCGCGGCGAACCCCCACCGCCGTGACGGCCAACGCATAAAATACAGCCCCAAATCCTAATTCGATGGTGCTAACCTAACACCCGGCTACAGTGATCCGAGAGAGACCCAATAATCGTGCCCAACTGCCGCGATGGCCCTGCCCATGGAGCTCCGCGCTCCCCGGCAGACCACCAATCCGACGAGAAATTATCCTTCAATGTGGCACTATTCTCCGGTCTGACGGTTGTTACGCGAACTTGAGGACACTGCGAATAGCCCATGATACTTACCAGGAATCCGAATGGCGCCTGGAGGGGTGCCCACCGCGCGACGCGGTTCGGCTGTCTCCGCCCAGTCTCTTGTGATGATCAACGTCGACCCCAACTGCCCGACGCGGAGGAGCACCACCGTGCGGAAATCCTGGTCCCGACAACACACTGCGGCAGACGGCACCAATGCGACCGACGAGTGACGACGCGGCGGCGCTATCCCTCCTCGATTCTCTCCTTTCTCGCACACGAACACGGTGGCGGGCGCAGGTCGGAGAAGAACTCGGCGCCACATCAGCATTGGGTTTTCTTTTTATAAAGGTAGGCGCGCACGGTCACCAGGAATCAGGCTGGCGCAACAATCCCGGCGGTAATGGCGGGCGCCGCGCGAGAAGCTCGGCTTCTGTTGCGATCGGAGGGGATTGTAGAAGCTGACAAGGTGGGTCCGCGCGTACGTGAGACAGGAAAAAAACCAAGAGAAGGGGAGACTGACCATCGGGCCCGTGGTGCCAGCGGTAGGATCCAACGTATGAGTGCCGATGAAGCGACTGGGCTGTAGGCCCCGCAAGTCCGAGCTACGGTGCGCGCGTGCGACTGACAAGAAGGGCCCAGGTGTCAGCGCTGGGTCTTCTGGTGTTTGGGTTGCGCGGCGGTGAAAGAGGAAATGGGCCAGTTTTGTAGGTTTTAGGCCCAAGTGGCGTTTTATTCATTTCTTTTTTTCCTTTTCTCTTATTTTCTGTTTTCTTTTCTTTCTATTTGTAAATTTCAAATTTGAATTCAACTAATGTTGTGAACTTATTGTTCTCAATTAAATACATAATTTGAACATACTAGTATAAATTTTACTTATAAATTTTATTTTGTATTTTATAGTATTTCTTTCCAACCCCAAGTTTCAATCTAGATTTAATTCATATTCTCCACTCATTATTGTGTTCCTACTAATATATTGTTGTTATGATTTAAATGCACAAGCAAACAAAATCCCCAACATGATGCACCATCCTTTTACTTAGTATATATTTTTTTATAGGTAGTCCGAGTTAATCCCATGGTTTGAAGTATGTTAAGATGACAATAACAACACAAGTGATCCATTGACCCTTTTATATTTCTCATTTCTTGTATCTTCTATTGCTCTCACTATTTGGGTATTACAAATCCTACCCCCCTTAAAAATAATCTCGTCCTCGAGATTTAGGAAGGACTAGGAAAATGATGGGGAAAATCTATGTGAAGTTCTTCTTCTCTCTCCCAAGTAGCCTCATCTTCTCCATGGTGACTCCATTGTTCTTTGTACATCTTTATCACTTTGCTCCTTATGACTCGAGTCAAGGTACCAAGAATCTTGATAGGATACTTCGTGTAAATTAAATCACCCTGAACACTGAGCTCTTCCATTGGTAACTGTTCCTCAGGGACACGAAGACACTTCTTAAGTTGAGACACATGCAATACATTATGCACATCAGATAGTCTATCAGGTAGCTCGCGTTGATAGGCCATCTCTCCAACTTGCCTAAAACTTAGAATGATTCCAATATAGCGAGGGGACAATTTGCCCTTAACTTTAAATCTTCTCAATCCACGAAGCGGTGACATCTTGAGGTACACATGATCACCTTCCTCAAACTCCAATGGTCTTCTTCTATTATCGGCATAGCTCTTTTGCCTGGTTTGAGCTACCCTCAAATTCTCCCGAATTATACGGACTTGTTCTTCTGCCTCTTGAATCAGTTCAGGCCCAAAGAACTGTCTTCCTCTAGTCTAGTCCAAAAAATAGAGGAGTCATGCATTTTCTATCATACAGAGTCTCGAACGGTGACATCTTCAGACTGGCATGTTAACTAGTATATGAGAACTCAGCATAAGGTAGACTCTTGTCCCAACTACTACCATGCTGAAGGGTACAAGCTCTCAACATGTCTTCCAATACTTGATTAGTCCTTTCAATCTATCCATCAGTCTAAGGATGGTAGGGCAACTAAAATTCAACTTCGTATCCATATTCTCATGAAAACTTTTCCAAAATCTGGAGATAACTGTGATCCTCTATCAAAAATGATCTTCTTCGATACACCGTGTAGAGACATATTCCGAGCCATATATAACTCTACCAATTGAGATACCTTATAAGTAGTCTTGACCAGAATAAAATGAGCCACTTTGGTCAGTCTATCCACCATAACCCATACAGAACCATATCCTTTCGAGGTGCGAGGCAATCCAGTAATGAAGTCCATACCAATCTCTTCCCACTTCCACTCGGGTATCTTAAGTGGGTATAATAGTCCAGCTAGTGTTTGGTGTTCGGACTTAACTCTTTGACACACATCGCACATAGCCACATGTGCAGCCACATCTCACTTTAATCCATACCACCAATACTTCCGCTTCAAATCCTGATACATCCTGTACTACCAGGATGAAATAGAATAATCCAAGTCTTGGGCTTCCTTTAAAATAGTCCCACAAAGGCTTTCAATATCAGGAACACATATCCTGTCCTTGAACCATACAGTGCCTTGTTCATCTTCCGTGAATTCTAGACCTCGACCTTTAGTAATAAGATCCTTGATCTCTTATATCTTAGCATCGCCAATCTGTCGTTCTGTGGATTTCTTGCTCTAAGGTAGGTTCCACATCAATAGTAACTCCTTCAGTGTGAGCAATTATTCCCAGGTTAAGTCTCCTGAAATCCTCAACAATCTCGTCGGGTAGCTAGGCAACAACAACTAAATAAACATGCTCCTTTCGACTCAAGGCATCTGCAACCAAATTTGCCTTGCCCGGGTGATAGTGAATCTCCAAATCATAGTCCTTAATAAGCTCCAACCAACGGCGTTGCCTAAGGTTGAGATCCTTCTGAGTGAATATATACTTCAAACTCTTATGATCCGTGTATACTTGACACTTGGTTCCCATGATATAATGTCTCCATATCTTAAGCGCATGCACAACGGCTGCCATTTCTAAGTCATGAGTGGGGTAGTTCAACTCTTGTTTCCGCAACTGATGAGACACGTAGGCAATCACATGTCCTTCTTGCATGAGCACACATCCTAAGCCTTGGCCACATGCATCACAATCAATATCAAATCCCTTCTGTAGATCTGGCATAACCAATACTGGTGGCGACATCAACCTCTTCTTTCGTTGATCAAAGCTATCTTGGTATTTCTCATCCCCCTTAAACTCTCTTCCCTTCTCTAGGAGCGAGGTCATAGGCTTGGCAATCTTAGAGAATCCTTCAATAAATCTCCGATAATATCCTGTGAGTCCCAAGAAACTCCGAATCTCAGTAATTGTAGTGGGTACTCTCCACTCCATTATCTCTTTCACTTTAGCAGAGTCCACTGCTATTCCTCCATTAGAAATAATATGTCCAAGGAATGGCACCTTGTCAATCCAAAACTCTCACTTGCTAAACTTAGCATAGAGTTGATTATTTCGCAGCTTTTGTAGCACCAACCTTAGATGTTGTTCATGATCACTTTCATTCTTAGAATAGATAAGAATATCGTCGATAAACACCACGACGAATCTGTCCAAATACTCCATAAACACTTTGTTCATCAAATTCATGAAATAAGCCGGTGCATTGGTTAATCCAAATGACATAACAGTGAACTCATATAATCCATATCGAGTCGAGAATGCTGTCTTAGGAATATCCGATGGTCTAATCCTCATCTGATGGTAACCGGATCGGAGATCAATCTTCGAGAATACTCTAGCACCCCTCATGGGTTTTCTCATATTGTCCAACACATATGCCCAAACCAAAATCTTAGCATGACACATAACTTTATTAGCAACACATGGGGTCAAATAGACCTTTTTATTCCTCCTAAAATAGTATCATACCGAATACTAACTAAAGGAACATGTAGACCTTACAAATAGTAGTAATTTATATATATGTTTATGTAGCTTGGTGGAGCTAGTGGTGGTGGAGGTGGTGGTTGTTGTTGTCGTTGTCTCTCCAACCGTGATTGCCTTATTTCTTGATGTATCTCCAGACGGGCCTGACGTATTTCCTCGCGTTCTTGTCTTATCTGGTTTTGCATTTCGGTCACTATGTCTGTCAATTGTTGTATTACCAGCCTTTGGGTTGCAATCACTTGATCGATTTCAACAGGTGGAGGATTTGGAGGATTCATTTCTGTTTGCTGTTGCGTGATAATCTTTCCTTTCCTGGTATTGACCATCTGAGTTAGATACATATGGTAAGAGAGAGCAGTAGACAAGGCAGTAATTACGATTCATGTTACTTTGGGGGATTTATTAGCTAAGCAGATTAATATTTTTCCTACCATAGCTAATTTATTACCTTATGCTGGCACATACTAAGATGTCCATATATAATATTTCAATCAAACAAAGAAGCAAATCAGACATTGATCATCAGAACAATCAACCAATATTTTTAATAGAGAAAATAATTTTAATTTTATCTTAGGTTCCCTATCTCTGGAAAAGTTCATAGTTGTAGGATTCCAAGGTGTGAAATCCATCTTGTCTTGAAGTAGAAAAGATAAGAATAATCAGAGTAGAACAGTAGAAGGTGAGACGGAATCAAGATAAGTGTAGAGAGAATCAGAGTAAGATAAGTATAGAATGAATCAGAAGAAGGTAAGTAGGAAAGGGTTTTGTCCATTTCTTTCTAGGTTTCGTCCTACAGTCAACATTTCCTCTGATACCACTTCTGTAACACCCGGTTTTAAGGAACAAAGCCGGGTGCATCTCATACATGCGCCAAGAAGACAACATATATAATAACAGAGTGTATAGAGATAAATGTCAATAACATCAGAGTACTTATTACATAGCGGAAGTCTTATTACAAAGTAAAGGAATAACCATAAAACGAACTAAGGATCGTCGGCGCCAATGTCAACTGAGAAACGCCACCTAGATCAGATCAAACTCCTCGCCTTGTAGCTCCTCCTGAACCACCTGCTCTTCTCTTGTGGGGGGTGTGAGACAGCAAGAGTGAGCTCACATACGTTCATCGCTCAACAAGTCGTGGGGAATAATGTGGCATGAACTCACAAAGGTGGGAGTTCATGAAGTGTAAGGCTGATCAATGAAGTAAAGGCTGAGGCTGAGCATTGCTTTTATAAGTTGGTCAAAATTTTATTAGCAATTACTAAGTGTAGGTAAATACCAAACCTTAATAATAATAAAGAACAGTAATAGTAAAATAATCCCAAATGCGATGCAAATGTCAAATTGAATTTAAGTTCCATAATTAATCATGTGAGGGTCCGAGCCGCTCATGACCGTGAGCACGGCTAGTATACTAGTTTTACACTCTGCAGAGGTTGCGCATCTTTACCCACAAGTCATGTTACCCATCTGCCAAGAGACGGCCAATCCCATACACCTCTACCGAGGAGGCGAGGCAGGGTAACACTACGAGGCCTTTACAAAGTTCCACTAGCTTCAGAAATCCCGCTACAGTTTATAGGAAGCTCCAGTGCAGGGTTCTTGCCTGACCGCCATCGCAGCAAAATCAAACAAGGACCTCCCTACACTGACCACTCCCCTACTGCCCTTGCCCCTTTCGGGTAAGGAAGACCTCCACTAGCTTTCCTAGTTAATCAGCCAAGGGCATCCCATTAAACCCTTGTGGTAGCACTGTTTTCCCGGGTGGTCGCTCCATGTTCCCATTAATTTAATGATCTTAACATGAACAGTAATAATAACAAGATAATAACAGGATAATCATGTGTAGTGTAACTCCATACCCAATCCACATAAAGCAATAGCAAGTACTACCCAAAAATATTTTAGGGGTGAACAAGGTACAGAGGTAATCAAAACTGGGGTAACATAAAGGATCCCATTAAAATTAACCTATGCAGATCATTAAAATTAATAAGAACATGGCTGGGAAAAGTAAGTGATCAAGGGCACAACTTGCCTTCAATGAGCTCCTGCTCCGCTACTTCTACTTGTTGAACCTCAGTTTCCACAGTGGCTTGCTCGTCTACTCGCGTCAAAACAATACATACATAGCATAGCATAAATTAACATCACATCAAACATGCAAATGGAATATACAGTAATAAACTAGACATCAAAATATGATCATAGGAACTGGAATTACTAATTTTGGAGTTATATATTTTAAGTTATGAAATTCCAAAGATTTTATGCATTTAATATAGGGTTAAGTGAGAAATAAATTTTAATGTGTATTTCATGTAAAAACAGTGGTACTATTTGATAGAAAATAATATTACAAAATTATAGGAACTAGAATGGGTCAATTTGGAATTCATATGCATTTTATACAATTTAAACAAGTTTCTGCAATTAAATTTGTACTGAAAACTATTTTCTAAACTATTTTCCTGGTTTTATTACTTTTCTGGACTGGGTGTCAATTTCTGGTAAGCGCAGGGGCCAACGTGCAAGTATTCCTAAGACTCTGAGCGCCACTGGTGAGGACAGCGGGTTGATTTCTGGAAAGCAGAGGGGCTCTTTTGCATAAGTACACGACTGAAAGGTTATCGGAACGCCCCAGCCGTAGGATAAGAAATCTACGCCCCGGATTAGATCCAACTATCCCTAACCGGTATGCGCCCGCGACCATCAGATCGACGATAAACGGACTCGATTTAAAATACCCCGATTGAATCCTATACATCAGACTCCAATCGAACGGCTCATGTCTAACTCCGAAGCGGTATCCTGGCCGTGCAATCGCAACCTTGCGATAGCCATCCAACACTCCCCTGGTTTCTTCCCCAATTCCGCTCCCAGACACGGTGGTGCCGCCCGATCCGCGGCGAACCCCCACCGCCGTGACGGCCAACGCATAAAATACAGCCCCAAATCCTAATTCGATGGTGCTAACCTAACACCCGGCTACAGTGATCCGAGAGAGACCCAATAATCGTGCCCAACTGCCGCGATGGCCCTGCCCATGGAGCTCCGCGCTCCCCGGCAGACCACCAATCCGACGAGAAATTATCCTTCAATGCGGCACTATTCTCCGGTCTGACGGTTGTTACGCGAACTTGAGGACACTGCGGATAGCCCAGGATACTTACCAGGAATACGAATGGCGCCTGGAGGGGTGCCCACCGCGTGACGCGGTTCGGCTGTCTCCGCCCAGTCTCTTGTGATGATCAACGTCGACCCCAACTGCCCGACGTGGAGGAGCACCACCGTGCGGAAATCCTGGTCCCGACAACACACTGCGGCAGACGGCACCAATGCGACCGACGAGTGACGACGCGGCGGCGCTATCCCTCCTCGATTCTCTCCTTTCTCGCACACGAACACGGTGGCGGGCGCAGGTCGGAGAAGAACTCGGCGCCACATCAGCATGGGGTTTTCTTTTTATAAAGGTAGGCGCGCACGGTCACCAGGAATCAGGCTGGCGCAACAATCCCGGCAGTAATGGCGGGCGCCGCGCGAGAAGCTTGGCTTCTGTTGCGATCGGAGGGGATTGTAGAAGCTGACAAGGTGGGTCCGCGCGTACGTGAGACAGGAAAAAAACCAAGAGAAGGGGAGACTGACCATCGGGCCCGTGGTGCCAGTGGTAGGATCCAACGTATGAGTGCCGATGAAGCGACTGGGCTGTAGGCCCCGCAAGTCCGAGCTACGGTGCGCGCGTGCGACTGACAAGAAGGGCCCAGGTGTCAGCGCCGGGTCTTCTGGTGTTTGGGCTGCGCGGCGGTGAAAGAGGAAATGGGCCAGTTTTGTAGGTTTTAGGCCCAAGTGGCGTTTTATTCATTTCTTTTTTTTCCTTTTCTCTTATTTTCTGTTTTCTTTTCTTTCTATTTGTAAATTTCAAATTTGAATTCAACTGATGTTGTGAACTTATTTTTCTCAATTAAATACATAATTTGAACATACTAGTATAAATTTTACTTATAAATTTTATTTTGTATTTTATAGTATTTCTTTCCAACCCCAAGTTTCAATCTAGATTTAATTCATATTCTCCACTCATTATTGTGTTCCTACTAATATATTGTTGTTATGATTTAAATGCACAAGCAAACAAAATCCCCAACATGATGCACCATCCTTTTACTTAGTATATATTTTTTTATAGGTAGTCCGAGTTAATCCCATGGTTTGAAGTATGTTAAGATGACAATAACAACACAAGTGATCCATTGACCCTTTTATATTTCTCATTTCTTGTATCTTCTATTGCTCTCACTATTTGGGTATTACAACTTCGAGGTCTTCGACCAGGCCGATGAAGATTTTGAGCGAGATATCTTTAAGGTTGAGGACCCCGTAGTGAAGGAATCCGCCGGAGCCATCTACGACCGGATGTGGGGTCCGCACGGTCGCGAGGTGGTCAGGGAGCGGGCCGAGTCGGCGAGGGCTCAGGTGACGTTTTCGTTTGTTTGGTGTTTGTTGGATGTAGGTTGTGTGTGTGTTTGATGAATTTTGTGTGTTTTGTCTTAGGCGGCGCATGGCGAGAGGGTCGACGACTTCGGGGCGTTGAACAGCATGCTGTCTGACCCGGAGCCGACCCCGGCGGAGGCCGTGTCTGGGGTCGCCCTGGAGCCGACCCCGGGGACTGTGGGAGACGCGTCGGGTGCCCCCGCATCCGCTGCGGCCGGCGAAGACCTGCCCCCAGAGGTCGCCGAAGGCGCGCCTGATGCCTCCGTAGCTGCTGCGCCGAGTGCTGAAGATCCCGCAGCGGTGGCGGCGGAGACAACAGCGGAAGCAACGGCGGAGCCAACGGCGGAGGCTCCCGCAACGTCAGGGCCTTGGCAGGTGGCGTAGTGGGTGTAGAGGGTTGGGGAAATTTGTATATGTTGCTGAATTTTGGTTGCTGCGCAGGTTCAAGATTTTGGGTCTGCGCACGCAACCGCTACTACTAAATTTTTGGCGGCTTCGATCGCGGAAGATGGTAATGAATGTGGTGGATCTGCATCTGAGTTTTTTGATTGTGCTGACTCTGGGAGCTCGGTTGAGTGGACTGAGGAGTCGTCGGAGGAGGACTTGGACTACTTTGCGGCCTTGGATGTGGCTACGGTGGAGGCTTCGCTGCACGTCGCGGACGCAGGAGATGTGCCAGGTCCTAGCACCGGGCGACGACGACGAAGGGCGGTTGCGAAACGTAGAGTTAGTGGGGCGGAGGGGGCTCGGCTTCGTGTGAGTGGGGCTGGCCGACAGGAACTGTTGTCTTTGCCGGCCGCCGTGAATACAGGTGAAGGGGAACTGTGAAGTCTTTTTGCGGGTGAGGAGCTTAGGATAATGTTATTTAATTATAGGGAGATGGGAATTATTCCTAAGGTTGAGCCGATGTAGAGTGTGGTGCCCTCGCTTGTATATGTGTAGAGGCTTGTATGATGAAGTTGTGTGCCCTCGCTTGTCTATGCCTGCGAAGGCGTTGTGTACTTTGTCTGGTTTGTTTTGTTGTGCTGTGCTGGTGCGATTATAGTTGGTCTTGGCGCGGACGGTTTGATGTTGTCGTTTCTGCCTTTGTTGTGCTAGTCCGGTTGCACCCTTAGGTGTCTTCTGCATGGACAGTCTTTGCGGTAGGCTTCGGTTTTTTCGCACTTGTTGTGCTAGTCCAGCTGCACCCTTAGGCGACTTCTGCGCGGATAGTCTTCGCGGTAGACTTTGGTTTTTTCGCACTTGTTGTGCTAGTCCGGCTGCACCCTTAGGCGACTTCTGCGCGGATAGTCTTCGCGATAGACTTCGATTTTTTCGCACTTGTTGTGCTAGTCCGGCTGCACCTTTAGGCGACTTCTGCGCGGATAGTCTTCGCGATAGACTTTGGTTTTTTCGCACTTGTTGTGCTAGTCCGGCTGCACCCTTAGGCGACTTCTGCGCGGATAGTCTTCGCGATAGACTTTGGTTTTTTCGCACTTGTTGTGCTAGTCCGGCTGCACCTTTAGGCGACTTCTGCGCGGATAGTCTTCGCGATAGACTTTGGTTTTTTCGCACTTGTTGTGCTAGTCCGGCTGCACCCTTAGGCGACTTCTGCGCGGATAGTCTTCGCGATAGACTTTGGTTTTTTCGCACTTGTTGTGCTAGTCCGGCTGCACCCTTAGGCGACTTCTGCGCGGATAGTCTTCGCGATAGACTTTGATTTTTTTCGCACTTGTTGTGCTAGTCCGGCTGCACCCTTAGGCGACTTCTGCGCGGATAGTCTTCGCGATAGACTTCGATTTTTTCGCACTTGTTGTGCTAGTCCGGCTGCACCTTTAGGCGACTTCTGCGCAGATTTGTCGCACGCGAGGGTGGCTAGCGCTTAGCCTCGCGGTGACCTCGTATTGGTCGAATGTCGAAGGTCGTCGTCGCGGTCTTTTTTCGACGCATGTTTTTGCGGGGGATTTCACACATATATTACATGGCTCCGCCTCGTTAAAAACCTCACCCCCCGGGAGGAAAAGAGTGCGGGCCGGTACAAGATTGTTTTTGCGAATTACAAGGGCGAGATCAGCCCTGAGGATTCAAACAAAAAATTTGCGAAGGTTGTCGATGTTCCAGGAGTGCTCCAGGTCCTCGCCGTTTGGCGTTGTGAGCCTGTAAGCGCTGGGGGAAGCTTTTGTCTTGACTATAAAGGGGCCCTCCCACTTGGGCTCCAGCTTGCCCTTGGACTCCGTCCGAGCTGTTCGGACGAGTACGAGGTCCCCCTCGCTGAACTCCCTCGGGATGACTGTGTGGTCGCGCCATGCTTTGGTCTGGGCTTGGTATTTGTTTAGGGCCTGTAGGGCGAAGACTCGGTCTCCGTCAATGAGATCCTTTGAAGTTGGCTCGTCCACGTCGGGGACGGCTGACGGAACTGTTCGCGGGGACCCATGCTTTATTTCTTGCGGGGTCATGGCCTCCGATCCGTATAGAAGGCGGAAGGGAGTAAACCCGGTCGCCCTGCACTCAGTCGTGTTTAGTGCCCAGACTGCCTCAGGTAACAAATCGGTCCATCTGCCCTTTTTTCATCAAGGAGCATTTTCTTGACAGCTGTGAAGATTTTCCCGTTGGCGCGTTCCACGACCCCGTTAGACTGCGGATGATAGACTGAGGCGAAGGCAAGCTTGGTGCCAATGGAGAAACAAAAATCCTTGAAGTCTTGGTTGTCAAACTGCTTGCCGTTGTCAACTGTTAGTTCGGACGGTACTCCGAAGCGGCAAACAATGTTCTGCCAGAAGAATTTTTGGGCAGTCTTTGATGTTATTGTAGAAACAGCCCGCGCTTCGATCCATTTGGTGAAGTACTCGACAGCGACGAAGGCGAACTTAAGGTTCCCCTGAGCGGTGGGCAGGGGCCCGACAATGTCCAGGCCCCAGCGCTGGAGAGGCCATGTATGGGCGATCAGCTTTGTATACTGCGAGGGGCTGCCTGACCGAGGAGAAAACTTCTGGCAGGCTTCGCAGGACCGTGTGACCCGATTTGCGGCGCAGATCATTGTGGGCCAGTAAAAGCCCTAGCGGATCACCTTAGCAGCTAGGGACCTTGGCCCTGCGTGTGAGCCGCACGTGCCATTGTGGACTTCACGTAGGATCTGCATGCCTTCGGCTTCGATGACGCACTTAAGCATTGGCTGACTGACCCCTTTTTTGTAGAGTTGGCCTTCAATCAGTGCGAAGTCTTGGCTTCGATGTCTGAGGCGCTTGGCCTCACTGATGTCGGCTGGATGATAATACCCCTGTAGGAACAGGGTTATTGGTGCCCGCCAGTCTTCGGTCATGATAAGGTTGACTATGCGGTGGCCCTCGCTGTCATTGGTTATTTGGAGCCCTTCGGGGCTCCGGACGGCTGGCGTGCCGATGACATGAAAGAACACGTCGGAGGGCAGAGTTTCGCCCCTGGCGGCAGCCTTGGCCAATGCGTCGGCCTCTTCATTCTTGGCCCGATCCACATGCTACAAGGTGAACCCCTTGAATTGCCTCTCGAGACTTCGGATGGCCGCGAGGTACTGCATGAGCGCGGGGTCCTTTGCTGCATAGTATTTCTCGACTTGGCCGGCAACTACCTTGGAGTCTGTTTTGATGATGCAGGTGGTGACTCCGAGGGCCCTTAGCTTGCGGAGGCCGAGGATGACTGCTTCGTATTCTGCTATATTATTTGTGCATCTGTCGGATTCCAGATTGAAGCTGAGGCGTGCTGCATATCTGTGCTTGACCCCGACTGGTGAGGTGATGACTGCAGCGACGCCTGCCCCCGCATGGCACCATGCGCCGTCGCAATGGATCGTCCAAATCTTCTCTGCGGACGGGTCTGGCTGTGTTGTTGGCCCAGTCCAGTCGACGATGAAGTCTGCCAGGACTTGAGACTTGATGGTTGTCCTGGGCTCGAAGCAGATGTGGTAGCCGGAGAGTTCGGCCGCCCACTTGGCAATACTCACCGATGCCTCCGGGTTTCTGAATAATTCGCCGAGTCCCCTGTTTGAGGTGACTCGGACCTTGAATGCTTCGAAGTAATGGCGCAGTTTGCGCGACGACATGACGACTGCGTAGGCAATCTTCTCCAGCTCTGTCATGTTGCACTTGGACGGTGTCAGCACTTCGGAGACATAGTACATGGGGCACTGCCGGACCACGCCCTCGACAGTCTGCTCCTGCACTAGTGCCGCGCTGACCGCATGTGGCGAAGCCGCGACGTAGAGCAGCAGGGGGAGCGAGGGGTCGGGGCTGGTAAGGACGGCTAACTCTGTCAGGTACTGTTTTAGTGAGGCGAAGGCCGCCGCCTGCTCTGGTCCCCAGGCGAAGTCTTTTGCATCACGGAGTGTCTTGAGGAAGGGGAGACTTCGCTCGACGGACCTGGAGATGAATCTGTTGAGAGCGGCCAATCTGCCTGTCAGGCGCTGGACGTCCCTGATGGACTGCAGAGGCGTCATGTCTAAGATGGCCTGAATCTTGGTTGGGTTGGCCTCGATGCCGCGGCGTGATACCAGGTAGCCCAATATTTTGCCTTGGCGAACGCCGAAGACGCACTTTTCCGGGTTTAGGCGGAGTTGTGCGTCTCGCATGTTCGCGAATGTTTCGGTGAGGTCGACGAGGTGGTCCTCCTTGCTCTTGCTGGCGACGACAATATCGTCCACATATGTGAATATGTTTCTGCCAACTTGCCCTTCGAGCACTGTTTTGGTAAGCCTGGAGAAGGTGGACCCGGCGTTCTTGAGTCCCTCCGGCATTCTGATGAAGCAATATGTGCCGAAGGGTGTTATAAAGCTGGTGCTAGCCTTGTCTTCTTCCTTCATGTATATCTGGTGGTAACCGGAGAAGCAATCGAGGAGGGACATGACTTCGCATCCGGCCGCGCTATCGACTATTTTGTCGATCCGCGGCAACGGGAAATTGTCCTTTGGGCAGGCTTTATTGAGACTGGTGAAGTCGATGCACATTCGCCACTTCCCGCTCTTTTTCTGCACCATCACGACATTGGAGAGCCATGTGGGGTAAGCCACCGGCTCGATGAATTTGGCTTCCAGGAGGCGGTGCACTTCTGCCTTGGCAGCCTCCGTCTTCTCGTCGGACATCTTGTGAAGCCGCTGCTTTTTCGGCCGTACCGAAGGGTCGATTCCCAGACTGTGCTCAATTATTGAACGGCTAACCCCGACCAGATCGAGGGCCGACCAGGTGAAGACATCTTTGTTCTTGGACAGGCAGCAGAGGAGCTTCTCTTCTTCATGCAAAGTAAGGTCTTCGCTGATAATGACTGTCTGCCTGGGCGTGGCCTGGTCGAGGGGGACAGTCTTGGTCCCGTCGTTGCTCTGCAGCTGTGCCTTGTCGTGCTGCTTATTGGTTGGGCTGGCAGGCACGGGGACCTCGCGTTGGGCCGTGAGGCAGTGCACGTTTCTTTGACCGGGCACGAAGTCCCGCTCTATGTTGTGCGCAGTCTGTTGATTGCCGAAGACTGTGATGACGCCTAACGGACCTGGTATCTTCATACATAGGTACAATTCGTGAATGGCTGCTTCGAACTTATTGATGGAGCCCCGGCCCATGATGGCATTGTAAGGATATACCATGTCCACAATGTCAAAGGTTATTTGCTCGCTTCGGGCATTGGGTGATACACCGAAGGAGAGAGGCAGCTCTATTTTGCCGACGGGGAAGGTGCCCTTGCCACCGAAGCCATACAACGGGTTGTCCGAAGGCTTAAGCAGGCTGTGGCTTATGCCCATGCGATCGAAGGCGTGGAGGAAGATGATGTCCGCCTGACTGCCGTTGTAAACTAGGACTTTGTGCAGGTCCCAGCCTGTCACGCTGTAATTGATAACCATGGCGTCGCAGTGGGGGACGCTGCGCAGGTCGACGTCTCGTGCGTCGAAGGTTAGCGGTATGTGGGACCACTTTGTCTGCACGACTGGGCCAGTAACGGCGACATGGTTGATGCTGCGGTAGTGGTCCCGCTTCTGCCGCTTGGTGTCGAAGTCAGTGCTGGACCCCCCAGTTATCATGTGGATGACTCCGCGATATGGTTGATCGGCGAAGTCTTCCTGCTTTGGGGCATGGGGGATGTTTTGATGTTGCTGGTGTGGTGGTGGGGGTGGAGGAGGTACGATTTGTACTTCCTGATGGTGGTGGTAAGCGTGGTGCGGTGGATGCGGGGCGGGAGCGTGGATATATGGTGGAGGGGGTTGCTGGTAATTGTGCGCGACAATTCTGGGGTTGTCGGCTGACTGCGCCTGTGCCATTCTGTCTCTGGTAGCCTTCGTTTCGGGGCAGTCTTTGGTTTGGTGGGCGGAATCTTCGCCATGGAAGAGGCAGTAGAATCGGCGCAGCGGCTGCGCACGCCCTCGGCCCCTACCACGAGTTCCATTTCCGCGGCCCTGGGGGGATATTCCTCGCGACGAGGGGGGTCAGCAGCGGGATGCTGGTTGGCGATGTTGTGCACTTGCTGCTGACTGCGGCCGTCTCGACCGGAGTCTGGCTGCGGAGTCCTTGTCCACGTGCGGCTGGACTGTGGAGCATCTTTTGGCTTCCTTTGGGACTCAATCTTGCGCTGGTGGAGCTCTTCGGATCTGGCATACTTTTCAAACAGCTGATATAACTCCTGGAGGTTCTTTGGCGGATCTCTGATGCAGTGGCTATAAAGGACGCCGGCGCGAAGGCCACTGATAGCATAGTGGATGGCAATCTGGTCATCGACTGAGGGCAGCTGTGATTTGAGTGTTAAAAATTTGCGGTAATACTCCCTCAGAGTCTCCTTTTCCAGCTGCTTGCAGAGCGAGAGTTCAGCCAGGGCGTCGGTGTCTGGGCGGTACCCTTGGAAGTTGAGCAGGAACTTGTCCCGGAGACTTCTCCAGGAATCAATGGACAGCGGAGGCAACCTGGTGAACCAGGTGAGTGCTGGGCCCTCGAGGGCGATGATGAAAGACTTCGCCATTGTGGCGTCGTCCCCTCCGGAAGATGCAACGGTGACCTGATAACTCATTATGTATTGAGCCGGGTCGGTGCTGCCGTTGTACTTGGGATAGGTCCCTGCCCGGAAGTTAGCTGGCCAAGGCGTCACTTGCAGGTGTGGCGCCAGGGGACTTCGCTCATCGAGATAGTTGACCCCTTGGAATGGCGCGGCGTGCGGGAAGGTGTGGTCGCGCTGGGGGAAACGCGGGTCCTCCGGTTGCGCGCGGTGTTGCAGGGGTGGCCCATGATGCAGGCCGAGGTGGCCTTCGCGCGTGTCTTTGAGTTGTGCGCGCTGCTGGAGGGGTGGCTTATGCTGCAGGCCGAGGTGGCCTTCGCGCTGCATCAGCGCAATCTCCCGCTCGAGTTCCTGGGCCTTCTGCTCTTCGTCGCGTATCATTTGCCGCACTTTGGCTAGTGCGGACACGCGCTGGCGCTTGGCCTCCAGTATCTCCTTCTGCCTCTGGAGATTGCGGTTCTTGAGGCGCAGGGCGCGCAGCTGTAGCTGTTCTTCTGCTGAGACGCCGAGGACTTCACCGTCCTCGGTGAGGTCCGCGCCCTCCAGTGGTGCGAAGCCTGTGGGTGGCTGCGGTTGTCCTTCAGGGCCGCAGGTGCGGAGAATGTTGTCTTCGCAGGTGCGGGGAACATCGTCTTCAGTGGCCTCTTGGTGGGTGGATTGGGTGAGGGCGAGGGCCTTGCCCTTCCTTGCGGCGAGCAGGGCTGCCTTCGCAGCCTCGTCAGCCTTCGGGTTAGCTCTCTTGGGTGCCATCGCGGGTGGTTTTCTCGTAGCACGAACGGTGGGCGCCAAATGTTGGAACTTGCTCTCAGTTGCAAGGGGATCCAACAAGGGTGAACAGTGACGTCAACAGGGTTCTCGCGTTAGATGGCAATAGCTCTGTTAATCTGGCCTCTCACGGGCACTATGCAGGGGTATTTATAGGTACCTGAGCGCGTAGCGCCTTGAGCTAAGGACGCATGTGCCCTCAGCTACCTAGATTATCCCCAGAATATTCCCATAAAGCGGGGTTACAGACCGTAATTACAGGGATGCCTTTACAAATTAGGCCCGTAACGCACGGCGGCCACGAGGGGCCCGTTACGATGGGCCGGATCACACGTGGGCCTCTGAGCTGGACGAGGCCGCACCATGGGATGCCCTTCGTCACCGGTCTTCGTCTGGTGCCGACCAAGCGAAGGGTGTCCCTGCCTGTTTTGTTTCTGTTAGCTCAGCTGCTGCAGCGAAGGCTTCGAGCGAAGGGTGGCGTCTTTGCCTTCGCCCCAACACTTCTCCTATTCCAATGAATTAGGCACACTCTCATAAGTTTTCTTTAAAAATATATACTTTCATCATGGAGTCAAGTTAAAACTTTAGAGTAAAAATAGTTTAAAGGCATGTTTATTTAAGATTATAATCCACTTAGATTATATAATCTAACTTATTTCGAACTAAGGGGATGTTTGTTTGGGATTATAATCTATCCAGATTATATAATCCAACAAATTTTGAACTAAACGGGTTTTAGTTTAAAATAAGTTAGATTATATAATCGGTAAATTATAATACAAACAAATAACCCCTAGGTTTAAAGCCTTAGGCTGGCTCCAACAAGAGCCCCTAAAGCCTTCTGTACTCTAAATATAGAGGATCAAACGGTCCTCTACGCTCCCCAGCAGCGTCCTCTAAACGGTCCTCTAAATTTAGAGGACGCTGCTAGATTATCTATATAGAGAGTTTCTCTAAACGGTCCTCTATCCATTTGAATACTTTAAATAATCGGTTTAACAAAACTAAAATATGTACATTTGAGAGTAGGATAAATATGTATGTACAAAAAATAAAAAATAAAAATGTCTCTAATATAGGTATTTGCGTATAGAGCACGTGATTTAGAGGATGTTGTTGGAGAGGAAAAAGATATAGAGGATGTTGGGGCCTTCGTCTTCCGAAGGTCCTCAAAAACATGATTAATAATGTTTCTCAAGTGAAATATATGTACAGGAACCTTCACACATGGAACGAAGCTGTTCACAATATGAAAAGCACGATCGGGACGAAGGTCGAATCAATTCCGAAGCTACGCGCAATGAAGCTTCGGCTCAGTAGCAGAAAAAGGAACCGACTTAAAGAGGAAAATGCTATCTAGTCCTCGATAGATTGTCCTTAAGTCAATTGTAAACATGAAGGGCATAAATGTAATTTTACATAGGCTGTGCTCTGTGCCTATAAATAGATTAACAGTATCTCTGTACTGTTCACGATGACTTGTATTCGCTCGTGCGTCACGGTTGGACTTTCGCCTTCTATCAAGCCGAAGGTATAAATATAATTCAATATTGTTCTTGTTCATCCATGATGAGATAATAAATATATATTGATGATGTCATATGATTATTCGTCTTATCTCTCATATTTCATAGCTTCCTCTTTTATTAACATATACTGTGATGGTGAAGGTACTTCCCTCATGACCTTCGTCTGAAGATCATTATATCCTAAGGGAGATAATGCTTCGAAGGACGAAGGACATTAACCTTTAACATTTTATGTTGCATTGTTCTTAACTTATAGCATTTGAGAACAAGTACCTAACAGAGGATAAAATCTTTTAGAGGAGACTGTAAAAGACGGATATAGAGGATGTATATAGAGGATGTTGCTGGAGACAGCCTTATTCTGACACCGAGAGTATTTGGGCTAGATTGCAGTGCTTCTTACATCAGACAGCCCGTCACAGTTTGCCATTTGGGCTCTCGCACATTGCACATTTCGCCCGGAGAATTCCTGGCTATTTTCCAGCCCGCCTCAGATTTGAGCCCAAGTTGGTGAGCTCAGTCATTTCTGCCACCTCGTGGACAACTCGTTCGTGGTTGCGGGGCAGATCCGTTCAGACTTCAGAGTCCTCTGCGCCTGTGTATTTGTGCCGTGCATCTCTGTACAATCGTGTTCTGGTCCTCTGCTACACACGCCTCAGTCAGCAGACGGAACGGAAGCCTCCCATCATGCCGCCGAGAACCATGTGGAATAAATCATAGATGTTCTCGAGTGACTCGTTATGGCATTGGAAAAAGGCCTTCCCCCCAGACCTGGAGAGTGAACTGGAGGCCATTTCCTCCATCCCGCGCAATGATGGCGTCGTCGTCCACTGATTTCTTGCATCAGGCAACGAAGCTCTCGATGGATTAGGCCAATGTTTAGTCCTGCGTTAGAGGCTGAGATAACACCGTTCATCGATTGTCGTGCAGCAATCAGTGAGGTAATAATCTATCGTTCATCGAACACTCTGCCCTGCATTTTCATTTGGTTCTGCGATGGAAAAGCCAGCTCGAACAATGATATGAATTTCCTTTGGGTTACGAAAGATTCTCATAGCATCAGCGTTACAACAGCCATGACATGCATGCACGACCATGCATAGTTTATCTCGGCCGCCATCGAGATGTTTATACTACATGAACCAAAAGGATCCATTCTTGTATTCTGTAAAGGGATGATAAAGGGAGTGGCTTTATTAGCGGCCAATCATTCGCTCTTTCGGAAATACATGAATCCAGCTAGAATTTTAGTGGCTCCGGTAATCAGAAGCACACGCAGATACGCAATTTAGAAGAAGAAGAAGAAGAAGAAGAAGAAGAAGAAGAAGAAGAAAAGGGGGCGGCTGTTGAAATAAAGACAAGGCTGTATGCACGCAGCAGGCAGGATTACATTGTCGGCGAAACCACCCTGGCAGGCAGCACCAAAGCCATTCTTTGCAGTCGTGGCATGGCACGAACCAGTCCGTCCCTCTGAATTTATCTCACTCGACGTCGGCGACAGACAGCACATCGCTGCATCTTTGGAGCCGGCGCCACCGCCGCCGCTTCTGCGCGTGAGTTGTCCCAGGCTTTGCTACGCAATTGGATAATCACATGCCAAGCTGCAGCCACCACCACCACCTCCTTTTAACGGTGCTCGGCGGCAGGCACGCATGATGGCCTGATATATGCCGCCAAAGGCTTCTGCGCGCCTACCTGGCCATCTTGATTGCGCGGCAGAAATCAAATGTTGTTCCACGGCCATGGGTCGGGCAGGCGGCAGACCCGGGCGCTCGGCGTGTCAGTCTGGGGAGGGTCGGAGGGAGGAGAAAGCGAGCAAAGATGTTGTTGGCATATGTTCCTTCCTTTTCCGGTGTCGTTCGAGCGGCCCTTCGTCATGTGCTTCTGCGACGCGGCCAGCTCCACGCACAGCGAAAAGGAACCACCTTTTTAAGTTTGGGCCATCTCGTCTCACCTCTCCCTCTCTCTCTCTCTCTCTCTTTTCTGTTTGTCTGAAATCATGGGGAGAAATTCAACGGGTGTCAGAGGTAGTTACAGTTCCAACCAGGCAACGTGCACTCGATGACGCCACATCATCAGTGTAAACTGTGAAGCCATGTTTCTGTCAGAAACTTGGCTGTAGCAGCAGGGGGCGATGAAGTGAGCTAGAAGAAAACTAGTATGTACTTTCTATAAATCTTCTCGGATATTGTGCATATGTTGTGCAGCGTCGGGCTTCGAACTTTTTTTTTTTCCTTCCCTGACGCGAATATATGCGATGCGATGTCGCAGCGGTTGCGAGGTCTTGCTTGCAGTTAGGTTAACATCTATGTAAATTGATCACTAGAAGTAGTAACAACAATAACATATATATAGGATGGGACCATAGTTGTCAACTAGAAATGGATAAACAGGCCGTTCCACCCGGTCCGGTCTGAACCTGGTGAAGTTTGGCCCGTTTTTGGTCCGGCATGCTAGACATGGTTAGAAAACCGGTTCGGACCTTTTAAGCCCGCGGGCTCGTTTCTCTGTCTGAGCCTAACACGCTGCGGGTCTAAACGGATCGGATCGGCCTGGTAAACACGAAATAAGCGATCTGAAAAACGGGTTAAGTGGGCCGGTAAACACGATTTAGTATACAAAGCGAGCTTGGCAGGTTTAGAGACAAACGGTCTATGCCAGGCTAACCCGCCAGGATTAGTTTCATATCTGGGTTCGACCCGCTTATTTATGTCGGATCAGTCTGGATCCGTATAAAAGTGGGTCGGATTGGACTCGTACGGAACCAGAAAAAACATGCTTCGAACTGGGTTTTCAGACTTCGAACTTTTTGTACATCTATAGTGTCAAGCGTGCTTTTTTTGTTTTGTTCTCAAGCAAGATCGACGGGACAGAAGTAGCTTCGTACCGATCGTTTCGCTCTTGACGCAGCAACCTCCCGATCCGTTAACGGCTAGTTGGGTGATGTGCGAGAGCGACAGCTTCGTTGCTTATCGGCAATCATCTCATCTGGCCTAGGGGATTTCTCCATCCCCATCCTCGCAGGGAGAAAAACTCTCCGTTCCCGTCCCCGCGAACGCTCACGGGAGAGCTTTTTTTCCATTTCCGTCCTCGTCGACGAATTTATCCCCGTGGAGAACCTCACGGGGAATCTGTCCTCACTAGAAGTACAATATTTAAAGATATATTTAAATCGATTATATCAAATTAATACACATTTAATAAACAAGATTGAAAATTATAAGAGACATATACTTTAGAGTTTAGTTTGCTAATTTATAACATGTCATGTATTGAGTTTTTACTATAATTTTAACAAATAAATTGACTAACTTGGATAAAAAAAGTTTCGTGGGGGCGGATACATGAGGAACGGAGGCGGGAGATGGTTTCCCGTCCCCGTGAACCCGACGGAGATTAAATTTTCTAATTTAGATTCTCATAGGGATTAAATTAGTCTTATACCCATGCCGTTGTCATATCTATGGCTGCATATGACCCGTAGCAACCGAAACGCCCGCCTCAAGTATCGTCTCGCGTTTGGGCCGGGCGGCCGGGCGGCCAGCCAGAGAGCTAGGTTCTCGGCGCGAGGTCACTTGTGTAATAGGACTTAGATTTTATACTACACAGAATCGAATCAAATTGGAATAAAAAAAATTCTATTTATTTTTAAACTAGAAGCAATTAAGAGCTATAAGAAGAAACGTGATCGTGATCCGTTACCACATCGTCACGCTTCGATCCACCCGTCTCCACACTCGCTCCACCATGCATTCGGGCGTCGAGGAGGAGAGAAGAAGAAAAAAAAAAGATCGTGTTCGGATGGCTTTGCTCTAGCTACGGTCGGTGGCGGTTGGTTGCAGGAACTAACTTACGCAAATGCTACTTAGCACTTGAACCACCGGGCACCGGCGTCGCGGCGGCAACCGCGATTCCGCTGAAGCCCTTTTTCTCCGATGCACGCAACCGTTCCCAGTGGCGGCGGCGTTGGGCGACAGTTTCCGCGGGAAACGGTGGCTTCGCGTCGGGACTACCCTTTCTGGAGAGGATACAAGGATCTGCATGCTGTACCGGTACAAGGATACGTCGAGTGGTTTGACGTCGCGTTCGTCAGGTACATACACGCAGGGAGGCACGTACAAACTTTGGCATGTTATACCTTCGATCACTGTCACCGGCTAGCTGTTCAGATGAAAGCGAGTTTTAAAATGTACGAGCTAAAAGCTCATATATCATGTTGCTTGCTCACAGACGTCTCAACACTGCGTCACAGTGCAAGCGACGTTATTTGGTACATACTAGGGAGCCAACACGTTTCTAATTTGGGAGAGGGCGGCCTCCTGTCTCTGAAGCTGACGCCTGACGGAGGCTGCTCCTCATTAAAAAAATATAAATTTGTTGGAGTTCCCGCAACAAACTGTAAACAGCAGATTAGGCGAGATGGAGCCAGTCTGCATCGTCGAGCGTTCGGGAACCGTCTAGCTCACGAGCAAAAGTCAGACGAAAGAGTTGGAGCTACCTGCTGATGCCCGAGCCCGACACCCACAGCCCGCATGAGTTGTGGTGTACGGGATGGAATTGGATCAAGGAGTGATCTGGAAGCTCTAGCTTAAAGGCAACAGAGAACACACCCGATCGAGCCACAACCACAACACGGAAGGGATCAGCGAAAAAGCAAGGGACATCTGAACGTAGGACTGTACCGCTCTTCAGAAACAGAAAAAAAAAGAAAACAGAACTACAGCAAAGCTACGCTCCGGCCCGGGCGGTACTGATCGGTTTGCTTCTTCGTATCGTATATGCGTAGCTTGGCACGGTGGAGGTGTTGCTGGAGTGATTGATTTGCACCGAATGCCGGAAACTGAGAATGAAGTGGGCAGTGACAAGTGCACTTTTCTGTCATCATGCTATGCTAAACAGAATGATTATTCATAATAAGAAGCGCCATTATGATCCTAGGCTTGTAGCACACCGCTAGTTCTATTAGTTTGTGGTCGAGAGAGAAAGAAAAATCATGGAAATCACAAAGTGATGATCAATATTCAAGCATCGTGGACCTCTCAACAGTGCCTTTTGGCTCTGCACCATGTTGTTATGATCTACAGATGGAAAAGGAGATATGGAGGATCGTCATCAGATTAACCTCAACGTTTTGGGTCCCTTGTATATTATGCTTAGGTCTTGATACTCCTTGTGTCGTCTCTAACTTCATCGATATGCAATAGGCCATTATATAGAAGTTTTCCATGTTAAATTAGAATTAATTTTTTTTCCTTTATTAGCTTTAGCATCCCCTCCGTCAATCAGAGTTGGGCAAAGTCATGGCAAACAACGCCTCGACCTACAATTTCCGCCATATTTCAATACTTTAGCTATATTTCAATACTCATATCGTCATATTGCAATCTGAGTTTGTGGGCCGTAAAGCCTCAGAGGGACTGACAATAGACTCTCAATTTACGCTATAAGATTTAAGGATCAGATTAAATTAGGATTGATCTCTATTACTATTCATCTTTGAATTAAAATTTATTTAGAGTTTTACCATTTTGTAAGAAAGCATTTGGATTATGATCCATTACCACCCCTATCTATTACCCAGTTAAATTCGTAATTGCGTCATTTGCTCCGCGTTTTGGTTATGAGGTGTTTGATTCTGCGATCGATTACTCGTCCTCTCAACCCAACAACCGTCACACGTCGAAGCGTCAACACTGCGCCGCTGACGCCTTGGCCCCGCGCTCCGTAGCTGTCATGGGCCGGCGGCAAGGCAACCAACTTTGCCTCCCTCTTTTCCTCGTGGCGGCAGCCGGCCTCCCCAAAGACGCGCCGGCCGGACCCCACGACGCGCCAACTCGCTTTCGTCGCGCCGAAGCCCCGCCCCCCCAGTACGCAGTCCCACACGAACCGCCGTTCAAAAAACCCCCTTCGGAGCCTTGTTTGATTTGATCGTTTGGAGCTTTGTGTTGGAGCCTGGAATTTGAATAGATGCTCTTCGTCAAAATACAATATTTGTTCCATCCTAAAATAGTAGACATATTTATATAGGAAAAAAACAAATTTGTACAACTTAGAAATTTCTGTATACTAACCGTGGGAGCAAAACCGTTCAACCACAGCGTTCACATAGGGATAATAATTTGCTCTAAATTTTACATTATATTCCCTCCGTGTTTTTTATTTGTCATAATTTAGTTTAAAAATAAACTAGTGTCTCACAAATATTTGAGATCAGAGGATCAGAATAAAATCAGACTATATTTATATTTATTTTTGAGCTAAAAATATTTAAGAATTCAAATAAATTGTGAAGATAGATTTAGATCGTGGTGGACGTCATTATTTTAAGAAGAATGCTTCACGTACGACTCACCTGGACGACTAGAGTACGACCAACGTAATCTATGGTTGTTGTTGCCTCGTATTCTGAACTAATGAATGATAAACCATTAGATGACCTTAATCCTACTTGAGTCTACAATTGTACTCGCACGTGACGTGTAGTGCTCTTCTTTCGATTAAACTATACATGTGTAGTATATAGGACCAAAAAAATTATTGTGTCGGATTTATATTCAAAGAGCATGCAAGACGATATTGGTTCATTCTATTTTGTTTTATATTCAAAGTGCTTAAAATTCGTCAAAAATAGTATATAGACAAATTTTGTAAAGCTAGAGCTAAATCTGGCCGGCCCAATGTCCAGTCATTTGTGGTCGAACAGCAGTTCATCAGTGGAAGCTCCTCTTGTTCGTGTTGCTGCAGATGGTTTGGGCGCTCGCGTGGACAGGATCGGTATGGTCGTCGCGGCTCGGGTCCGGCATGGTCGGGGTACAGCGTGGCCTAGGAAGGGCCGGAGCGGCTTGGGTTCGGCGCGGCCGGAGGCCAGCACGGCTGCACGAGCGGCGCAAGCTCTCGGCACGGGCGTGACGCGTGAGGCCGGGGTCGAGCGCGGCCGCGCAGCCAGGCGAGCTGGTGCGGGGTGGCCTGGGGCGAGGCCATCACGTCCGTTGCGATGGAGGCCGTGGCCGGGGGCGACGTGGTGAGCCCAGCCAGCGCCACGGCGGCGGCCATGGTCGGCTGGGCGAGCAGGTGGACAGGGCTAGCGGGGACGTTGGGAGAGGGAAAAAAAATGAACGAAACATTATTTTTTAGATAGAGTTTATTTAAATGAGATATTTATTTAAACATGGTTAAAAAGTTTACTTTCAAAATATTAGCACATATATTTAAAATAACGTTCATTAGTGCAGTGCAAATAGATGCATGGTATAGTGGTAGGAGCGGTAGTGTGGGCGTTGGGATAAAGAAAAGATGAATGAAAAAAATGTTTAATGAGTGCTATTGATAAGTAATTATTCCCGATGTCTCAGAAGGTATAGATTTATTATAACGTTTTAAGCTTGGTGGTGTTTGGATACTAAAGTTTAGCATGTATCACTTTAGATATTTGAATATTTATTACAAGTATTAAATATAGTCTAATTACAAATTAATTATACAACTAAATACTAAACCAGCGGGACAAATTTTCTAAGTTTAATAAATCCATGATTGACAAAGTTTATTGTAACATCACATGAACAAATCATAGAATAATTAGGTTTAATAGATTTGGTTTACTGTTTAGTTATTAACTATGTAATTAATTTTATAATTAGACTATATGTAATATTTGTAACTAGTGTTCAAACATTCGACATAACAAGTACTAAACTTTAGCGTCGTGAAACAAACGAACCTTTTTTAGGTGTTCTATGAAATCTATAAATCCAAATCTAAATTTTAGTAATTTTAAATTTGGTGATGGAGAAATATTTAGTTAGGAAAATAAAATCTAAACCTGTTTAACAAAAACAAGACAGCTGAGCGGACAAAAAAAAAAGAACAAAGAAAAAAAAAGGGAGAAAGGGGAGCAACATTTCCGCTTCACTAACCATAATTTTTAAAACCGAAGCAGCCGAAAGAAAAGGAGGCAGGGAGAGCGAGGAGGCCACAAAGCACCCACTTCACCTTCCCATCCATTATAACCACCCCGTCCCACAAAACCACTACGCCGACTCGCCGAGGCTGCGAGGGAGAACCCAGCAGCTCCCATTAATGGACTGCGCAACAGCTTAAACTCCGCCGCCCATTTCAAACAGAATCGAACCGGCCGCAGCATCGCAGCGCAGCGGTACGCGCCTCGGAGGTGGAGGGAATGTCGGAGGCGGTGGCGATCCTCTCGCTCTCCGCGTCCGCCGTGGTAGAAGACGTGCTGCGGCAGCACGGGTGCCGCCTCAGCGACCGCGACCTCGCGTCCCGCAGGGCCGAGGAAGCTGGTGTGGTTCGCACGCCCCATTTCGCTTGTGTTCGTTTCGGTTTTTGCCGGGCTCGCCCGTGCGGGGTTTTCTGAATTTTGTTTGCTGCGGGTCAATTGGTGGGTGCAGCGGGGAGGAGGAACGAGGCGGCGGGATGGCTGCGCCGCACGGTGGGGGCCGTTGCCGCGCGCGATCTTCCGGAGGAGCCGTCGGAGGAGGAGTTTCGCCTCGGCCTCCGCAACGGCCAGATCCTCTGCGGCGCGCTTAATCGTGTCCACCCGGGCGCCGTCCCGAAGGCAAGCGCTCCTTGTGTTCGTTATTTGTCCCGTTCGTTTCCCGCCGCCGTTGCCACTGTGTCGTGACGGTGACCGTAGTTCCACGCGCGTGCGTGCAGGTGGTCGTGAATACGGCGGCGGACTCCGTGCTGCAGGCCGACGGCGCGGCGCTGTCGGCGTTTCAGTACTTCGAGAACGTGCGCAACTTCCTGGTGGCGGCGCAGGAGATCGGCCTGCCGTGCTTTGAGGCCTCCGATTTGGAGCAGGTTAGTGTCGAAACGAGTGGGTGGGGTATCACCAGTGGCTTTGCTTGCAGCTTCAGCAACTTGTCACCACACCCTTGCTTTCTACACACACTCTCACGCGTAGCCTGTTTGACGTGCCTTTTTGCCTTTCTGGGCGCAGGGAGGGAAGAGCGCCAGGGTGGTGAACTGCGTCCTCGCACTGAAGTCGTACGGTGACTGGAAGCAATGCGGTGGCACCGGGCCGTGGAAGTACGGCGGGAATATTAAGCCATCGGTATCCGGCAAGTCCGGCCACGGGAGGAAGAACTCTGAACCGTTCCGGAGGAGCCAATCGATCAATGAAGGTGAAGTGCTCTATGATGAAGCTGGGTTCAACGGCGACGCTCATTTTGATTCCAGTGACATGGTTAGCTCCAGCTCTAACTTCCTAGTTGCATTCATTTCTCTTTCTAGTTGCAATCTGGTTGATTTGCTGATCCCTTTATATGTGTTCCAAGCAGTCAACATCCCGCCCCCTTAAAATGTTGGTCAGTGCAGTTTTGTCCGACAAAAGGCCAGATGAAGTTCCACAGGTATACTAATTTGCTTCACCACTTTTTTTTGTAAACTACCTACCAGTTCAATGTACTTATTTAATCACTTCTATTGATTTTTCTCCTATGGTATTACCAGTTCCATGATGTTCTTACTCTGTTGTTTGTATGCAGCTCTTGGAGTCCATGCTGAGCAAACTTGTTGAAGAATTTGAAAATCGTCTAAACAGCCAAAATGAATTGGTATGTTTGGTATCTTTTGTCCATTTCTCCTCTGTCAGTTTTTTGATTCCTTGTGCATACTGACATATGGCAGTATGCTGAGATTGCAATTGGTAATATAATAGTCAAAGTTTCAACACATTGGAGCAGGTCAAAGCGGCTCTAAAAAGTGGTATTGATAACACCAAATCATTTTCAAAATCAAAGGTCCTGGTTGAGACCCCTCCTAATACTAGTGGGAGAAAGGCAAGTTTTAGATCACTTTTATTTATTATGCTCGAATTGTGTTTCTTCTTTTACTCATGAAGTGACTTCTGCTGCTGTCAGAAATAAAGTTAGGATAAATACACTGCAATTTTTGCTTACATCCAAAACATTTATTTGATAATGTCCTATATAGATGGATACAGGAGATATTTACTGTAACCACAAAAAAACAAAAAAAGAAACATCAAGAGAAGCGGCACTGAAGCAACATTTATTTTTACAACAACAGTCAAAGAATGTTGAGGTAACTTCTCTGTTTTTCACTTTATTCCTTAACATCCCAATAATGTTTACTTAAACGTTTATGATTCTTGTTGTCTCTAGGAACTTAAGAGTGATCTGATAACTACAAGGGCGGGTATGGAGTATATGCAAATGAAGTACTCTGAGGATCTCAACCTTCTTGGTAATATGTAATGTGCTTCAAAAGTTTTGGAGATTTATGAATTACTTTAATACCGAAAATAATAATGAAAGTGCACATTTGCAAATTTTGTTTCAGGAAGGCACCTGTTTAGCTTGGCTCATGCTGCTTCTGGTTATCACAAAGTTCTTGAAGAAAATAGAAAACTATACAACCAGGTGCAGGATCTTAAAGGTGCGTTTGTTACAGTGAACATTTAAGCATGGAGATCCCAACCTGTATAGCCGAAGGGTCGGTGTTTTAAAAAGAAGAAAATGCGGTCTTATTTTTTTTGTTTCTTATCTATATAGGAAGTATCAGGGTATATTGTAGGGTGCGTCCCTTTTTGCCTGGACAAGCAAGTCCATCCACTGTGGGTTCCATCGACGAGGGCAACATAACCATTGTCACCCCTTCCAAGTCTGGAAAGGAAGGCCGGAAAACTTTTAGCTTCAATAAGGTTTTTGGCCCATCAGCAACACAAGGTACTGTACACTGTCACTACTAGCTCTTCCTTTTCAGTTATGTATTGGAAGGAGATCCATATAGTTGTACGGTGTGCAGCTGAGGTGTTCTTGGATACTCAACCCCTCATTCGCTCGGTCCTTGATGGATACAATGTTTGTATCTTCGCATATGGCCAAACCGGATCAGGGAAGACATACACGATGGTGAGTAATGCACATCAATATTTGCCTAGTAAGAGTGAGTGTAAAAAATTATGAGTATCACTGACTTTCTCCGTTTATAACAATTTTTATTTCTAATAATGGGTTTATGTAGAGTGGGCCCAAGAACATGACTGAGCAAACCCAAGGTGTCAACTATCGGGCACTTGGTGATCTATTTAAGCTTGCTGAACAAAGGAAAGGAACCTTCATTTATGATATTGCTGTACAAATGATTGAGATTTACAATGAACAAGTTAGGGATCTCCTTGTCAGTGATGGTCTCAACAAAAAATATCCTTGAAGAAATTATGTTTTCTGTCTAATTGTGTTAGTTTCTTTATGTTATATCATGCTGCCGCAGGAAATTGATTTTCCTTAATGAATACGTACATTAGAGATTCGGAATAATTCTCAAAATGGGCTAAATGTTCCGGATGCAAGTCTTGTTCGTGTGGCATCAACAATGGATGTCATGGAATTGATGAATGTTGGGCAAAAGAATCGTGCTGTTGGCGCGACTGCACTAAATGACAGGAGTAGTCGTTCACACAGGTAACTTTGCAACATTTATGTGTATTCGAATCATGTAAGTTATTTCAACATAGCAGTATAAAGTAACACATTTTTCCTGTAACCTTGCAGTTGTTTAACTGTTCATGTTCAGGGAAGGGATCTGACATCAGGGACAATCCTTCGTGGTTGCATGCATCTAGTTGATCTTGCTGGAAGTGAACGGGTTGATAAATCAGAGGTCACTGGAGAAAGGTTAAAAGAAGCACAACATATAAACAAATCATTGTCAGCCTTAGGGGATGTAATTGCTTCGCTTGCCCAAAAGAATTCACATGTACCTTACAGGAATAGTAAATTAACACAACTTCTCCAAGATTCACTTGGTAAGATTACTCTCTTACAATTTTATTGTACACTAATTCTGGTGCTGAGTATAGCTAAAAAAAAAGAACAGCTGGCATCTCTCACGTGAGTGGGTTCACCTAGGCAAGCCTTACCCCCTGCATTTTGCAGAGAGGCTGCATCGAACCTAAGACCTTTGGTGCTGAGTATAGCTGTAACTCCTTTTTAATTGGTCCACATTGATTATCAACAGGAGGTCAGGCCAAAACCTTGATGTTTGTTCATATAAGCCCGGAAAGTGATGCTGTAGGAGAAACCATCAGCACCTTGAAGTTTGCTGAGCGTGTGTCAACTGTTGAACTTGGTGCTGCTCGATTAAATAAAGAATCTGGAGAAGTTAGAGAGCTTAAAGAGCAGGTTTACTTCTGCTGTTATGTTATGCTATCATATTTCTTACTGCCCTCTCTATATTCAGGATATTTATATTCTCTGTTCATGCTTAGATTGCTCGACTTAAATCAGCATTAGCTGCGAAAAATCTAGGATCAGAGCAAATCATCAGTCATGACTCTGAGGCATTTAATATAAAGACGCCTTCGCCTGGTTTTTCAAACACACGACAGGGTAGCTGTGATCTACTGTCTAGCCAAAATAACTTCAGACAACCAATGGAGGATGTTGGAAACATAGAGGTAACAATGATCTGAACTTCTCCATTGTGTCTTACATGTAACCCTTACATCATCTTTAAAAAATGTAACCTTCAGAATCCAAATTAGACCTTGTTCGGTTATTCCTATCCCATGTGGATTGGATGTAATTGTAAAAAAAATATGAAAGATTTTGACTTATTTGGAATTTAAACCCACTCAATCCTATCCAATCCACATGGATTGAGAGCAAAATGAACAAGCCCTTATTGGGTAGTAAAAGATGCATGGCATAGTGAGCTATGATCATACACTCTTGGCACTCTGGCTTCCAACAAGATTATTTCAATATTTTAGTATGATCATGAACCATGGGCTATTTTTTTTCCAGGCTAGAGCCAATCATACACTAAGGCAAAAGAAACCAAGCTTTGATCTCCAGGATTTATTAACAGCAAGTGATTCTCCTTCATGGCCAGATAGCAATTTGAGGGTAAATTTTCAGATGGGAGATGAAAGAGAAGCAATTGGTGGGGACTGGATAGATAAGGTTGTAGTGAACAACAATAATTCAGCCAGTGATTGGGAGGGTGACAACGCAGCTTTACCTGACTTTTTTTACCAGAGATATCATTCAGGTATGAGGGAGAATCAGTACCAGAGGAACAACATGAGACAAAAGGATGACCACGAGTATGAACAGCAAAGGCCTCGATTTTACTCTACAAATACTGATGATTCTGATGACATTGACATAGCAACAAGTGATTCCTCAGAATCAGATGCACTATGGCAGCTCAATGTCCAAAGCATGAATAACTCAATTAGTGAGAGTGGTTCGAAGGTTAAGAAACCACAAATAAAGCTTAGAGATGGTTCAGATGCCAGGTAATTGTCTTTGACATTAAAAACATCTATATAACAGCAAATAAGTTTGTGACTTACCGATTTGTGGCATCAGGGATAACAAAAATAGTGCACTCCGAACTATGATTTCCAAATTTTGCATGGGCAGCAAATTAGCACGATATCTTAAGTTTGGATATTGGAGTATACAGTTTGGCTTTTGCTTAATTTGAATTGTGTTATAAAACAATTTGAATTAAAAGCATTGAGACATTCTATTCATACATGTGGATCACTGGATCACAGTAATTTCAACTATCAACAATGTTATTTGCGAAGGCTAACTAATCACAGGTTTACTGGGCATCTGAAAATTTTAGTATGGAAACCTATACTAGTATGTACATCTTGTTTTCCTAAAATTCTTCTGTTCGTATACAATCCCTTAATTTTGAAATGTTTCGGAAAAGAGAAATCAAATAACAGACTAAACTAGACCATTTACAAAATATTAACCGCTTCTTTGGCTTGAAGATTAATTCTTTGTTCCATGTACTTCAGGACACCGATTCATTCTCAAATACCATCAGGGTCGAGAAAAGTCGCAAACGGTTCGAGTAGATCTGTTAGGCAGCCTTTAAGCAGAAGCGACAGCAGAAGGCTTTCATCAAATGGAAGACAAACTGGTGCAAAGTAGGGACTTACAATGATCGCGTGCAGTTTTTGCCTTTTTCTTTTCTGTGTTTGTCACGAGAGATTGTGAGGTTGCTCTCGAGTACAGCAATGAGTGACAATAAACCCAATTGAGTGTGTCAGTGTGGTGAGTTGTGATCTCAACAACTGGTGTGTGAGGCCATTAACTTTTTTTTCCTTATTGGCTTATCAGGCTATGTTGAGTTCTTGCTAATTCTCTGTATCTTGTCCATAATATAAATATATAATGAAAAGAAAGGAAATTGATTGATCAAAAGCTGGTGCCTAATAATTTTTTATACTCGAATGCTTCAATTTTCTCTTCTGACCAAGGTTCCTTTGCAGTGTCCCTCAATTTTTGCTTTTGCTGCAATTCTTTTCAATCAACATATGATGCCCATGGCCCACCCTACCATGAACAAATGAAGTTATATGATAACAGCATCTGGTGACATAGGTTTCTTTTCAGCTACTGACGAGCCAACAACCTCATTTGCATTCAATTTTTGCGTTACTGACGGCGTTGCCGAGTGACCTGAAATATGACATCGCTGTAGAGCTGCGGTGCTTGCTAATTTTCTGTTCACCTACGGGTGGATACTCACCTCTGGACTCTGGTGGTTGTTTTCGAGCTTCAGTGTAAACTTGCACGTCGTCTCATGCATGAGTGGAAATTGGTCACGAATATGTGCCGTTAAGCTTACAAAATTTCGGACAGTGTCACAGACTCACAGTGATGCATACGTAACTCAGTAACTGGACCTTATTGTTTAGGCATATAATGGCTATATTTGAATGTACTAGAGCTGATAGTTAGCTGCTAAAATTAACTAAAGACGTTTAAATAATGTAGCTAATAGTTTGCTATTAGCTAATTTTAGCAAATTAACTAGTACTACCTCTATTTTTTATTTGACGCTAGATAGTTCAATTTTATACTAGCAAACGTCAAATAAAAAATCGGAGGGAATAATTAATAGCTAATTTCAATAGCAACTTTTTAGTCAACAAAATATTAGCATCACCAATGTCTGCTTAAAAACAGAAGTGTTGAGACCCAAAATGGATAGACAGATGGTTCGGCCCTGTAAGCTGAATGGCTCGGACGGTCCGTGGTGGCGACGTAGACGGTCCGTGAGTACGCAAAATCAGTTAGGGTTTTAGATTTCTAGCGGGATTTGTTAATAAAACCTGCGGGATTAACTCGGAAACTAACTTGTAATAGGTACAGGCCTCCTCCCTTTATATAGATGAAGTGTTACGGTCGATTGAACCCCTACAATCGATTCAATCAATTTTATTTATCGTTTTTACCTTATATATTATGAGTAGCTCTAGTTTAGTCTTCCTATACCTTGAATCTTCACAACTTTTCGACTCTATGTTGACTAGATGTATCTTAGGTGGCCTACCGACGCCAAGTTACACCCTAGAATCTTTTCTCCTCGACGAGGTCCCTCCTGGGAGACGAGATCTAAATCTGTTGCGAAGAAGAAAACCCCTACGCCATCGCAGATCGTCCGAGCCTTAGACGTGTACCGTCCGGACGTACGAAGAAGAGGAAATGCTCCTGCACTAGGTCGTGGATCGTCCACGCCTCCGCAGAGAACACTGCCAGATGGTTCGTTTTAGTGTTTGGCGTACAGATTGGTGCCAACAAAAAGCTAAACACGGGCACTCAGTTATTAAAAAAACTGTGGCAGAAGCCAAACGGTTGAGGCGATGAGCCTGTCTGGTCTGCGGCCAAAATTTACCATATCAAAGATTTGATAAGCTAAAGATAGATAAAGGAATTATCATAAATTTAGCAAGCCAAGTGTGAGAGGTTAACAAGTTTTCGTGCTCACAAATAATAATGGCCTGCCAAATCTTTGCTCTGGCAAATATTCGATGCCAACCAATCAAGCCCAAATACTCTCAAGTCTTGCCGGACCAACTAAGCATGAACAGATGAAATGGGAGCCCATTAAGAAACTGGAATGTTGGGCTATTAAGAAATAATACTAACCAATAATCATGACCTACTACTGTTAACATAGATGGGCCGAATTGTCCTAGCTAGTAGTGGATTGTCATCGGGGTCTATATGAAAGTGCTATTCCACACCACAGTTAAACTTATGGCTGCTACACGGTTGCTCCTGTTTGAGGAGGACGCGACTATGTTTTTATTGCTAAGTAATCCTAGTTAGGGTTATATAGGTAAATACCTGCTTTATCCCTAAGGAGTCTCACATCTTTATATAAGTAACCCTAGTTATGGCTGCTAAACCTTATATTCTATGTCTCGTGTGTTTCCTCTGTCATGCATATGGGAAGGGAGACATGTTCTCTATAGCTTCTTGTACCTCTACTGCTGACGGGAGGGAAGGGAGCGGATCTGGTGATCCGTGGTAACGTAGTTCTCAACATTTATGTCTATTTTTTAAAGTTTATATGTATCTTTTTTTTAAAAAAAAGAACAAATAGTTTGCTGCTATTCCGTTATTAGCATTTAACAGTGTTAACTCAATTCGTAAAAAGACATTTATATCTTTGCACCGTTGTCTCTCCTTTTATTAATTGCTTATAAATTTGCCTCCATTTTATATATGAAGGCTTGGAATATAATTATAACAAAAAATTGGAAAATTCAATATTTTAACTTTGAATTTAAACTATTTCAAAGTTGGTGAAAATAAATTGAATTTAACGTTAAATTTTGAAAAATGACAATATTTTAATTATACTTTCATTTTTATTTTAATATATTCAAATTATTTTAATTTCAAAGTTAAAATAATGATTTTCAAACTCTATGGCTAGATTTAAGTTATAATTATATTTCAATTTTTTATATTAGAGTAGGGGTAAATTTGCAAACAATTAATAAATAGAGAGATAAAGATGTAAGGGTATGAACGTCTTTTTGCGGGTTGAGTTAACATCGCTTTAACTTTTAAGTGGTGATAAGCATTAGGAGTAATTGGATGTTCGCTTCAAACAAGAAGGAGCATACATGCAAACTTAAAAAATCTAAAGTATTAAAACCCCATGGGGTTTCAGCGCCTCTCCGCACTCCACGGAAACTCCAGCACTCGCCCGTGGACGCGTGGCGGCGTGCCGCGTGGTTGCTAATGCGCTGCTCGGCCGCTGCTTCCTGTTTCAGTGTCTGTGCTGCTCTGCCTGTTCTCTTTCTTTTTCCTATCATCTCTCTGTCGTGTTGACCGGAACGGTGTTTCCGTCCGTGATAGTTTGACGGGCGCGGGTTGGGTTGGGTGGTTGCTGCTGCTGCCGCCGTTGCAGTTGCGGCGGTGGAGCCCGCGTGTCCGTGTCCTGGACTTGCGCTGCTCCCACTGGCTTGTAGTACATAGTTGTACTGCCCCCTCCATCGGCGTCTCCCTCTCCCCATTTTTTATTACTTTTAGATATCAGTGTTTGACTTTTTGTCTTGTACAAATAAAAACGATTGTCATTATAGTATTTCAAATGATAAAATAAATACATATATATAATTCAGAATAAGACATAAAATATTTAAAAGTAAAAAAGATATCCTGTATTTATTTTGGGACGTGACGGGTGGAGTAGGTATAATGGCTTACGGCTCGACGTCGCGTCCTGTCGTCGCAGATCGACGATGCAGCGGGGGCCCAACCGGGAGCGGTGTGACTATACCTGGTTTCAGCGTCTGCTCGCGTTTGGCGGGCTGCATGCCCTACTTCGCCCATATCTGTAATTAAAAACTGTGTAAACCTATGGACATTTTCTGGAATTCCAAGGCGCCTAACCTTTACTATCCCTGACCTTTTCTCCGAGCGTTCATTCAGGAAGCTGCCCGGCGACGCGCCGCTCCCCCGCCTCTTCCTTGCCGCCGCCGCCGCAGACGCGCGACACGGGGCGGTGCCCGTGCAAGGCGATCGGGGCCGTAACGCTCGACTGCCCCTCCACCTCCTCATCCTCACCCCAGCGGTGAGTAGACCAAGGGGCGGTGGTCTTCACTGACATCGCCCACCATGCTGCGCCGGTACGGGCACTGACTCTGGTCTTAACACACTACAAACTAGGGTTTCCATGCCTAATGCTCTGTTCTTCCTGCCACTGCAGGTGCATGCGGGATCTGCGCTCGCCGCGGTCTCTTGCGAGGGTCTCCAGACCTATCTCCGGCGAGGTATGCGGTTCCGTCCCCGTTGGTTGTCAGTCGATCAGGTTGTTTGTTCTCGTGTGAACGCACGCATCATACGTGGACCCCACGTGCAGCCAAGTCTTTGTGGCCTGCTTCGCCCACATGTGACGCGTCTTTTCCTCTTCCTTTGGTGCTCCATCCTACCGAGACGGCGGAGATGGTGGGAGTGGATGGGCCAGATCTACAGCGCATCGCTCGGTCGCCCTCTGTAGACGCGGCCGCCTCCGTCCCTCTCCGTCCATTGACGCTGCCATCGCCTCGCGTTGCCTCGTGCGTCGTCGTCGTCGCTTCGGGGGCCATGTGATGCTGACTCAGTGGTCCCTGCCTCCAAGCGGGTCCACGCACAGCTGCTACACGGAGAGGCGCAGGACTACGCGATGCTGCGGAGCCATCGTCGACTCGCCGGCAGTCTCCGTTGCGACTATGCTACAGCAGTGACAGACATGGCCGAGATAGTGTCGTCCTCTGGGTGTGTACTTTCTTCCCCTTAAATATTTCCTTCCCCTCTCTTCAGAGCCTGTTCGCATTATTTAGTCCTTATATCTACTGATTCTCGAATTCGTCGTCCTCGTTGTTTCGCTCTTTTGTTTTGCAAACCGCCGTCCTCATGGGAGCGTTTGGTGTGTTCCTACTACCTGTCGTGCCCTAGCCATTGTCGCCGCCTCCGTAGGCCTAGGTTTGCTCTGCTATATCTTTTTGGTTCATGTCCATGTGTCGCCGTTGGAATGGGTTCCAGATCCGTGCATTCATGAGGGCATGTTGTCTATGCGTGCTTGACCTTGGTTAACTTACAGATCTGTGCATTTGTTAGGGACGTGTTATCTATGCATGTTGGATATTTGGTTGGTGCATTTTGATTCCAAGCTTGGGTGTCGTGTGCGCATAGATAGCTTTTGTAGTTTGCTATTGTTTTTTTCCTGGTCAATCGAATGACACATACCAGTTCTGCTATTGTTCACAAGAGGTTTTCTGTGGTGTAGTCTTGCTGATGTTTGGATTAAGGACAGTAGTTGGTCCAAAAAATGTTTGGTCTGTATTAAGGAGAATAGTTCGATAGAAATACCATGCCTTTATTGCCAAAGAACATTACAACAGTCTATTCAGAACGCGACTCTCACATTACATAAAAGCACATGTAAAGAGCTGCATACATGTGTATGCCTTTTTGCTGTTACCGTTTACGCATGCGAAAATTAGCAGTACAGTCATATGACAGTTAGACATGGTGGTTCCCTTCATGTTTACACTTCCATGACTTACTCAGATCTATTGCCATGGTTTGTTGGATAATGATGATGATAATATCTAGATGTTCGTGTCATGTTGCCCTTCCTGTTTCTACGTAGCTGACATTTGGGAGATGCAACAATGTTTTTCTTTGTTTCGTTCCATGCATATTGACATCTAAAAGAGGCACTGGGCTCTACTTATGTGCAGAGATATGTCCTTGCTTGCTGGTTGCGTAATTCTTATGCCTGGCTTTTTTCAGTGATCTGGGTGCCTGTTGCCTGGGTGACTTTTACCGCTACTTGGAGGACTCACCGCTTCGGCTTTCCGGTCGTCGGTAAGTGTATGCCTATGCGTCTGTTTTGTTTCTAATGTGCTCTATTGAATAATTTCTACAATATGATGGTTCAAAAGAACTTTATGTACTGTTGCCGATGCTGGGATTAGGGAGATCAGTTCGACCAAAAGTATGTCTGATATGCATTAAGGAGAAGAGTTCGAGCAAAAGCACCTTAGCTTTTTTGGCAAAGAACATTAAACCAATCTACTTTGAGCACGACTGACATTACAAGAAAACACGTCGTAAGGTTTTAACTGCACCAGATACTCATGCTGAACTGTAAAAGAGTCATGGTTTAAGGTATGGCTTAATAAAAAAAGAATTTCTGCCACCATATGCAGAACAAATAAACAGGGTAGAGCAGGTAGAAATACTGCCACCAAATCTTGTCACATTAGATGGGAGATTCACTTTGACAAATTTAGCAGCCAAATAGATAGCGTCGGCTGCAATATGTTGCAGGCCGAACTGCAGGCAAAACGAAGTACGCAGGCCTGCATACCGATCAATTAAAAAATTCTAGGCACCTAAGGAAGTGGACTTCTTTTAGCAATACAATTTCGGTGACAATAACCTTCAAGACCCCAAATATGTCTTATATGTATCGATCTGAATAATCATAATAGTATCGTTTGCATGCTCGCGTCATGTTGCTTTTCTAGTTTTTACACAGTTGCCATTTGGGAGATGCATACATGTTTTTCTCTGCTTCATTCCATGCATACTAGCCTCTATAAAAAGGCACTAGCCTCTACTTATGTGCAGAGATATGTCCTTGCTGGTTGGCTAATTCTTATGGGCTATTTTTTTTCCAGTGATCTGGGTGCTTACTGCTTGGGGGCATCTTCGAAGAGACCACTTGCCATTTTGCGTTTTCGATCGTCGGTGAGTTGTGCCTATGCGCCTGATCTATTTTTAATGTGTTGTTTGTTAAGGGGCTACGGTCCAATTTTTCACCAATGTTACGTGACATTCTTCTATGCTATGCGGTATATAGTGCTATGTCTAATTCTCCATGCGTGCGTGTTGTGAGTCGCCACGAAGCGAAGCGCCCGAGGCACAGTGCATTTGCACAGGGTTAGTCCTCAAAAATTCGCTGCTTTGTTTATGCATGCGATGGCCGATACCCATCCTAATTTGCGATGCCTCTCTTGCGGGCCAAAAAATCCAACCTCTTTAGATTGCCCGGTCTTTGAGACAGCTGATGGCCATCACATTTTCCATGCTGAAGCCGAAATAGACTCGTCTAACCTTCCGAGGACCTCTAACCAGCCAATACCTGCGCTACAACAACCACCTGGTACAGCCATGTTTGCCCATTCGTTACTTCAGCAAAAACAATATGGTGTTAGTGATGCTTATGTCGACACAGGAAGTAGATCTATAATGTCATTCCCTTCAGCGCTTGTCGCATACAATAGGCGACGCCGGCGCAGTAGAGTACGTCACATGGTAGCTGACGAGCCATTGTCAATCACGCTTCCTTTGGACAGGTCATACGTAGATGCTCTAAAAGGTGTGTATTATGCCCAACAATTCTGGTAACATTCTTCCTGCTTTGCTGTGGTGCGACCCTTTCTCTTTTTCATGTGTAGATGCCTACCCTGAGAGGTCATACTATGGTGGACCCGAACACGTATGCCCATACTGCCATGCTGTTTTTTGGTTCCAAGAGCGTGTCAAAAGCGATTCCTGCTTGACCCAAAGGAAAATTGTGTACAACCTTTGCTGCAAAGGAGGGAAAGTGAACCTAAAACCATTTGAACGTCCGCCGCCTTTGCTTGTTGATCTTTTGAGATTTGATGGAGGTACTCGCTCGAGGCATTTTTTGAGGCTTATCCGGTCCTACAATTCATTGTTTGCATTCACCTCTTTAGGTGCGTCCATCGACAAAACGATAAATAACGGCACCGTGCCTTATGTTTTCAAAATTAATGGGGTCGTGCACCATAGGATTGGCACCCTACTTCCACAGCGTGGGACATAGCCAAAATTTGCCCAGCTATACACATATGACACAGAACATGAGACCCAGAACAGGCTAGGCATGTTTGAGATCGATGATGGCGCTGGTGGCCACCCAGACCCTGAAATAGCGTCGTCGCTGCTCGATATGCTGAATGAAAACAACTCGCTTGTCAAAGCGTTCCGATACGTGAGAGAGCGCCTTGAGCGCGAGGGTGATCAAAAGATAACACTCAGATTGCTAGGCTGCAACACACGCCATGATGTACAATACAACCTACCCTCAAATGGTGAGATCACTGCCATAATTGTTGGTGACTACACGACTAGGGAACACACGTACGATGTTCTTGTGCACGATAGAGAGTGTGGCCTAAAACGTGTTTCATGCTTGCATCCAGCATACATGCCTTTGCAATATCCGCTGTTGTTTCCTTACGGTGAACATGGCTTCCATCTTGGTATTAGGTACTTTGGTGCTGACGATGTTGGTTCATCAAAACGAAAATACGTTACGATGCTTGAGTTTGTAAGGAGACACCTGCACTACAGATTGGATGAGCCAAACCCATATACGTGTTACGGTAGATTAAGTGATCAAATATATGTCGATGCATATTCAACTATCGAGGGCAACAAGCTACAGTTCATAGCAAGCCACCAAAGCGAACTGCGTTCAGAAACTGTCCAAGGCATAGCTGACGCCATTGATAAGGGCTTCCTCAATGCTGATTCGATTGGCGGTCGTGTAGTTGTTCCTGCCAGCTTCACTGGTGGTAGAAGGTACCATGTCATGAATTACCAGGACGCGATGGCTATATGTAGGGTATACGGACCTCTAGATCTTTTTGTGACTTTTACTTATAATACCAAGTGGAGGGAAATAGCCGATGCCTTACGCTTTGAACCTGGCCAACAACCATGCGATCATTCTGACTTGGTGGTGCATGTGTTCCGTATGAAAGTAAACGAATTCATAGCAGATATTAGAGAGGGAAAGACATTTGGTTCGATACTTGCGGTCCTATACACTGTTGAATTCCAAAAACGTGGCTTGCCGCATATACACTGCCTTGTGTGGTTAGCCGATGGGAGCAAAGAGTTTAGTGCTTCTATTGTTGACAGATTCATTTGCGCTGAGATTCTTGATATCGTCGCTGACCCTTTAGGGTTTGCTTTGGTCGACGAATTTATGATGCACGGTCCATGTGGTGTCGACAACAAAAGATGCCCATGTATGAAAAACGACAAATGCAGCAAAAAATTCCCAAAGCCTTTCCAAGAAGAGACCATCTTAGACGGATTTGGCTTTACTATCTATAGGCGTAGGCCTGATGACAGACATGTTCTCAAGAATGGTGTGAGACTTGATAATAGAAATGTTGTTCCATATAGTATGCACCTTCTGAAAAAGTATAACGCACACATAAACGTTGAATGGTGCAACAAGTCAAACATGATTAAATATCTATTCAAGTATGTTACGAAGGGAATCGATAGAGCAAAGGTGTACTTCGAAATCACCGCAAACACGTCTAACGCGTCGCCTGCTCCGCAGGTAGCCCCACCGAATGAAATCCAGGAATACATCGATGCTAGGTATTTGTCTACATGTGAAGCACTATGGCGCACATTTGAATATGACATTCACTTTAGAGTGCCTTCTGTTGAGCGGCTTGTTGTACATCTTCCTGGGTTAAACCACATGCGATACGAACCTAGCGCGGACCTGCATGCGTTGCTTTCTAGCTCTGCGGCCAAAAGCACAATGCTGACTGAATGGTTCGAGGCTAATTTGAGGCATGAACAAGCTAGATGCTTAACGTATTGCGACTTCCCAAAACAATGGACATGGGATGCCTCGGCCCGATGTTGGAAATCGAGGTCTCGCTGCACAAAAATTGGACGCATGTACTATGTACATCCTACTGCTGGTGAACTATACTACTTACGCATGCTATTGATGATAGTTAAGGGTTCAACAAGCTACGCTGATATCAGGACGTTCAACGGTCAAGTGTACGACACATTTCATGCTGCCTGCGAGGCGCGTGGGTTGCTTGAGAGTGATAATGAGTGGAAGTTGTTGTTTGACGAGGCGATCGTATCCGCGTCGTCGTACCAGCTCAGGCTGCTTTTTGTGACCGTGGTTATGTTCTACCCTATTGCTAATGTGCGTGCATTGTTTGATACATACTGGCTATCTTTTACAGATGACATTGTCCGACAACTTAGAGATACATTGGGAAATCCTAACTACAACATACCGCATGAACAACTCATGTCTCTCCTGATACGCAAACTGTCGGCTGCCTTTGCTAATAGTGGCGGGAACATAAATGATTACGGTCTGCCAAGGATAGATGTCCAATGCGCTTTCATGGATGAGAACAGATTAATTAATGATGAAATTGACCCTGAGCCATTAATGTTGTCGATGCACGCTGATTCCTTGGTTACACAGTTGAATGCGGAACAACGAACCATTTATGATACCATAATTGGTCGTGTTTATAGTAACTCATCGGGTTTTTTCTTTGTCTATGGACATGGTGGCACAGGCAAAACATTCCTATGGAACACTATAATCGCAAGGTTACGATCCGAAAAGAAAATAGTGCTTGCGGTGGCCTCCTCTGGTGTCGCATCCCTACTTTTGCCCAAAGGGCGCACTGCACATTCAAGATTTAAAATACCATTCGATATAAATGATGCTAGCACGTGCAATGTCAATAGGGGTACCATGCTTGCAGAACTTATACAGGTGTCCTCCTTCATTATATGGGATGGGGCGCCAATGACGCACCGTTGGTGCTTTGAGGCTTTAGATAAGACAATGCGTGATATTCTTTCAGAGCATACTCCTTCAAATGCGCTCCTCCCGTTTGGTGGCAAGCCTGTAGTTCTTGGTGGCGATTTCCGTCAAATACTACATGTTGTTAGAAAAGGATCTCGCTCTTCCATAGTTAACGCCTCTATTACAAACTCTAATCTATGGCGCCAAGTTGTCCTCCTTAGGCTGCGCACCAACATGCGCCTTTTTGATCCCTCTTTGCAAGAAGATGCACGAAAAGAGCTCGACATGTTTGCCAAATGGGTCCTATCTATTGGTGATGGTACCTTGGCTGCTGAAAGAAGAGGGAGCGAGTGTCAGGCTACATGGATTACAATCCCTGCAGATTTGTTGCTCCGGGTTGAGGGTGATAAGGTAGCTGCCCTTGTATCAGAAGTATACCCAGATTTTCTGTTGAATTACCAAGATCCCACGTACCTTTCCTCGTGTGCCATTGTTTGCCCAAATAATGCCACAGTTGATGACGTTAACAAATACGTTCTCTCGCTTGTCCCTGGAGAAACCGTACAATACCTGAGTTGTGACGTTATAGCAAAATCGTTGGAACACATACCAGACTTCGATGTCCTCTATCCTACTGAATTCTTAAACTCAATTGATGCGAGCAATTTTCCTACCCACAAACTCGAGCTAAAAAAGGGTGCCATTGTGATGTTGTTGCGCAACCTGAATCAAAATAAGGGTCTCTGTAATGGCACAAGGCTTCTTGTCACTGAACTCGGTCAACACATCTTGCACTGTGTAGCGCTTACAGGATCAAATGTTGGGGAAGAAGTCTTAATACCAAGGATTGCCCTCAATACTACTGATGTGAAGTGGCCCTTCACACTTCAGCGACGCCAATTTCCAGTGCGTCTGTGTTATGCAATGACGATAAATAAAAGTCAGGGGCAAACGTTATCAAGAGTTGGCCTTTACCTCAAGGGACCTGTCTTTACGCATGGCCAGCTTTATGTGGCTGTCTCCCGTTCAATGTCTAGAAATGGACTTATAATCCTGATTGAAAATGAAGATGCTTCGTGCGGCTCACAGACCCGGAACATTGTTTACAAGGAAGTCCTTGCTGCCGCTGATGCGGCTGCCACTTAGTCCTTTTACTACTTGGTTGCTGTAGCGCCATGTGTGGCGTCTGTAAATAAATAACGTCGTCAAGTACCTGCGCGTTTGTTTCTTATAGTTTTGTTTCTACGTTTGCAGCTGCTTATGTGTGCTATGTATAGGTTAGTAAGAGAGTCGTGTTTTTTTTGTCATGCTTTGCACATGCTATTTCATGCATGGGTTTTGATGTCCTTACTCTTATGTTTTTTCTTCCTGTTTTAGCTTCTAGATGGGAGACGTGTTGATCCCGAAGCTACAACGTGGGAACACTTCTGTGACCATATGCGCTCGCGTTTCTCGTTTATGGGACTTCTGTGATCCTCAGGATGAAGCAAAGTTGCTCCATTGTGATATGGTGCTGCTTGACGAAGAGGTACAACATGTGCACACTTATCTATTTGGTAAAGGGAAGGTGGTATTGTTATGAGATTAATTGTTATTATGATGTTGTTTCCTCCATCGCTGCTTTGTGCAGGGAAACGGTATCCATGCTGCAATATTCCCACCAGTCATACAAAAGTTCAAGCCTCTGATAAAAGGAGTCGTCTACAACATCACATACTTCCGGGTCAGAGCCTCGAACAATTTGTACAAGCCTGTTTTCAATGAGAACATGATTACCTTTACAAACTGGACAAAATTGGAGGAGGTTGTTGAGGTTCCGCCAACATTTCCTGTGCTTACCTACTCACTCACACCAATAGACCAGCTCCATTTATGTGTCGACCACAGGGAGTACTACACAGGTAGACTTTCTTACTACATAGGTGTCGGCGTTTCGAGACCGGGGGGTCCCTAAGCCGACGAGTGAGTGTGCCGCGTGCCCCAGCCCAGATGGGTCGAGCGCGTGGGCGAGCGCGAAGGGGGGAGAGCGAGGTGGCCGGAGCCGGGTCGTGAGGGAGGCGGAGATCCCGCGGCCTTCGTGTTCGTCCCGCGCCCAGGTCGGGTGCGCTTGCAGTAGGGGGTTACAAGCGTCCACGCGGGTGAGGGGAGCGAGCGGCCCCAAGAGAGCGCCTGCCCCTGCCCTCGTTCCCGCGGGGCCCACCCTTTCTAAGAAGGCCCTGGTCCTTCCTTTTATAGGCGCAAGGAGAGGATCCAGGTGTACAATGGGGATGCAGCAGAGTGCTACGTGTCTAGCGGGGGAGAGCTAGCGCCCTGGGTACATGCCAATGTGGCAGCCGGAGAGAACTTGGCACCCAGCTGGTGTGGTGTCGTGGCTATCGGAGGAGTAACGGAGCCTGGCGGAGGGACAGCTGTCGGAATAGTTGGGCTCTTGCTGACGTCCCCCCGCTTCCGTAAGGGAGCTGAGAGCCGCCGTCGTCATGGGTCTAGCGGGGCGCCATCATTGCCTATCTGGCGGAGCTAGCCAGATGGGACGTCGGTCTTGTTCTCTGCGGCCCAAGTCGGCTCGGGGTAGGGTGATGATGGCGCCTCCTGTTGACGTGGCGGACTTGTGCCCTAGGTCGGGCGACGTGGAGGTTCTTCCGAGGCCGAGGTCGAGTCTGTCTTCCATGGCCGAGGCCGAGCCCGAGCTCCTGGGTCGGGCGAGGCGGAGGGCGTTTGGCAGAGACTAGGACGGAGTCCGAGCCCTGGGTCGGGCGAAGCGGGGTTCGCCGTCTTCTGGGGCCTTAGCCCGAGTCCGAGCCCTGGGTCGGGCGGAGCGGAGTTCGCCGTCTTCCGGGGCCTTAGCCCGAGTCCGAGCCCTGGGTCGGGCGGAGCGGAGTTCGCTGTCTTCCGGGGCCTTAGCCCGAGTCCGAGCCCTGGGCCGGGCGGAGCGGAGTTCGCCGTCTTCCGGGGCCTTAGCCCGAGTCCGAGCCCTGGTCGGGCGGAGCGGAGTTCGCCGTCTTCCGGGGCCTTAGCCCGAGTCTGAGCCCTGGGTCGGGCGGAGCGGAGTTCGCCGTCTTCTGGGGCCTTAGCCCGAGCCCGAGCCCTGGGTCGGGCGGAGCTTCCTATGGCGCCTTTGGCAAGGCCTGGCTGCCTGTCAGTCTCACTCTTTGCGTTAAATGCCCCTGCGACTCGGTCGGTCGGCGCGGTGATTTAGTCAGGGTCGCTTCTTAACGAAGGCAAGGCCTCGGGCGAGCCGGAGATGCGTCTGCCGTAAAAAGGGGGCCTCGGGCGAGACGGAAAACACCTCAGGGTCGGCTACCCTTGCCCGAGGCTAGGCTCGGGCGAGGCGCGATCAAGTCGCTCGTATGGACTGATCCCTGACTTAATCAAACCCATCAGGCCTCTGCAGCTTTATGCTGATGGGGGTTACCAGCTGAGAATTAGGCGTCTTGAGGGTACCCCTAATTATGGTCCCCGACAGTAGCCCCCGAGCCTCGAAGGGAGTGTTAGCACTCGCTTGGAGGCTTTCGTCGCACTTTTTTGCAAGGGGACCAGCCTTTCTCGGTTGCATTTTGTTCCGGTGGGTGCGCGCGAGCGCACCCGCTAGGTGTAGCCCCCAAGGCCTCGGAGGAGTGGTTTCACTCCTTCGAGGTCTTAATGCCTTGCGTAATGCTTCGGCTGGTCTGGTGGTTCCCTCATGCGAACAGGCCGTAGCCCGGGTGCACTGTCGGGGCCCAAGTTCTCGGGCTGGTATGTTGACGCTGTCAACGGTTTGGCCGGAGCCGGGTTTGCGAGAGCAGCCCCCGAGCCTCCGCACAGGGCGAGAGGGCGATCAGGGACAGACTCGGCTTTTTTACATACGCCCCTACGTCGCCTTTCCGCAAGGAGGAGGGGGGGAGAGCGCCATGTTACCCTCGATGGGCACCGAACATGGTGTCTCCGGTGAGCTGCAAGCGGGTAATCCGAGTGGACGTCCGTGCCCCGTTCGTTGGGGGTCGGCTAGGGGCCCGGAGGCACGCCCAAGAGTACCTGCGGGTGATCTGCCGGACCCGGTCCCCTGGCGACGGGGTCCGAGGGCTCGTTGCCTCCCTCCGATGGGATTCCATTACAGGATCGTTCCCGCTGGTCTCGGAAATGTCCTAGGGTACCTCGGGAGCGCAGCCCGAGCCTTGGTTATGTATCGAACGTACCCCTGGTCATCCCTCGCTCGGTGTCTGAGGCGACTGTGAACCCTTCGGGGGGCCAGCCTTCGAACCCCTGATCAGTAATGGGCGCGGAGCCCGAGTAGCCTGAGGCGGCCGTGGAACCTTTCGGGAGGCCGACCTTCGAACCTCTGACCAGTAGTGGGTGTCGGGCCCACGCGATCTGAGGCGGCTGTTGAACCCTTCGGGGGGCCAGCCTTCGAACCCCTGATCAGTAGGGAGGCTCGGAGCCTAGTTCCTTCACGGGGAAGGATCCCTTTGGGGGTATCCCCTTTCCTGGTCCCTGTTGCAAGAGATAGAGAAAGAGGAAAAAGGAAAAAAGGATACGAATTTGAACGACGTGGCGTACCTTTTTCGGCGCGGTTATTTTGGCGAAGGCGAAGCGTCGCCAGCTGCTCCTGCCAGAAGCGCCGCCTGTCCAGCCGCGGAGTTAATGTGCCGGGGTGAGTAGTTGGCGAGGCTGCCGTTGCGTGTGCGCGAGCCGTTCGAAGGACGGGTCACGGGCGCGTCGTCTTTACGCCGTGAGAGGGGGTTCTCTTGCTGCCTCCGGATGGGACGTGAGCTTGGCTGACGGCGTGACCGCTGCTCCCGCGCGTCTGCCACCGTCATTACTGCCGGCCCACTTTTGACCGCATTTGACCGCTGCGTCAGGCTGGCGCTGCTGGGTCGCGCGCTGGGTCACCTCGGGTCGCGGTATCGGTTCCGCAATCGAGGAGGTGCGGTGGTGGCGCAAGTGGTACAGTTGCTTGCATGCAGCATCCGGCGCGCCGGTCGCACGACGCGTGGGCTTAGGCCTCCGCGCTGGCAGGTTTGGAGTCGGAGAGGCGCGGCCACTTGGCGTGGTTGCATGCCGTCTGCATGGCTGCCTGCCCCTTTCCAGCGTCAAGACCCGAGCCCTTGTTGCGTGTTAAAGCTGCGTCTCTCTTCCTCTTGTTTCGAGTATCTGGACTCTTGTTTCGAGTATCTGGACTTTTCGTCGGTAACAGGGCTGTTTGTACGAGCGAAAGTTGCTTCTCACGGAAGGTGAGGAGTGAGGTATCCGTATCCCGGAGGCGTGGGAGTCCCTCGGCTCGGTCGGCCTTGCCGCTTACGCGCACTTTTACTCGTCCATGAGGCCCTATCACCGACTCGGTCGAGAAGACTCGAAGAATCGCTTCGACAGAAGGGCTTCCGAGCGTAGAGACTTGTTCGATCCGCGGAGTCTCCTTATCCGAACGCGAGTTACTTATCGCAGAAGGTGATGAGTGAGGTATCCGTATCCCGGAGGCGTAGGAATCCCTCGGCTCGGTCAGCCTTGACTGCTTACGTGCACCCCGTCGTTTCCAGGACCCACTTTTCGAAGTAGTCAAAAAGCACGAAAGATATTCTGGCAAAAGAGATCTTTTTTCTTTTTTCGAGGAAAATTTTGACGCGGAGGGGGTTTCCCCCCTTTTTAGCCCCCGAGGGAGGGTCGGGCTTTGCCGAGGCGAGGCCGACCCTTCCTTGTTGACTAAACTTTGCGTGGGTGCGAGGTATATGAACAACTTGGAAACATCTTAAGGGTAGAAGCGACGTATCTGTTGGATGTTCCAAGCGTTGCCGTAGACCTCGCCTTGACTGTTAGCCAGCTTGTACGTTCCGGGCTTCAGAACTTTGGCGATGACGAATGGCCCCTCCCAGGGGGGCGTGAGCTTGTGCCTCCCTCGGGCGTCTTGCCGCAGCCGAAGCACCAGGTCGCCCACCTGGAGGTCTCGGGGTCGGACCCCTCGGGCGTGGTAGCGTCGCAGGGACTGCTGATACCGCGCCGAGTGTAGTAAGGCCCTGTCCCGAGCCTCTTCCAGCTGGTCCAGCGAGTCCTCTCGGCTAGCTTGGTTGCTTTGATCGTCGTAGGCTCTCGTCCTCGGGGAGCCGTATTCCAGGTCCGTGGGCAAGATGGCCTCAGCCCCGTAGACCAGGAAGAACGGCGTGAAACCCGTGGCTCGGCTCGGCGTCGTCCTCAGGCTCTAGACCACCGAGGGGAGTTCCTTCATCCATCGCTTGCCGAACCTGTTGAGGTCATTGTAAATCCGAGGCTTGAGCCCTTGTAGAATCATGCCGTTGGCACGCTCTACTTGTCCATTCGACATGGGATGAGCTACGGCAGCCCAGTCCACCCGGATGTTGTGGTCCTCGCAAAAATCCAAGAATTTTTTGCCGGTGAACTGGGTGCCGTTGTCGGTGATGATGGAGTTCGGGACCCCGAAGCGATGGATGATGTTGGTGAAGAACGCCACCGCCTGCTCGGACCTGATGCTGTTCAGGGGTCGGACCTCGATCCACTTGGAGAATTTGTCGACGGCGACCAGCAGGTGCGTGTAGCCCCCGGGCGCCTTCTGCAGAGGGCCGACGAGGTCCAGACCCCACACAGCGAAGGGCCAGGTGATGGGTATCGTCTGTAGAGCCTGAGCGGGCAGGTGGGTCTGCTTCGCATAGAATTGGCACCCTTCGCAGGTGCGGACAATTCTAGTGGCGTCAGCCACCGCCGTCGGCCAGTAGAAGCCTTGCCGGAAAGCATTCCCGACAAGGGCTCGAGGCGCTGCGTGATGGCCGCAAGCCCCCGAGTGTATCTCTTGCAGTAGTTCCTGACCTTCGGCGATGGAGATGCACCGCTGGAGGATGCCCGAGGGGCTGCGGTGGTAAAGCTCCTTCTCATCGCCCAGCAAGACGAACGACTTGGCGCGTCGCGCTACCCGCCGTGCCTCGGCCTGGTCGAGGGGTAGCTCTCCTCGGCGGAGATATTGCAGGTACGGGGCCTGCCAATCTCGATCAGGCGTGACCCCGCTCCGCTCCTCTTCGATGCGCAGCGCCTCGTCCTCGGGGGCCGAGGTCCCCTCGGACGGGGCCGAGGGCGCCTCGGGCTCGGGCGTGTCGTTGATCTTGACGGAGGGTTGGTGCAGATCCCGGGAGAAGACGTCCGGGGGAACCGTCGTTCGCCCCGAGGCTATCTTTGCCAGCTCGTCCGCAGTCTCGTTGTAGCGCCGGGCGATGTGGTTAAGCTCGAGCCCGTAGAACTTGTCTTCCAGGCGTCGAACCTCATCACAGTAGGCCTCCATCTTCGGGTCGCGGCAGTGGGAGTTCTTCATGACTTGGTCGATGACGAGCTGCGAGTCGCCGCGAGCGTCGAGGCGTCGGACCCCTAGCTCGATGGCGATTCGCAATCCGTTGATCAGAGCTTCGTACTCAGCCACATTGTTGGACGCCGGGAAATGGAGGCGTAGCACGTAGCGCAGGTGTTTCCCGAGGGGCGAGACGAAGAGCAGGCCCGCGCCGGCTCCTGTCTTCATCAGCGACCCGTCGAAAAACATGGTCCAGAGCTCCGGTTGGATCGGAGCCGTCGGCAACTGTGTGTCGACCCATTCGGCTACGAAGTCCGCCAGTACCTGGGACTTGATGGCCTTTCGAGGGGCGAACGAGATTGTCTCGCCCATGATTTCCACCGCCCACTTCGCGATCCGTCCCGAGGCCTCTCGGCACTGGATGATCTCCCCCAGGGGGAAGGATGACACCACAGTTACCGGATGAGACTCGAAGTAATGCCGCAACTTTCGCCTCGTCAGGATCACTGCATACAGCAGCTTCTGAACTTGTGGGTAGCGGGTCTTGGTTTCGGACAGCACCTCGCTGACGAAGTAAACTGGCCTCTGAATGGGCAATGCATGCCCCTCTTCTTGCCTTTCGACCACGATCGCGGCGCTAACCACCTGAGTGGTAGCGGCGACGTAGACCAAGAGGGCTTCTCCATCAGCTGGGGGTACCAAGACGGGCGCCTGGGTGAGGAGCGCCTTCAGGTTCCCGAGAGCTTCCTCGACCTCGGGAGTCCAAGTGAAGCACTCGGCCTTCCTTAAGAGACGGTACAGGGGCAGGCCTCTTTCGCCGAGGCGCGAGATGAAACGGCTCAAAGCCGCGAGACATCCCATGACCCTTTGTACGCCTTTTAAGTCCTTGATGGGCCCCATGCTGGTGATGGCTGCGATCTTCTCCGGGTTGGCTTCGATGCCCCGCTCGGAGACGATGAATCCCAGGAGCATGCCTCGGGGCACCCCGAAGACGCACTTCTCGGGATTGAGCTTGACGCCCTTCGCCTTGAGACACCGGAATGTCACTTCAAGGTCGGAGAGAAGGTCGGAGGCTTTCCTTGTCTTGACTACAATGTCATCGACGTAGGCCTCGACCGTGCGACCAATGTGTTCGCCGAACACATGGTTCATGCACCGCTGGTACGTTGCACCCGCGTTTCTCAAACCGAACGGCATGGTGACATAACAGTACATGCCGAAGGGCGTGATGAAAGAAGTCGCGAGCTGGTCGGACTCTTTCATCTTGATTTGATGATACCCTGAGTAGGCATCGAGGAATGACAGGGTTTCGCACCCAGCAGTGGAATCCACGATTTGATCGATGCGAGGTAGAGGGTAGGGAACCTTCGGACATGCTTTGTTGAGACCAGTGTAGTCTACACACATCCGCCATTTCCCCCCTTTCTTCCTCACAAGCACAGGGTTGGCAAGCCATTCGGGATGGAATACCTCTTTGATGAACCCTGCTGCCATCAGCTTGTGGATCTCCTCGCCTATCACCCTGCGCCTTTCCTCGTCGAATCGGCGCAGGGGCTGTCTGACCGGTCGGGCTCCGGCCCGAATATCCAGCGAGTGCTCGGCGACATCCCTCGGTATGCCAGGCATGTCCGAGGGACTCCACGCAAAGACGTCGGCGTTTGCGCGGAGAAAGTCGACGAGCACTGCTTCCTATTTGGGGTCGAGCCCGGAACCGATCCGGATCTGCTTGGAGGTGTCGCCACTGGGGTCGAGAGGGACGGCCTTAACCGTCTCCGCTGGCTCGAAGTTGCCGGCGTGCCGCTTCACGTCCGGCACCTCTTGGGAGAGGTTTTCCAGGTCGGCGATGAGGGCCTCGGACTCGGTGAGGGCCTCGGCGTACTCCACGCACTCCACATCGCATTCGAACGCGTGTTTGTACGTGGGGCCGACGGTGATGACCCCGTTGGGGCCCGGCATCTTGAGCTTCAGGTAGGTGTAGTTGGGGATGGCCATGAACTTCGCGTAGCATGGCCTTCCTAATACCGCGTGGTAGGTTCCTCGGAACCTGACCACCGCAAACGTCAAAGTCTCCCTTCGGAAGTTGGAGGGTGTTCCGAAGCAGACAGGAAGGTCGAGCTGTCCGAGGGGCTGGACGCGCTTCCCGGGAATGATCCCGTGGAAGGGCGCAGCGCCTGCTCGGACGGAGGACAGATCGACGCGCAGGAGCCTGAGGGTCTCGGCGTAGACGATATTGAGGCAGCTGCCCCCATCCATCAGGACCTTGGTGAGCCTGACGTCGCCGATGATGGGATCGACGACGAGCGGGTACTTCCCCGGGCTCGGCACGTGGTCGGGGTGGTCATCTTGGTCGAAGGTGATGGGCTTGTCGGACCAGTCTAGGTAGACTGGCGCCGCCACCTTCACCGAGCAGACCTCCCGACGCTCTCATTTGCGATGCCGAGCCGAGGCATTCGCCGCATGCCCTCCGCAGATCATGAAGCAGTCGCTGTAACACCCTAAAGTTCAAACTTGTGAAGACAAGGAAAAATTCTCAAAGATTTTAAATCAAAACACCTTTCCTTAGAGATAATCATAATTTAGGAGTTTCCACTCATGAATAAGTTAAAAATACATAATTAAAGATACTTAGATAATCTAAATTGCCTCTGGGTTAGGATATATAAAAGAATCATGGTTAAACTATTTCTTAACATATATAAGTTTAAATTTGATTTCCCTAGAAGTAATAAGGTGTGGATTATTCTCTACTATATGATTAAAAGCTTGTCTAAAGGAACTAAAATAAATAAAGAAATATATATAAAATATGTTTTTGCACATTATGCTGAAGTTCTATATGTGTATCCAAATTAAGTGTTTGGACTTTAAACTTGTGTTGATTTGAAATTCAAATGGAAAGGAAAAATAGAAAATAGAAAATAAAAGGAGTAGGGAAAATACTACATAAAACAAAATAAAATCAGAATAAAAATTCTTCATACTTATATTATTAAAGTATACTATTCAAACTGAGGACAAGTTATTCACAAAAGTTTGAATTTAAACTTGAATTCAAATTGGATTTGAAAATGGAGAAAAGAAAATAGAAAAGAAAAAGAAAAAGGAGAAAAACCCTAACTGGGCCGGCTACTTTCATTCTGGCCCAATTACGTTTTCACCACGCGCAGCCCAAACCTCCCCGCGGCGCCGACAGGTGGGCCCGCCCCGTCAGCCGTTCCCTCTGCTGCTGCGCTCTTGTGCTCAGTCACTGCGGGGTGGGACCGGTGCGTCGGCTGCTTCTCGCGCGCTCGCCTGCTTTCCCTCTCTATGATTCGCGGGCCCCGCTTGCCAGGTCGTCTCCTCCCTCCGCGCGGACTCGTTCGCCTCTGTCTCTGTCGTGTGGGCCCTTTTGTCAGCATGTTCTCTCCGCGATTCCGAAGTCCGCTCGCGGCGGGGAGACAACAGCTCCTCCGCACCCGCCGCCGGGGATCTCGGGCAACGGAGTCCGCAACCCGACCTCCAAGACCCCAACCCCGCCGTGATCGTCGCGGGACTGACTATAATACCAGCCACCACCGCTCGTGCATAGCATCGAACGAAGAACACCGGGGAGCGCCGCCGTGACTGGGATCCGCTCCTGCTGCCGCTGTGGTCTCGGTTGGGGGCCGTGAGGCTTCCCTGCGACACCGGGAAGACGACCCCGACAAAGCCCGGCCGTATTATTCGGCGGGGGTGGCGCCGATTCCTCGCCGTAGTTGGGGCTTCGCCGCGGATCCGCCCTGTGCCGTGGACGGGTGTACTCCCCGACCTAATCGCTGGTATGAAGCCCTCCATCGAGTTCGCCTTGATCTCCTTTATAAGTAGCATCTGTCGAAATAGGGTTTGGGGCACTGGAACGATGAATCGCGGGCGCACCGGCGATGGTCCGCCGCGGGCGCGGGGCGGCGCTGCCGTGCGTCAGCTCGGTTGGGAAGACACGTTCGCGACCGTCGATCAGGGCTTGGACGGTGGAGATTAGAGCACAAGATAACGGTTCGGTGGATTGGATCCGGACCGTCCATCTAGGATCGAGCGAACCTGTGTGATCCCCGCGTTTTAAAATCTGTGCCGTTGATCTCGGATCCAACGGGACGCGCGGCATACCGTTTCAGAGTGAGTTAGATCTAATCTGAGCCCTCCATTTCTGATCGGACGGCTCAGCCCATCCGATACCCTTTCGCTGTGGCGATTTTGTTAAAGAAACCCTGGAAAACCGAGGAATCAACCCGCCGTCCTGTGCGGGTGTAGTTTGTGTCTTGGGGATTCTTACCCCGAGCCCCCTGGGTTTCTCTGGAATTGAGGCCCAGTCCAGTGAGCATTTAAATTGAATAATTAAAATAGAAAATAGATTTTTAATATGAAAATAATTGCTAGAACTTAGATAATTCATAGAAAATTTATTTTAGCTCCAAATTGAGTCATTCCAATTCCTAAAATTTTGTAATAATATTCTCTACCATTTAGAATCACTGTTTTGACATGAACTCTGTCAGAAAATTTATTTATCATTTAACCATATGATAATCACCTTAAATCTTTGGAAATTCATAACTTAAAATCTACAACTCCAAAATTAATAATTCTTGTTCCTGCGGTTTTATTTTAATGTGTAGATTATTAATATGTATTTTGCATATATGTTTGGTGTAATGTTAATTTTGCCTATACCATGTATGTTTGTATTACTACGACTAGCAGTGAGGTCACGAGGATCTGAAGAATCATCCTGGTACCTGGATCTCAAGGCCCAGGCAAGTTGTGCCCTTGATCACTTCTTTTTACCCAGCCATGTTCTGATTAATCATAATGATCTGCATAGGTTAATTTTGATGGGACCCAATAGGTTACCCTAGTTTGTCTATCTTTATACCTTGTTTACCACTGATCTTTCTGGGTAGTACTTGCTAGTGCTATATGTGGTTTTGGGTATGGAGATACACTATTCATGATTACACTTTTTGTTATCAGTTGTTATTTAATGTTCATGTTAAGATCATTATGTTAATTGGAACATGGAGCGACCACCCGGGAAAACAGTGCTACCACAAGGGTAGTATGGGATGCCCTTGGCTGATTAATTAGGAAAGCTAGTGGAAGACTACCTTACCCGAAAGGGGCAAGGGCAGTAGGGGAGAGGTCAGTGCGGGAAGTGCCCTCGGGAGGATTTTGCTGCGATGGCGGTCCTGCAAGGGATTCCTGTACTGGATCTTCCTATAAACTGTAGCGGGTTTTCGGAAGCTAGTGGAACTTTGTAAAGGCCTCGTAGTGCTACCCTGCCTCACTTCCTTGGTAGAGGTGTATGGGATTCATGACCCCTTGGCAGATGGGTAACACGACTTGTGGGTAAAGATGCGCAACCTCTGCAGAGTGTAAAACTGGTATACTAGCCGTGCTCACGGTCATGAGCAGCTCGGACCCTCACATGATTAATTTATGGAACTAAATTCAATTTGTCATATGCATTGCATTGCAGGTGATGTTGTTGTTACTTTTGTTCTATTACTTAATTGGGTTTGGTATTTACTTATACTTAGTAATTGCTAATAAAATTTTGACCAACATTAAAAGCAATGCTCAGCTCTAACCATCTTCATTGGTAAGCCTTACACTTCACATGAGCTCCCACCTTTGGCGAGTTCATGCACATTATTCCCCACAACTTGTTGAGCGATGAACGTATGTGAGCTCACTCTTGCTGTCTCACATACACCACAGGTCAAGACCAGGTACTGCAGGATGATGCTCATGGAGGATGCTGTGATGAGTTCGTGAGAGGTCTAGGTCGTCGTCTCCCAGTCAACTTTGGGTTGCTGGACCGTTGTCTCCCTATAATGTAATTATTTATTTTGTATAGAACTCCTGTTATATATAAAGTTGTGACATTCGATCCTGTGCCACTATACATCATATGTTTGAGACTTGGTCCCAGCATACCTGGTGTTTATGTTAACCCCGGGCTTTGGATCCCTAAAATCCGGGTGTTACAGAAGTGGTATCAGAGGAATGTTGACTGTAGGACGAAACCTAGATAGAACTGGACAACCATTACTACTTACCTTTGCTACTCTGATTCTTTTCTAAGCTTATCTTAATCTTTTCTCATCTATTTCCGCTTTACTCTGATTATTCTTACCTTTTCCTTCTAAAGACAAATGTGGATTTCACACTTTGAAATCCTGTGCCTAAAGTGACCTTTAGGAATAGGAGACCTACTCTTAGGAACAAAGACAAAACTATTTTTATCTATGTGCTTGAATGTTTGTTCTTATGATACTTGTCTGATTTGGATCTTGATTGAGTGTGATGAATTGTGGAGTAATGTCCACAATTGCATCTGCATATACACATAGGTATAAAAATATATTTATAAAATAACTAGACAACTTAGATTATCCCCATTGGAATCTATCTAGCTTAAGAGATCCATCTTATCCTAAAAGATCTCATTCTAACCAATCCATCTTATCTTAAAAGATTCTCCCCTATCTTAATAGATTCATCTCATCTTAAAGAAATTCTATCCTACACTCATAGATCTATCTTATCTCAAAAGGTCTTAACTTCTCCTAATGTATCTAGATCCATCTTATCTTAAGAGGTTCTCTCTTAATGGATTTATCTTACCTTGAAGGATTCATCTTATCCTAACCACTTTACTTATCCCATCTTGATGGAACTAACTAACCCGAAAAGACTCTGCCTTATCCTTATGGATTCATCTTGCCCTAATTAGCATATTGACCCCACTCTAGAATAACAACCATGATTTAAACCCAATTAATTGGATCTTATCTAGACTAAACCAGTCATATAACTACATTTTAGATCTTATCTAGATTAATCTGGTCATACCTAGACCCCATTCAACCTAAACTACTCTAAAATTAATTAGGTCTTATCTAGTTATGCTAAACTAATCTAGTTGCCATCTAATTTGAACTAACCCAATGTGACCCACTCAAACAGGTTAGTTAATACTTGTAACATGGATTAGACCCTACTAGCCATATATTAACTTAACTGAGCACATTGGATCAACTCGACTATGAGCTAACCCAACTCATAGAACCATGATGAATGGTATGACCTTTCTATTCCCACCTAATAACAAACAAACTTTTAACCTACACCTTGTAGTCTATCTCACCCATGTATATCTCTCATCCTGACAGATTCTATCCTACCCTTGGATATTCACCTTATATGATTGGTTACCCCAATCTGGACATAAATTAAGCCCTACCAAAGAATCTATAGATTATAACCAACTACTAGCTTATCCATTCCGCTTAGTAACTTCCTTTGCAAAACTATTATCACATGCTTCTAACTTTCATGGTCAATACCAGGAAAGGAAAGATTATCACGTAACTACAAAACAGAAAATGAATCCTCCAAATCCTCCACCTGTTGAGATCGATCAAGTGGTTGCTACCCAAAGACTGGTAATACAACAGTTAACAGACATGGTGACCGAGATGCAGAATCAGATAAGACAACAACGCGAGGAAATACGTCAGGCCCGCCAAGAAATAAGGCAAGCACGGCTGGAGAGACAACAACAACAACCCCCACCACCACCAGCTTCACCAAGCTACATAGATATAAATTATGATGAATTGTAAGATCTAGGTGTTACTTTAGTAATATGATAATATTTTAGAAGAAATAATAAAGGTCTATTGACCCAATGTCTTGTTAAAGAATTATACCTCATGCTGAGATCTCTTTGTTTGTGCATATGAGTATGCATCCCTTTTCTTACTAATCTCGAGGACGAGATTATTTTTAAGGGGGGTAGGATTTGTAACACCCTAAAGTTCAAACTTGTGAAGACAAGGAAAAATTCTCAAAGATTTTAAATCAAAACACCTTTCCTTAGAGATAATCATAATTTAGGAGTTTCCACTCATGAATAAGTTAAAAATACATAATTAAAGATACTTAGATAATCTAAATTGCCTCTGGGTTAGGATATATAAAAGAATCATGGTTAAACTATTTCTTAACATATATAAGTCTAAATTTGATTTCCCTAGAAGTAATAAGGTGTGGATTATTCTCTACTATATGATTAAAAGCTTGTCTAAAGGAACTAAAATAAATAAAGAAATATATATAAAATATGTTTTTGCACATTATGCTGAAGTTCTATATGTGTATCCAAATTAAGTGTTTGGACTTTAAACTTGTGTTGATTTGAAATTCAAATGGAAAGGAAAAATAGAAAATAGAAAATAAAAGGAGTAGGGAAAATACTACATAAAACAAAATAAAATCAGAATAAAAATTCTTCATACTTATATTATTAAAGTATACTATTCAAACTGAGGACAAGTTATTCACAAAAGTTTGAATTTAAACTTGAATTCAAATTGGATTTGAAAATGGAGAAAAGAAAATAGAAAAGAAAAAGAAAAAGGAGAAAAACCCTAACTGGGCCGGCTACTTTCATTCTGGCCCAATTACGTTTTCACCACGCGCAGCCCAAACCTCCCCGCGGCGCCGACAGGTGGGCCCGCCCCGTCAGCCGTTCCCTCTGCTGCTGCGCTCTTGTGCTCAGTCACTGCGGGGTGGGACCGGTGCGTCGGCTGCTTCTCGCGCGCTCGCCTGCTTTCCCTCTCTATGATTCGCGGGCCCCGCTTGCCAGGTCGTCTCCTCCCTCCGCGCGGACTCGTTCGCCTCTGTCTCTGTCGTGTGGGCCCTTTTGTCAGCATGTTCTCTCCGCGATTCCGAAGTCCGCTCGCGGCGGGGAGACAACAGCTCCTCCGCACCCGCCGCCGGGGATCTCGGGCAACGGAGTCCGCAACCCGACCTCCAAGACCCCAACCCCGCCGTGATCGTCGCGGGACTGACTATAATACCAGCCACCACCGCTCGTGCATAGCATCGAACGAAGAACACCGGGGAGCGCCGCCGTGACTGGGATCCGCTCCTGCTGCCGCTGTGGTCTCGGTTGGGGGCCGTGAGGCTTCCCTGCGACACCGGGAAGACGACCCCGACAAAGCCCGGCCGTATTATTCGGCGGGGTGGCGCCGATTCCTCGCCGTAGTTGGGGCTTCGCCGCGGATCCGCCCTGTGCCGTGGACGGGTGTACTCCCCGACCTAATCGCTGGTATGAAGCCCTCCATCGAGTTCGCCTTGATCTCCTTTATAAGTAGCATCTGTCGAAATAGGGTTTGGGGCACTGGAACGATGAATCGCGGGCGCACCGGCGATGGTCCGCCGCGGGCGCGGGGCGGCGCTGCCGTGCGTCAGCTCGGTTGGGAAGACACGTTCGCGACCGTCGATCAGGGCTTGGACGGTGGAGATTAGAGCACAAGATAACGGTTCGGTGGATTGGATCCGGACCGTCCATCTAGGATCGAGCGAACCTGTGTGATCCCCGCGTTTTAAAATCTGTGCCGTTGATCTCGGATCCAACGGGACGCGCGGCATACCGTTTCAGAGTGAGTTAGATCTAATCTGAGCCCTCCATTTCTGATCGGACGGCTCAGCCCATCCGATACCCTTTCGCTGTGGCGATTTTGTTAAAGAAACCCTGGAAAACCGAGGAATCAACCCGCCGTCCTGTGCGGGTGTAGTTTGTGTCTTGGGGATTCTTACCCCGAGCCCCCTGGGTTTCTCTGGAATTGAGGCCCAGTCCAGTGAGCATTTAAATTGAATAATTAAAATAGAAAATAGATTTTTAATATGAAAATAATTGCTAGAACTTAGATAATTCATAGAAAATTTATTTTAGCTCCAAATTGAGTCATTCCAATTCCTAAAATTTTGTAATAATATTCTCTACCATTTAGAATCACTGTTTTGACATGAACTCTGTCAGAAAATTTATTTATCATTTAACCATATGATAATCACCTTAAATCTTTGGAAATTCATAACTTAAAATCTACAACTCCAAAATTAATAATTCTTGTTCCTGCGGTTTTATTTTAATGTGTAGATTATTAATATGTATTTTGCATATATGTTTGGTGTAATGTTAATTTTGCCTATACCATGTATGTTTGTATTACTACGACTAGCAGTGAGGTCACGAGGATCTGAAGAATCATCCTGGTACCTGGATCTCAAGGCCCAGGCAAGTTGTGCCCTTGATCACTTCTTTTTACCCAGCCATGTTCTGATTAATCATAATGATCTGCATAGGTTAATTTTGATGGGACCCAATAGGTTACCCTAGTTTGTCTATCTTTATACCTTGTTTACCACTGATCTTTCTGGGTAGTACTTGCTAGTGCTATATGTGGTTTTGGGTATGGAGATACACTATTCATGATTACACTTTTTGTTATCAGTTGTTATTTAATGTTCATGTTAAGATCATTATGTTAATTGGAACATGGAGCGACCACCCGGGAAAACAGTGCTACCACAAGGGTAGTATGGGATGCCCTTGGCTGATTAATTAGGAAAGCTAGTGGAAGACTACCTTACCCGAAAGGGGCAAGGGCAGTAGGGGAGAGGTCAGTGCGGGAAGTGCCCTCGGGAGGATTTTGCTGCGATGGCGGTCCTGCAAGGGATTCCTGTACTGGATCTTCCTATAAACTGTAGCGGGTTTTCGGAAGCTAGTGGAACTTTGTAAAGGCCTCGTAGTGCTACCCTGCCTCACTTCCTTGGTAGAGGTGTATGGGATTCATGACCCCTTGGCAGATGGGTAACACGACTTGTGGGTAAAGATGCGCAACCTCTGCAGAGTGTAAAACTGGTATACTAGCCGTGCTCACGGTCATGAGCAGCTCGGACCCTCACATGATTAATTTATGGAACTAAATTCAATTTGTCATATGCATTGCATTGCAGGTGATGTTGTTGTTACTTTTGTTCTATTACTTAATTGGGTTTGGTATTTACTTATACTTAGTAATTGCTAATAAAATTTTGACCAACATTAAAAGCAATGCTCAGCTCTAACCATCTTCATTGGTAAGCCTTACACTTCACATGAGCTCCCACCTTTGGCGAGTTCATGCACATTATTCCCCACAACTTGTTGAGCGATGAACGTATGTGAGCTCACTCTTGCTGTCTCACATACACCACAGGTCAAGACCAGGTACTGCAGGATGATGCTCATGGAGGATGCTGTGATGAGTTCGTGAGAGGTCTAGGTCGTCGTCTCCCAGTCAACTTTGGGTTGCTGGACCGTTGTCTCCCTATAATGTAATTATTTATTTTGTATAGAACTCCTGTTATATATAAAGTTGTGACATTCGATCCTGTGCCACTATACATCATATGTTTGAGACTTGGTCCCAGCATACCTGGTGTTTATGTTAACCCCGGGCTTCGGATCCCTAAAATCCGGGTGTTACAGTCGCGGACCTCGGGGAACTCTCCTGCTTGGTGATCTCCCTTTTTGTCGTCGTCGCGGGCCCTGCCACCCTCTACAGGTGGCCCGGCCCTGTGGAAGTGGCGCCGAAGCATGACGCACTCCTCGAGGGTGTGCTTGACGGGCCCCTGATGGTAAGGGCACGTCTCCTTGAGCATCTTGTCGAAGAGGTTGGCACCTCCGATGGGCTTCCGAGGGTTCTTGTACTCGGCGGCGGCGACAAGGTCTGCGTCGCGTTTCGCTTGCGACTTCTTCCTGCCTTTCTTCTTGGCGCCGCGCGGAGTAGACGCCTCGGGAGCATCCTCCGACGGGCGGCCCTGGGGCTGCTTGTCCTTTCGGAAGATGGCCTCGACCGCCTCCTGACCGGAGGCGAACTTGGTGGCGATGTCCATCAGCTCGCTCGCCCTGGTGGGGGTCTTGCGACCCAACTTGCTCACCAGGTCACGGCAGGTGGTGCCGGCAAGGAACGCGCCGATGACATCGGAGTCGGTGATGTTGGGCAGTTCGGTGCGCTGCTTCGAGAACCGCCGGATGTAGTCCCGAAGAGACTCTCCCGGCTGTTGCCGGCAGCTTCGGAGGTCCCAGGAATTCCCGGGGCGCACGTACATGCCCTGGAAGTTGCCGGCGAAAGCTTGGACCAAATCCTCCCAGTTGGAAATCTGCCCCGGAGGCAGGTGCTCCAACCAAGCGCGAGCAGTGTCGGAGAGGAACAGGGGGAGGTTGCGGATGATGAGGTTGTCGTCGTCCGTTCCACCCAGTTGACAGGCCAGGCGGTAGTCCGCGAGCCACAATTCCGGTCTCGTTTCCCCCGAGTACTTTGTGATAGTAGTCGGGGGTCGGAATCGGGTCGGAAACGGCGCCCGCCGAATGGCCCGGCTGAAGACCTGCGGACCGGGTGGTTCGGGCGAAGGACTCCGATCCTCCCCGCTGTCGTAGCGTCCCCCACGCCTGGGGTGGTAGCCTCGGCGCACCCTTTCGTCGAGGCGGGCCCGACGGTCGCGACGAGGGTGCTCGTTGCCGAGGTGGCCCGGGGCCGCAGGCGCGGTGTTGCGCGTGCGCCCGGTGTAGACCGAGGCTTCCCGCATGAGTCGGGAAGTCGCGGCACGAGGTTCCGAGGGGTACTCCTGCCTTCGGGAGGCAGAGCTCTCGGCCCGCCGGGCCGCAGCGCCTTCCAGGAGATGCTTGAGCTCTCCCTGGATTCGCCGTCCCTCGGTGGTTGATGACTCCGGCATCGCGCGGAGGAGCATCGCCGCGGCTGCCAGGTCCTGACCGGTTCCGCCGGATGCGGGTGGCGGCCTGTCCCTGGCATCGTTGGCGATGCGGTGCTGGAGACCCTGGGGCAGGTGACGTATTTCTCCGGCCGGGGGCTGGCTCGCCCATACCTGCCCGACGTCCCGGCGGATCGACTCGAGCGCTCCTGCCCCCTCGTCGAGCCCGGCCTGCGCCCCGCGGACTTGCTCGAGCTGTGGGTCGTGACCCCCCGCCAGAACGGGGACCACAGCTAGCTCCCGAGGGATGTCGGCGCGAGGCACTGGCCTAGGGGGATCGCCATCCTCCGGCATGCCGAGGCGGCTGCCTCCGGAGGGATCCCCTAGCTCGACGTGGAAACATTCGCGGCTCGGGCCGCAGTCCTTGTCGTCAAGGCTGCGGCTGCCGTCGAAACAGTCGGAGAGGCAGTAGTTGCATGCGGTCATGAAGTCCCGCATGGCACTGGGGTTGCCAGATCCAGAGAAATCCCAGCGGATGCTGGGGTCGTCATCTTCCTCGGACCCAGAGGGCCCGTAGGTCGAAACGCCCGTCAATCGGTCCCAAGGCGACCGCACACGAAACCCAAAAGGGGTTGCACTCGCCTCAACGTGAGTGCCCGCCAGAGCGAGGTCGCTAGGCGGGTTGAGGTCGAGTCGAAATGACGAAGGATGGGGATCAGTCGGTACCTTTTTGTCGACGAGGAGCGACGAAGTCACATCGGGGGCTGATCGCGCCGTCGTCTTGGGTACGAGGGCGACGTCCTGCAGGCCCTCCGTGAGCGTGCTGGCGTCGTCCGCTTGCTCGGAGTCGGCGTGTTGCGGGGGGACGGCGCTCGCTTTCGCCTCAAACGCGAGGGTGACGCCCGACGCGTCCTCCGTTGGGGCACTGGGGATGTCGATTCGCTCGACAGTCGACGGAGCGCAGCCTCCCGCTCGGCCCTGGTTGCCCCGCCTCCTCCTCCGATGGCGAGGGAGAGGATGGGGCGAGCTCGAATGTTGTTCTTCCCCCACGCGGGAAAGACGTCGTCGATTCCGCCGCCGGCGGGCGAGCTGTCGGCCGCCACTGTCGTTGTCGCACGGCGGTGGAAGGAGTATCATGTCGTAGCTGCCGTCGAAAGACATGAACTCGAGGCTCCCGAAACGAAGCACCGTCCCGGGTTGGAGAGGTCGTTGGAGACTGCCCATCTGGAGCTTGACGGGAAACTGCTCGTCAACACGCAGCAGGCCCCTACCTGGCGCGCCAACTGTCGGCGTTTCGAGACCGGGGGGTCCCTAAGCCGACGAGTGAGTGTGCCGCGTGCCCCAGCCCAGATGGGTCGAGCACGTGGGCGAGCGCGAAGGGGGGAGAGCGAGGTGGCCGGAGCCGGGTCGTGAGGGAGGCGGAGATCCTGCGGCCTTCATGTTCGTCCCGCGCCCAGGTCGGGTGCGCTTGCAGTAGGGGGTTACAAGCGTCCACACGGGTGAGGGGAGCGAGCGGCCCCAAGAGAGCGCCTGCCCCTGCCCTCGTTCCCGCGGGGCCCACCCTTTCTAAGAAGGCCCTGGTCCTTCCTTTTATAGGCGCAAGGAGAGGATCCAGGTGTACAATGGGGATGCAACAGAGTGCTACGTGTCTAGCGGGGGAGAGCTAGCGCCCTGGGTACATGCCAATGTGGCAGCCGGAGAGAACTTGGCACCCAGCTGGTGTGGTGTCGTGGCTGTCGGAGGAGTAACGGAGCCTGGCAGAGGGACAGCTGTCGGAATAGTTGGGCTCTTGCTGACGTCCCCCCGCTTCCGTAAGGGAGCTGAGAGCCGCCGTCGTCATGGGTCTAGCGGGGCGCCATCGTTGCCTATCTGGCGGAGCTAGCCAGATGGGACGTCGGTCTTGTTCTCTGCGGCCCAAGTCGGCTCGGGGTAGGGTGATGATGGCGCCTCCTGTTGACGTGGCGGACTTGTGCCCTAGGTCGGGCGACGTGGAGGTTCTTCCGAGGCCGAGGTCGAGTCTGTCTTCCATGGCCGAGGCCAAGCCCGAGCTCCTGGGTCGGGCGAGGCGGAGGGCGTTTGGCAGAGACTAGGACGGAGTCCGAGCCCTGGGTCGGGCGAAGCGGGGTTCACCGTCTTCCGGGGCCTTAGCCCGAGTCCGAGCCCTGGGTCGGGCGGAGCGGAGTTCGCCATCTTCCGGGGCCTTAGCCCGAGTCCGAGCCCTGGGTCGGGCGGAGCGGAGTTCGCCGTCTTCCGGGGCCTTAGCCCGAGTCCGAGCCCTGGGCCGGGCGGAGCGGAGTTCGCCGTCTTCCGGGGCCTTAGCCCGAGTCCGAGCCCTGGTCGGGCGGAGCGGAGTTCGCCGTCTTCCGGGGCCTTAGCCCGAGTCCGAGCCCTGGGTCGGGCGGAGCCGAGTTCGCCGTCTTCCGGGGCCTTAGCCCGAGCCCGAGCCCTGGGTCGGGCGGAGCTTCCTATGGCGCCTTTGGCAAGGCCTGACTGCCTGTCAGTCTCACTCTTTGCGTTAAATGCCCCTGCGACTCGGTCGGTCGACGCGGTGATTTAGTCAGGGTCGCTTCTTAACGAAGGCAAGGCCTCGGGCGAGCCAGAGATGCGTCTGCCGTAAAAAGGGGGCCTCGGGCGAGACGGAAAACACCTCAGGGTCGGCTGCCCTTGCCCGAGGCTAGGCTCGGGCGAGGCGCGATCAAGTCGCTCGTATGGACTGATCCCTGACTTAATCAAACCCATCAGGCCTCTGCAGCTTTATGCTGATGGGGGTTACCAGCTGAGAATTAGGCGTCTTGAGGGTACCCCTAATTATGGTCCCCGACAATAGGTATTACAAAATTTAACAAACTATAATTTTGTTGTATTCATTAATTGGATCCAATACAGATGCCATTGGAATTGTCACTTCCATCTCGGCCGTGGCGCCGCACCGATCCAGAGGGCAACATACAACCAGCTCTAAGAGGACTATTTCCTTGTGCAGTGTCAGGTTCGTTATACATACCTGCTGCAGTTTTTGGGTTTAGCCGCGTAGGGGTTTGTTTCCTTTGCCTTCATCTACATATGCTTCGTTATATGACTCTACCTACATACTTAAACTAAAAACAGCAACAACAGTTCGGTAAATGTTGTTCTATGGGGTGGGCAAGCTAGCTTATTCCCTGGAGAACAGATCTACAACGATGGCCAGTCCTTTCCACAGATCTTGATGTTTGTTGGCACGCTTGTCAAGAAATACGCGGGTATACTAACTTTGAACTTTTGAATTTAGTCCTTTTTATAGTTGGGGCCTAATGCCCTTTGTTTTAGATGGACTGTGCTTGTCTGGCGGCTCACCCTGTAAGTGGTACATTAATCCTGATGTTCCTGAAGCATGTGCCCTCATGGCTAGGTAATATTCTGCTATGCTTGCTGCACGTATATGACTGTTGTTTGTCTTCGCTGTGTTCTAACTTGAGCTTGATTCATTGTATGTACAAACCAGTGCGAGGAAAGCGCATAGTCCCATTAAGTGGAACGAGGTTCTATCTTCGAATCAGCCTATGCCCCATGTTCCCGAGGAACAAAAAATCGCTTGTATTAGAGATCTACACCCATTTGAGAATAAGGTATGTTCCATGTTTGATAAACTTAGTCACTATTGCCTTACCAACTGTCATCGTCTTCTGTTATTGTTTTCCTGCAGTCGTGCCATACTTGGTTGGGTCTGGGAATATAATATGACCGTATATTTACATGTTCGTGCAAGATAGGGAATTCTTGGTGACAGTCACTGTAAAAAAGATTGGTGATAGGTGGTGGTACAATGCATGCAAAAAATGCACCCGCACAACTGTGGCTCATGGGGATTCCTACAAGTGCAGCGATCAAGTTTGCGCTACCATTGGCACGCCCAACCAAAGGTTAGGCAGCATCTCTTCACTTCAATTGCCTCCATTCTACCTTTGCCTCCCAACAGCTCTTGCAGTTTTGACTCCCACTCACATGTAATATGCAGTAGCTACTTTTCTATGCGTCACCCTGATTGAACGTTTCCATCTCCTATACATACGACCTATCCATTTTCACCGTGTTGACTCGGTATCACCATGTGTTTCAAGTACAAACTACTTCTCACTGCAGGGGATGAGACGGGTGACACAGACTTCATCCTCTTTGGTCGAATGGCGCAACGCACCATCAAGAAGCCGTGCGATATGCTCATAGCCAACAATCCAACCGGCTTTATTCCTAATCCAATCACAGATCTGCTCGAGAAGACGTATGTATGGAATGTGAGTTTCTCTGACCACACAATCAACACTGGAAATATTTGTTTCCAGGTCAACGCAGTCGTGGCAGAGATAGGTACTGCAAAGGACTCCATCCAATCATCTTCATCGGGGCCAAAACAGTCACAAACTGTGCTATTGCAAGGTGTACCCAGTGGCATTGAAGACACTCCTGACAAAGCCTCTAACTTGGTCATGCTTTCGACCCTGCTCACACCACAAAGTTCTCCAACCAGTGTGCAAGATAAGGTGTGCATCCCAGAAATTTTCAGATTTCTGTTGCAAACAGTACACGCTCTGTGACTGACCCCTTGTATGCAGACTATTGGTATTGGCAGCAGCACTGCGGTTCCAAGTGCTACTCCCGCCATAACAAAGGAACTGACATCCACGCCTAGGAAGAGGTAAATTCCGCTTCATCGCACTCCAACACAGCTTTATTACAGGCCTTTATGGTGCGTACAAACAAAAAAATACGCTTCAAGAGTCTATAATGCATTGTTGATATAATAAACATCATAAGAATAGATTTTTTTTGTACAATAAACTTTAGGGTCTGTTACATGCTCTGACGCTTGTCTACATTAACATAAATGTGCAGTGCTAACAAATGAAGTCCTACACCATGGCCGATCCATGTTTGTTGTTTCTTACTAAAAACGTAGAAGCGCATGACCGGTGTTACACTTACACTATTCTAATAATGATTACTGTTCGAATCATATATTAGATTCAAAACAGCCCCTGTTTATCTTTGCTTAGACCAGGGAAATGTGATCCTTTTGGCTTATGTGGATTACCATCAATGTATGGTTAATATTTATGTGTTGTTTTACACACGAAGTTCATTGCTAGATAAATATTTGTCTTGCCTAGCAGCTAGATTTGGCCGATCCATGTTTGCTGTTTCTTACTAAAAACGTAGAAACACTGAGAGAGGCCAAAATTGATAATTAGCTCTATACATTGTTGATAAATCACATGGCCCCAGGGTCTGAGACAACATCAGTAGCATTGGTACTGCTGGGCAAATGAACCGGGTCGTCATCGACCATGCTAACAATCGGAGTTTCCTGCTCCTGCTGAACATCCTGTGGAGACTCTCCAGCTGGTATGTTGATTCCAGCAAAACCAACTAGGACGGCAGCGGCTCCGACATAGTTCAGTAGACGAGGAGCATGACCGGTGAGCGTGTCCACAATGGCAGCAATCAGAACTTGGATTGTGAGGCTAGCTGTAGCGACCGTGGTTGTTGTGAAAAGGATCGCTTTCGCCCACAAGTAGTCACTCAAAACATTGTCTATCAAACCTGCAAAGAACGTCGGAACTGTAAATTAGCAGCGGTTCATTTCTCTTAGTGTTATTTTTATTAATGGGTCCTCAACATTTCTACAGGTTATTCCTACATATCACCGTGTAGCTTTATTAATAGAACTTCCATGAGTGGAGAGCAAACCTACCTTTTCCAACAACAAGACCAGCTTGTTCCCATGTGAGCCTGTGGAATGGTACTTTGGATAGAGGCCAAAATTGATAATTAGCTTTTGAAATTGTTGCTTTCATTGCTAGATAAATATTTGTCTTGCCTAGCAGCTAGATTTGTGTCTTTAACTCTCTTGTGAATTGAATTGATACTTTTGCTCTTGTTGTATATGTAGCAGACAACCATTAGGTGCATACAGTAATGGTACTTTGGATAAAGGCCAAAATTGATCATTAGCTTTTGAAATTGTTGCTAACCGACCTTTTCGTTCTAGGACAAGGTCTTCGCCTGCAAAGACAGTTACAAAGAGGTTGTTCACCGACATAGATGGAGGAACCACTGGCTTCAAGGATGCCGCAGATAACGCTGCTGCTCCTAGGTACCTTTTCCCTCGTACCTCTAGGTTGTCCATGAACGCCTAGGCAAGAAAATATTTTTGTTTAGCTTCCTGTCCTAGGCTGATATGTCCTAGACTGTCTAATTGTAACTCTGTCCCCTTTTCAGCCCTTCCAAAGATGCTTAGTCACAGAGTGGCACAAGTCTTTTGGGCTCACAGTTCCAGCTGTTCGCTCTTTTGGATGATCGTTGTCTACTGCTTTTGTATCCAAGCTGCTATGTACAGTTGCTTTCGGAAGGATGTAAAATACATGTTCATGTCCACGTGCTCGATACAAATTGGCCCAAAGCATAGTTAACAAGGTATGCCGGTTTGATCTTATGCTACATTTGTCGTCTAGACTGCACATTTTATGCGCCACGCAATTGCAGTTCCACACCTTAGACTTTACATGATAAATCAACTGTGTATGCACATTTTGTTACATGTAATAGGTGTTAGACATTTCTACTAACGCTGTATTACACTTCTATTCTCAAATCATCTTATCTTGTTGGTGTTCTATTGCTACAATTTGTTTGTATTAATGGCTTACTCTGAAAAAATTAAGTGTTCTGAATGCTTCTCACAACTGTGTTTCAGGTTACTACTAGATCGTGGTTCGCCATCGATGCTATGCACAGGCCACACTGGATTTCTATGCTTGTTGACATGAATGTGCTTCGCTCCCTTCATGTTTAAGCCTAAGCAGCTTGATGTGCTTGTGCCAAAGACTTTTTAAGAACTGCGCAGCAAACCAACGCTTACAGCGTGCTTTTGTGTATAATGATCATCTGCTTGTTGCACCGTACATGTATAGTCTATGGAGCTGTAAACTGTTAAAGTTATGTACTGTTGTACTGAACACCGTTTCGCAACTGCATGTACGCTGTCTTTTAGAGACAGTTGTGGAACCTGCGCCCGCGCCATATGTATTATATTGTCATATTGTATCCTACAATATGTTTGTGTTCCTACAATGAGTTTATGTTTCTACACTATGTTTATATATAATGTATATGGAAGTAGGGCGCCGCGAAGCGCGCCTCCTTTTCCTAGTCTAAAGTCTTAAAAGCCACGAGAATTCTAGCCCCTCCCTGCGTTTCACGCGTCCGCAGAGTTCGGCCTGCCGACGCGTGCTCAACTTCCCATTCACGGACCCGAGATATTTCTTCAATTCTTTGGAGCCATTCGCGTCTATGTCCGCTCCCCCATATCCGATCGATCCACTGCACCTCGCGAGCGATAGGGCAACTCCCCTGCATGAATCCACTGCTCCTCGTCCCTGCGTTGTCGCCGCTCGACGGAGCCGGCCTCATCGCCGCTCAGAATCAAGTCTTCGCCCCCCAACGCACACACATGCTCGCCAGATCCCCTCCGTCTCCACCGCTGTGGTCGAGCAAGTGGGTCAAGTCGCTGGTGGCCCTCAAGGTGGTCGAGAAGGCGGCGGGACATAAGGGTGGCCATAGGTACCATCTCAGGTGGAGCTAGCCGGTCGTGTCCACGACGAGCGCTAGCGAGCGCAGTGCGCTGGCGTCCGAGGCTTCTGCGGCTTCGACTGACTCGTTCAGGGTGGCGTCGGCCAGAGGGTTTTGCGCGGCGGCGGGCTAAGACAACGAGGCGCGGGACGCGCAAGCGAGCTCGGGCGAGCGCAACAGGCGAGCTCGGGCGCTCGCGACAGGCAGCACTTCCATCCTTCCCCTCCCCCTTCCACTTTGCAGATGTTCCCCAAGCCCACTCTTCGTCAGGTCCACATTCTGAACTTAATGCATTATCCACTTGTAGCCTTTTCTATATTTTTTTTGTATATTTATAATAGTTTGATTTTACCATGTTATACTTTCTTCTCTGTTGAAGCTCACTAATTATAAAATTTTGGGAAATGCAGTGAGTCCTATTGTGCTGTTAAAATTAAGAGAAAATTGCTAGACAGTTAACTCTCTAGTTGTCCTAAAAACACAGTATGTGGCTGATGTAGTTTTTTTGTTCAGACTAATAAACAATCTCAGAGGCTCTATTTCTGAAACGTTAGCAGAGTGAACAGACTCCGTATTGGATGATTATCAAATAATTAGAGTCGTATGATAATATTGTCGCTTTTTGATAAGTTCTTCTCGTGGTTCGACAATAGGCATTGTGCTTTGAATGGTTGGAGGTCTGACGGGGCTTCTAATCATCTAGGTTGTATTCATTATCTGTAATGGAAGGAGGAAAAACCATCTACATGAAGTGTTTGTGGATGTATCAGGTAGTGAATCTGCTGCTTTTTTATTCCATCACCTATTCACCTTTCTGCAGCTTAACTTGTTCATTAGCTAAAAATTACAACAATCTGCATAATTTCATCACGTATGAAACAAAGAAATGAAGTAATAAGTTAAATAAGATAATGTAGAATGCCGAAGGTAAATACACTATTAGTGATTCAAAAAAGCCTGATTGATGCATGATTACTTGAATTAAATTTTATCAGTGACATCAGAACATGTTTTAACAGTTTTGGATCCTTCCTAGCATTGCTACATGCTTTTTATCACTCTTTGAACGCAGGAGTTTTTAGTCTACTCTGTGTAACTGCCTATGAAGATAGGTTTCTTTCTCACAGTGATAGAATTTAGAAGTTTTAATAGGCCAGTGAGTTGGGTTTCTTTCTACTCTGTTGGGGAGGGTAGTGAGTGCTGCCGCTACAGTCTTAGGAATGATGATAAAGATGTTGAGCCTTTAGTTTTATTCTAAACATGCTCTTTGTTACTTGTCATCCTTACACAACCTATATTAACATTAGTTTCTAATGTCTTTTCGCCTAAATCTGGTGCCCTGATGTGTTTATTTAAATCTTACTATTATCATCTAATTAGTATAGTTGCACAAAGCATGTTGGCTCCACATTATCTTCTGCCTTAAACCACTGTAGGGCGCCCGAATGGGCGCCTAATGTTCTAGTAAGAGTAAAAATGAAGTTGCATCCTCTAGTAGGGGCGCCTATGTAATTGCCCATTAAAATTAACTATAAAACTAACTATTATGTACTGAATATTATATAATTGCCTTCAGTATTAACACTACACATTAGTACCCTAAAATACTAAGTACTACTTACACGATACTAGTGATGTTATTGATGTTTTTTGGACCGTACGACGTACGTATTAGCATAGGCACCCAAAGATATCCTAATAACGACTAAAAATTGTTGTGGCGCTGAGATAGATATAGACTATCGATAAAGGTTGTACATCTCTACTACTATTAAGGCTGTAAGAGTAGTCGGCCATTCCTGTATTCTGCCACCATTCCTGTTCTGCCATTCCCGTGCTGCCACCGTTCCCATTCCCATATCTGTCATTCCATGTCTACCTAAAATTAAAAAAAACACACGTCCCTCAAGGGGATTTGAACCTGTGACCTCTTAAGCAAAGGCCAAAAGTAGCTACCGCTACACCACTGTCGGGGACCATAATTAGGGGTACCCTCAAGGCTCCTAATTCTCAGCTGGTAACCCCCATCAGCATAAAGCTGCAAAGGCCTGATGGGTGCGATCAAGTCAGGGATCAGTCCATTCAAGGGACTCGATCACGCCTCGCCCGAGCCTAGCCTCGGACAAGGGCAGCCGACCCCGGAGGATCTCCGCCTCGCCCGAGGCCCCCCTCCAGCGGCGAACACATTCCTGGCTCGTCCAAGGCCCTGTCTTCGCCGAGAAGCAACCTCGACCAAATCGCAGGAGCATTTAATGCAAAGGTGGTCTGACACCTTTATCCTGACGCGCGCCCCTCAGCTGACAGAGCCAAAGTGACCGCCGTCACTTCGCCGCTCCACTGACCGGTCTGACAGAAAGACAACGCCGCTTGCGCCGCTCCGACTGCGGTGCCACTTGACAGAGTGAGGCTGACAGGCAGTCAGGCCCGGCCGCACACCATAGGAAGCTCCGCTCCGCCCGACCCAAGGCTCAGACTCGGGCTAAGCCCCGGAAGACGGCGAACTCCGCTCCGCCCGACCCAGGGCTCGGACTCGGGCTAAGCCCCGGAAGACGGCGAACTCCGCTCCGCCCGACCCAGGGCTCGGACTCGGGCTTAGCCCCGGAAGACGGCGAACTCCGCTCCGCCCGACCCAGGGCTCGGACTCGGGCTAAGCCCCGGAAGACGGACTCGACCTCGACCTCGGAGGAGCCTCCACATCGCCCAACCTAGGGCACGGACCGGCCACATCAACAGGAGGCGCCATCATTACCCTACTCCAAGTTGACTCGGGCTACGGGGAACAAGACCAGCGTCCCATCTGGCTCGCTCCGCCAGATAGGCAATGATGGCGCCCCGCACGTTCCCTGACGATGGCGGCTCTCGGCCCCCTTACGAAAGCAAGAGGACGTCAGCAAGGACTCGACGGCCCCGACAGTTGTCCCTCCGCTAGGCTCCAGCGCTCCTCCGACGGCCACGACATCACACAAACCAGGCGCCAAAATCTCTCCGGCCGCCACGATGGCGTGTACTTAGGGCACTAGCTCTCCTCCGCTAGACACGTAGCACTCTGCTACACCCCCCATTGTACACCTGGACCCTCTCCTTACGTCTATAAAAGGAAGGACTAGGGCCCTCTTAGAGAGGGTTGGCCGCACGGGGACGAGGACGAGACGGGCGCTCGCGTGAGGCCGCTCGCTCCTTCCCCCGTGTGGACGCTTGTAACCCCCTACTGCAAGCGCACCCGACCTGGGCGCGGGACGAACACGAAGGCCGCGGGATTTCCACCTCTCTCACGCCCATCTCCGGCCTCCTCACTTCCCCCCTTCGCGCTCGGCCTCGCGTCGACCCATCTGGGCTGGGGCACGCAGCGACACTTCACTCGTCGGCTCAGGGACCCCCCGGTCTCGAAACGCCGATAGTTGGCGCGCCAGGTAGGGGCCTGCTGCGTGTTGACGAACAGCTTCCCGTCAAGCTCCAGATGGGTAGTCCCCAGCAACCTCTCCGGCCCGGGACGGTGCTCCGTTTCGGGAGCCTTGAGTTCATGTCCCTCGACGGCAGCTACGACATGATACTCTTTCCACCGCCGGGCGATAGCGACAGTGGCAGCCGACAGTCCGCCCGCCGGCGGCGGGATCGACGACGTCTTCCCCGCACGGTGGAAGAACAACCTTCGAGCTCGCCTCGTCCTCTTCCCCGTCAACGGAGGAGGAGGAGGCGGGGCAACCAAGGCCAAGCAGGAGGCGGCGCCTCGTCGGCCGTCGAGCGAGTCGACAACGCCAGCACTCCAACGGGGGGGCGCGCCGGGCATCGGCCTCGCGCTTGAGACGAAGACGGGCGCTGTCTCCCCACGACGCGTCAATCCCGAGCAAACGGACGACGCCAGCGCGCTCGCGAAAGGCTTGCTGGGTGTCGCCCTCGTACCTGAGACGACGGTGCAGTCAGTCCCCGACGTGACCTCATCACCGCCCGTCGACCAAGAGGTACCAACCGATTCCCATCCCACGCCTTTCGGATTTAGCCTCGACCCGCCTAGCGGCTCCGCTTTGGCGGACGCTCTCGTAGAGGCGAATCCGAACCCTCTGGGGTTTCGTCTACAGTCACCTTGGGACCGGCTGACGGACGTCTCGACCTACGGGCCCTCTGGGTCCGAGGAAGACGACGAGCCCAGCGTCTGTTGGGATTTCTCCAGACTTGGCAACCCCGGTGCCATGCAGGGCTTCATGACCGCATGCGACTGCTGCCTTTCCGACTGTTCCGATGGTAGCCGTAGCCTCGGCGACGAGGACTGCGGCCCGAGCCGCGAATGTTTCCACGTCAATCTAGGGGGTCCCTCCGAAGGCAACCATCTCGGCATGCCGGAGGACGGTGATCTCCTTAGGCCGGTGCCTTGCGTTGACATCCCGCAGGAGCTAGCTGTGGTCCCCGTTCCGGCGGGGGGTCACGACCCACAACTCGAGCAAATCCGTGGGGTGCAGGTCAGGCCCGACGAGGGAGCAGGAGCGCTTGAGCCAATCCGCCGGGACGTCGGGCAGGCATGGGCGGGCCAACCTCCGGCCGGAGAAATGCGTCATCTACCTCAGGGCTTCCAGCACCGCATCACCGACGATGTCAGGGTCAGGCCGCCACCCGCATCCAGTGGGGTCGGCCAGAACCTGGCTGCAGCAGCAATGCTCCTCCGCGCGATGCCGGAGCCATCAACCACCGAGGGGCGGCGAATCCAGGGAGAGCTCAAGGATCTCCTGGAAGGCGCCACGGTCCGGCGGGCCGAGAGCTCCGCCTCCCGAAGGCAGGGGTACCCCTCGGAACATCGTGCCGCGACTTCCCGATTCATGCGGGAAGCCTCGGTCTGCACCGGGCGCACGCGCAACACAGCGCCTGTGGCCCCGGGTCGCCTCGGCAACGAGCACCATCACCGCGATCGTCGGGCCCACCTCGACGAGAGGGTGCGCCGAGGCTACCACCCCAGGCGTGGGGGACGCTACGACAGCGGGGAGGATCGGAGTCCCTCGCCCGAACCACCCGGTCCGCAGGCCTTCAGCTGGGCCATACGACGGGCGCCGTTCCCGACCCGGTTCCGACCCCCGACTACTATCACAAAGTACTCGGGGGAGATGAGACCAGAACTGTGGCTCGCGGACTACCGTCTGGCCTGCCAACTGGGTGGAACGGACGATGACAACCTCATCATCCGCAACCTCCCCCTGTTCCTCTCCGACACCGCTCGCGCCTGGTTGGAGCACCTGCCTCCGGGGCGGATCTCCAACTGGGACGACCTAGTCCAAGCTTTCGCCGGCAATTTCCAGGGCACGTACGTGCGCCCCGGGAATTCCTGGGACCTCCGAAGCTGCCGACAACAGCCGGGAGAGTCTCTCCGGGACTACATCCGGCGATTCTCGAAGCAGCGCACCGAGCTGCCCAACATCACCGACTCGGATGTCATCGGCGCGTTCCTCGCCGGCACCACCTGTCGTGACCTGGTTAGCAAACTGGGTCGCAAGACCCCCACCAGGGCGAGCGAGCTGATGGACATCGCCACCAAGTTCGCCTCCGGCCAGGAGGCGGTCGAGGCTATCGGAAGATGCCCCCGAGGCGTCACCTCAGCGCGGCGCCAAGAAGAAGGGCAAGAAGAAGTCGCAAGCGAAACGCGACGCCGCCGACGCAGACCTTGTCGCCGCTGCCGAGTACAAGAACCCTCGGAAACCCCCCCAGAGGTCCCAACCTCTTCGACAAGATGCTCAAGGAGCCGTGCCCCTATCACCAGGGGCCCGTCAAGCACACCCTTGAGGAGTGCGTCATGCTTCGGCGCCACTTCCACAGGGCCGGGCCACCCGCGGAGGGTGGCAGGGCCCACGACGCCGACAAGAAGGAAGATCACCAGGCAGAAGGGTTCCCCGAGGTCCACGACTGCTTCATGATCTACGGCGGGCAAGCGGCGAACGCCTCGGCTCGACACCGCAAGCAAGAGCGCCGGGAGGTCTGTTCGGTGAAGGTGGCGGCACCAGTCTACCTAGACTGGTCCGACAAGCCCATCACCTTCGACCAAGCCGACCACCCCGACCATGTGCCGAGCCCGGGGAAATACCCGCTCGTCGTCGACCCCGTCATCGGCGACGTCAGGCTCACCAAGGTCCTCATGGACGGAGGCAGCAGCCTCAACATCATCTACGCCGAGACCCTCGGGCTTCTGCGTATTGATCTGTCCTCGGTTCGGGCGGGTGCTGCGCCTTTCCATGGTGTAAGGAAAATGGACCCCGGGCCATTTGGCTAATTGAGTTTTGGTGTTTGATGAATAACACAATCCGTGAACTAATAAGTTTTCTAGTGTTTGTGTTTGTAGTTCACAGGATGCGAAGAGAATTGGACCAAGGCAATGAGGATGCAACACCTCAAAAGAAGACATAAAAAGATGCGTAGGAGTCCAATACTCAAGAACAAAGAAGCCCAAAGAAATCAGCGAAGAATTCCAAGGAAAAGGGCTGTCAGCCAGCGCCTAGTGGCGCACCGGACATGCTACAGTGCAGTGTCCGGTGTGCACCGGACTGTCCGGTGAAGTCCCGGACAGTCTGCGCAGAGAGGCCGCAGACAGGCGCTCTCTGGCTGTAGCACCGGACTGTCCGGTGTGCACCGGACTGTCCGGTGTGCCAACGGGCAGACGGCAACGGTCGAATCCAACGGTCGGATCCAACGGTCGACTGCTACAGGCGCCAACGGTCGGCTGACGTGGCGGCACCGGACATGCTACAGTGCAGTGTCCGGTGTGCACCGGACTGTCTGGTGCACCCGACGACAGAAAGCTGCTGCTTTCTGTCCAACGGCTAGTTGGGGGCTTGGAGGCTATAAATACCACCCCAACCGGCCATTCTCAAGTGTGAGAGCCCAAGCAACATACCAAGACACATAGTGCATATTTCCAAGAGCTCAAACACCCAAGTGCTTAATAGAATCACTCGGTGATTAGCGTAGGTGCTTTGCGAAGTGCTTAGGTTAGTTAGACCGCTTTAGCGCTTGCTCTAGGTGAATCCTAGTTAGTTGAGTGAGTTTTGTAAAACCACACAACCCCTCGGCTCTTGCGCGAGCCGTTGTAATTGTACCGAGTGGGGCGAGAGTCTTGCGAGACCGTGACAACCGCGTTTGTGTCACGGCCGCCACCGTGTACCGGAGGGAACGAGGCCCGCGGCGTTTCGGCCGGAAGCTCGATAGTGGAGACGGCGGGGAGCGTCCGAGAGGAGCCGGAAGCGGAGCACCACTTGCGCGTGGAGAAGGCCTGCGGCTCTCTACGGAGTTACTCGACCGTGGTGCTTGGCCCTCGCGTGGGCTTCCCTTTGCGTAGGGGCACCAACGAGGATTAGTCGAGACCTTGCGTGGTTCCGGATACCTCGGTAAAAATACCGGCGTCATCCACGAGAGTTTGCTTCTCTACTTAGCTCTTTACATTCCGCATTTATATTAAGCATTTAAGTTTCAATCTTGTTGTCATACTTATTTAGTATAGATTGAAACTTAGCCTTTTGCGGTAGAGATAGCAACACTTAGACAAAACCTAGTTTGCACATTCTAGTTTTGATTATTTGCATAGGTTTTGCTCTAGGGATTTAATTGTGGCCTAGTTTAGTAAAAGTTTTAGAAGTCCTAATTCACCCCCCCCCCTCTTAGGCGTCACCCGTTTCCTACAATTGGTATCAGAGCCCGGTTTGGCTCATTTGAAACGCTTTAGCTTCACCGCTAAAAGAGCCGACGCTTTTTAGAGGAAGGGATGGATACCCATAGGCCACCACACTTCGACGGCACTAACTTCCCATATTATAGTGCTAGAATGGCTTGTTACCTAGAGGCCGTTGATCTAGGTGTTTGGAGAGTCACTCGTGACGGGATGAAACCCCTCAAGAATCCCGAGAAACCCACCACGAGTGAGGAAAAAGAAATTCATTTAAATGCTAGAGCCAAAAATTGCTTGTATGAATCTCTTAGCATGGATATTTTTAATCAAGTATTTACCTTGAAAACTGCTAATGAGATTTGGCTAAAATTGCATGAGCTCCATGACGGCACATCCAATGTCCGTGAGCAAAAACATTGCCTAGTCTTAAATGAGTATAATTCTTTTGCCATGAAAGATGATGAGCTTGTTAGAGACATGTATTCACGTTTGAATCTAATAATCAATGAGCTCAATTCTATTGGCATTAATAAGCTAGGTGATGCGGACATTGTGAGGAAGATTATCTCCCTGCTACCACAACAAAGATATGGGAGCATCATCACCATCCTTCACAACATGGAGGACTTGAGCAACATGACCCCGACCATTGTGATTGGGAAAATCGCGGCCTTTGAGATGTCGCGAAAAATGAGCCGGGGAGAGGAGCCAACTTCCTCAAGACCATATGCTTTTGCATGTGATGAAAGGAAGGGCAAAAAGAAGGCTCCCACTCCGAGTTCCTCAAGTGAAGAAGAGGAAGAAGAAGAAAGTGATGATGATGAAGATAATCAACCATGCACATCATCCTCCGAGGACGAAGAAACAATCCGACGCGTCGGAAAGGTAATGAGGATGATCCGCAAGATTAATCTAATGGGTGTGCCCCTGCAGGTCGAGGATCTTCTCTTTAACATTGACAGGAAAAAGCAAAGGAAGAGAGGATGCTTCGCATGTGGGGAGAAGGGCCACTTCAGGGACAACTGTCCAAATATGGCCAAACCCAAAAAGGAGAGGAGCAAAGGCAAGGCGCTCACAAGTGTTAGAACTTGGGATGATTCTTCAAGTGAAGATGAACCTCCAAGGACGCGCAGCCACCGGTCCTCGTCACGATCATCACGGTCATCACACAAATGCCTTATGGCAAGAGGTAACAAAAGCATTCCATCCTCTAGTGATGAAAGTAGTAGTGATGATGAAGGCGAGGGAAAGGCCTCTCTAGAAGAGCTTGCGGAAGCCGTAAATTTTTTCCAGGATGTTTGCACTAAGCAAAAAGCTCAACTTAAAACTTTGAAAAATAAGTTGGTTAGCTCTCAAAATGATTACAAAGGTTTGCTAGAAAAATTTGAAACTTTTGCAAACTTAAATAGTGAGCTATCAACTAAAATTGAGCTATTAGAATCTAGTGCTCCATCCACTGCTACCGATGATAGCCTTATTAAAAAGAATGAAAAACTTAAGGCTAAGTTAGCTAGCTCCCAAGAAGCTATTGAAAATTTGCTAGAGAAAATGGAAATTCTTAGCATACACAATAATGAGCTAACTACTAAGCTAGAAAACATTGGTAGCACCCCAGCAGCATCTTTAGTTGAAATACCTGAAATAATTAAGAAAGATGCTTCTACTTCATGCTTTGATTTAATTGATGATTCTAACCCCTGCAACCAAGTCGTTGTTGAGAATATTGTTGTAGAGACATGTACGGATGAGGTTGCAAAGGAAAATGAACAATTAAAGCAAGAAGTGGCTCGCCTTGGCAAAGCTTTGTATGACAAGAAAGGCAAAGCCAAACAAATCCAACCTCCACAGGATAACACCACTGCGGGAGTGAACAAGCCTGTAGAGGGAGAAACTGTGATTTGTAGGCTATGCCACAAGGAAGGCCACAAGTCTTTCCAATGCAAGGCGATGACCGGGGATAAACAAAGGCAAAAGCTCAAGCAAAAGCCATCAAGCAAAATCTCCAACACCTACATCAAAAAGGTGAACAAAAAGGATGCTACACCATACTTGATCAAGAAGAAAAAGAATGGAAAGGTGATAGCAATCAAGGCCAACAAGCAAGCCAACAAAGGAAAGGGGGCCAAACGCATCTGGGTGCCAAAGGAGATAATTTCAACCATGAAAAGCACCAAGAAGGTTTGGATCCCGAAAGGGAAGTGAGTGGACCAAAGGTCTTCGGGAAATTTGGAGACTTGGCAAAATTGGGATGTATATCATGGGATACATCATATTGGATCAAGATTATTGCCAAGTGGGTTAGTGAGAATTTTGGACCCAAATTTCCCACCCATAACTAAGGTAACTAGTTTTATTGTATTTCTCGTTTTTTAGATATGCGTATCTATTTATCTTTTATCTAGTTTACCTTGCTTGCCTAGTATTACATTTGTTATGTACTTTTGTTCAAAATCATGCATACTAGGTAAATCATATGGTAGGATTGCTAGTTTTTAAATTCATATACTTAAGCAAACCTACATGGCTTAAAATGTTTAGTTAAAGCACGGCACATAGCTTTTATATCACTCCATAGTAAATGATGCATCAATTGAAAATTTTGATTTCTACAAAGTGTATCATTTAACTTATATGTGCCAAAGTTTGGATTATGGATAATTTGCCCCTCTTGATGTCAAATCAAAGTGCATGTCTCCTACAAGTATTCAAAACTTGTATGCACACCTTTAGGGGGAGGTTACTCTATAATCTAACACTTTGAGACTAACACCTTTTCAAGTCTATTTCATGTGATAGTCTCATTGTAAGGAAAATGAAGTCCCCGGAGAAAGACAACAATCTTCCACTGCAAAATCTCCAAGAACTCTCATGTCTCTCAAGCTCGCCATTGATCTTCAATTGGTATCTTTTGAGACTACCTTCAGTATCATTTACATGTCTTCTCCAATATTTGATTAGACTACATTTCATATCATATGCTTCCATGTTGCTAAAAATGCATAAGTAGTTAACTCATTTTCTGTTACCTATGCATAAGGGAAGTTAGTCTTTTCAAATCATGTCTTGCACCTCTATTTTTCACATGCTTTTTCCTAAGTAGAGGATCTCTGTCAGGGGGAGTATTTCTTCATCTCTAAAGAGGGAGAAAAACTCTTTCTAAAGGAGAATACTCATTTAGGGGGAGTAATCTTTTGAGGACTCTTTCATGTGGTATCATTCATATTGTTTAAATTAATATCCTACAATTGTGGTATCATTTGATAGATTTCTTTTTGAGGGCAAGTTTTTATTTACTTCCTACATGCTTTTAATGTCTTCCTTTTCGGTGGTTGATGCCAAAGGGGGAGAAGTTTAGGGACCAAAGCAATAAAAACTATATCAAACACCAAACACCACCAATTTAAAATTTTATATCTACGAATGGCTTTTCAAGTGGTTTTGGTTATTTGGTCCAAAAATAGGAAGTAAGTGAATTATGGAGTTAGGAGGAGGCTTAAGTCCATAATATCACATTGTGGGGACAATCATGCATCTTAGCAAGTAGATTGCATATTTTCACTCAAATACTTGTATTATTTGCTTGCTTTGGTTGTGTTGTCATCAATCACCAAAAAGGGGGAGATTGTAAGGAAAATGGACCCCGGGCCATTTGGCTAATTGAGTTTTGGTGTTTGATGAATAACACAATCCGTGAACTAATAAGTTTTCTAGTGTTTGTGTTTGTAGTTCACAGGATGCGAAGAGAATTGGACCAAGGCAATGAGGATGCAACACCTCAAAAGAAGACATAAAAAGATGCGTAGGAGTCCAATACTCAAGAACAAAGAAGCCCAAAGAAATCAGCGAAGAATTCCAAGGAAAAGGGCTGTCAGCCAGCGCCTAGTGGCGCACCGGACATGCTACAGTGCAGTGTCCGGTGTGCACCGGACTGTCCGGTGAAGTCCCGGACAGTCTGCGCAGAGAGGCCACAGACAGGCGCTCTCTGGCTGTAGCACCGGACTGTCCGGTGTGCACCGGACTGTCCGGTGTGCCAACGGGCAGACGGCAACGGTCGAATCCAACGGTCGGATCCAACGGTCGACTGCTACAGGCGCCAACGGTCGGCTGACGTGGCGGCACCGGACATGCTACAGTGTAGTGTCCGGTGTGCACCGGACTGTCCGGTGCACCCGACGACAGAAAGCTGCTGCTTTCTGTCCAACGGCTAGTTGGGGGCTTGGAGGCTATAAATACCACCCCAACCGGCCATTCTCAAGTGTGAGAGCCCAAGCAACATACCAAGACACATAGTGCATATTTCCAAGAGCTCAAACACCCAAGTGCTTAATAGAATCACTCGGTGATTAGCGTAGGTGCTTTGCGAAGTGCTTAGGTTAGTTAGACCGCTTTAGCGCTTGCTCTAGGTGAATCCTAGTTAGTTGAGTGAGTTTTGTAAAACCACACAACCCCTCGGCTCTTGCGCGAGCCGTTGTAATTGTACCGAGTGGGGCGAGAGTCTTGCGAGACCGTGACAACCGCGTTTGTGTCACGGCCGCCACCGTGTACCGGAGGGAACGAGGCCCGCGGCGTTTCGGCCGGAAGCTCGATAGTGGAGACGGCGGGGAGCGTCCGAGAGGAGCCGGAAGCGGAGCACCACTTGCGCGTGGAGAAGGCCCGCGGCTCTCTACGGAGTTACTCGACCGTGGTGCTTGGCCCTCGCGTGGGCTTCCCTTTGCGTAGGGGCACCAACGAGGATTAGTCGGGACCTTGCGTGGTTCCGGATACCTCGGTAAAAATACCGGCGTCATCCAGGAGAGTTTGCTTCTCTACTTAGCTCTTTACATTCCGCATTTATATTAAGCATTTAAGTTTCAATCTTGTTGTCATACTTATTTAGTATAGATTGAAACTTAGCCTTTTGCGGTAGAGATAGCAACACTTAGACAAAACCTAGTTTGCACATTCTAGTTTTGATTATTTGCATAGGTTTTGCTCTAGGGATTTAATTGTGGCCTAGTTTAGTAAAAGTTTTAGAAGTCCTAATTCACCCCCCCCCCCTCTTAGGCGTCACCCGTTTCCTACACATGGGATCATCCCTGGGAAGCGCGTCCAGCCCCTCGGACAACTCGATCTTCCCGTCTGCTTCGGAACACCCTCCAACTTCCGAAGGGAGACCCTAACGTTCGAGGTGGTTGGGTTCCGAGGAACCTACCACGCAGTATTGGGGAGGCCCTGCTACGCGAAGTTCATGGCCGTCCCCAACTACACCTACCTCAAGCTCAAGATGCCGGGCCCCAACGGGGTCATCACCGTCGGCCCCACGTACAAACACGCGTTCGAATGCGACGTGGAGTGCGTGGAGTACGCCGAGGCCCTCGCCGAGTCCGAGGCCCTCATCGCCAACCTGGAGAGCCTCTCTAAGGAGGTGCCAGACGTGAAGCGTCATGCCGGCAACTTCGAGCCAGCGGAGACGGTTAAGTCCGTCCCCCTCGACCCCAGCAGCGACGCCTCCAAGCAAGTCCGGATCGGCTCCAGGCTCGATCCCAAATAGGAAGCAGTGCTCGTCGACTTTCTCCACGCGAACGACAACGTCTTCGCGTGGAGTCCCTCGGACATGCCCGGCATACCGAGGGATGTTGCCGAGCACTCGCTGGACAACCGGGCCGGAGCCCGACCCGTCAAGCAGCCTCTGCGCCGATTCGACGAGGAGAAGCGCGGAGCCATAGGCGAGGAGATCCACAAGCTAATGACGGCAGGGTTCATCAAAGAGGTATTCCATCCCGAATGGCTTGCCAACCCTGTGCTTGTGAGAAACAAAGGGGGGAAATGGCGGATGTGTGTAGACTACACTGGTCTAAACAAAGCATGTCCGAAGGTTCCCTACCCTCTGCCTCGCATCGATCAGATCGTAGATTCCACTGCTGGGTGCGAAACCCTATCTTTCCTCGATGCCTACTCAGGGTATCACCAAATCAGGATGAAAGAGTCCGACCAGCTTGCGACTTCTTTCATCACACCCTTCGGCATGTACTGCTATGTCACCATGCCGTTCGGCTTGAGGAATGCGGGCGTGACGTACCAGCGGTGCATGAACCATGTGTTCGGCGAGCACATTGGCCGCACGGTCGAGGCCTACGTCGATGACATCGTAGTCAAGACGAGGAAAGCCTCCGACCTCCTTTCCGACCTTGTAGTGACATTCCGATGTCTCAAGGCGAAAGGTGTCAAGCTCAATCCCAAAAAGTGTGTCTTCGGGGTGCCCCGAGGCATGCTCTTGGGGTTCATCGTCTCCGAGCGGGGCATCGAAGCCAACCCGGAGAAGATCACAGCCATCACCAGCATGGGGCCCATCCAGGACTTGAAAGGCGTACAGAGGGTCATGGGATGTCTCGCGGCTCTGAGCCGCTTCATCTCACGCCTCGGCGAAAGAGGTCTACCCTTGTACCGCCTCTTAAGGAAGGCCGAGCGCTTCACTTGGACCCCTAAGGCCGAGGAAGCCCTCGGGAACCTGAAGGCGCTCCTCACGAAGGCGCCTATCTTGGTGCCCCCCGCTACCGGAGAAGCTCTCTTAGTCTACGTCGCCGCGACCACTCAGGTGGTTAGCGCCGCGATTGTGGTCGAGAGGCAAGAAGAGGGACATGCATTGCCCGTTCAGAGGCCAGTCTACTTCGTCAGCGAGGTACTGTCCGAAACCAAAATCCGCTACCCACAAGTTCAGAAGCTGCTGTACACGGTGATCCTGACACGGCGGAAGTTGCGACACTACTTCGAGTCTCATCCGGTGACTATGGTGTCATCCTTCCCCCTGGGGGAGATCATCCATTGCCGAGAGGCCTCGGGTAGGATTGCAAAGTGGGCAGTGGAAATCATGGGCGAAACAATCTCGTTCGCCCCTCGGAAGGCCATCAAATCCCAGGTTTTGGCGGACTTCGTGGCTGAATGGGTCGACACCCAGCTACCAACAGCCCCGATCCAACCGGAGCTCTGGACCATGTTCTTCGATGGGTCGCTGATGAAGACAGGAGCCGGCGCAGGCCTACTCTTCATCTCGCCCCTCGGGAAGCACCTACGCTACGTGCTATGCCTCCACTTCCCGGCGTCCAACAATGTGGCTGAGTACGAGGCTCTGGTCAACAGGTTGCGGATTGCCGTCGAGCTAGGGCTCCGACGCCTCGACGCTCGCGGTGACTCGCAGCTCGTCATCGACCAAGTCATGAAGAACTCCCACTGCCGCGACCCGAAGATGGAGGCCTACTGCGATGAGGTTCGGCGCCTGGAAGACAAGTTCTACGGGCTTGAGCTCAACCACATCGCTCGGCGCTACAACGAGACTGCGGACGAGCTGGCTAAAATAGCCTCAGGGCGAACGACGGTTCCCCCGGACGTCTTCTCCCGAGATCTGCATCAACCCTCCGTCAAGATCGACGACGCGCCCGAGCCTGAGGCACCCTCGACCCAGCCCTTGGTACCCTCGGCACAGTCCGAGGCACCCTCGGCTCGGCCCGAGGCACCCTCGGTTCGGCCCGAGGTACCCTCAGCCCCCGAGGGCGAAACGCTGCGCGTCGAGGGGGAGCAAAGCGGGGTCACGCCTGATCAAAACTGGCAGACCCCGTACCTGCAATATCTCCACCAAGGAGAGCTACCCCTTGACCGAGCCGAAGCTCGGCAGTTGGCGCGGCGCGCCAAGTCGTTCGTCTTGCTGGGAGAAGGGAAGGAGCTCTACCACCACAGCCCTTCAGGCATCCTCCAGCGATGCATCTCCACCACCGAAGGTCAGGAACTCCTCCGAGAAATACACTCGGGGGCTTGCGGCCACCACGTAGCACCTCGAGCCCTTGTCGGAAATGCTTTCCGACAAGGTTTCTACTGGCCAACGGCGGTGGCCGACGCCACTAGAATTGTCCGCGCCTGCGAAGGGTGTCAGTTCTACGCAAGGCAGACCCACCTGCCCGCTCAGGCTCTGCAGACAATACCCATCACATGGCCTTTTGCTGTGTGGGGTCTGGACCTCGTCGGCCCCTTGCAGAAGGCACCCGGGGGCTACACGCACCTGTTGGTTGCCATCGACAAATTTTCCAAGTGGATCGAGGTCCGACCCCTGAACAGCATCAGGTCCGAGCAGGCGGTGGCGTTCTTCACCAACATCATCCATCGTTTCGGGGTCCCGAACTCCATCATCACCGACAACGGCACCTAGTTCACCGGCAGAAAGTTCCTGGACTTCTGCGAGGATCACCACATCCGGGTGGACTGGGCCGCTTTGGCTCATCCCATGACGAATGGGCAAGTAGAGCGTGCCAACGGCATGATTCTACAAGGGCTCAAGCCTCGGATTTACAACGACCTCAACAAGTTCGACAAGCGATGGATGAAGGAACTCCCCTCGGTGGTCTGGAGCCTGAGAACGACACCGAGCCGAGCCACGGGCTTCACGCCGTTCTTTCTAGTCTATGGGGCCGAGGCCATCTTGCCCACAGACCTGGAATACGGTTCCCCGAGGACGAGGGACTATGACGACCAAAGCAACCAAGCTAGTCGAGAAGACTCGCTGGACCAGCTGGAAGAGGCTCGGGACAAGGCCTTACTACACTCGACGCGGTACCAGCAATCCATGCGACGCTACCACGCCCGAGGGGTCCGGTCCCGAGACCTCCAGGTGGGCGACCTGGTGCTTCGGCTGCGACAAGACGCTCGAGGCCGACACAAGCTCACGCCCCCCTGGGAGGGGCCGTTCGTCATCGCCAAAGTTCTAAAACCCGGAACATACAAGCTAGCCAACAGTCAAGGCGAGGTCTACAGCAACGCTTGGAACATCCAACAGCTACGTCGCTTCTACCCTTAAGATGTTTTCAAGTTGTTCATATACCTTGCTCCCACGCCAAGTTTAGTCATCAAGGAAGGGTCAGCCTTGCCTCGGCAAAGCCCGACCCTCCCTCGGGGGCTAAAAGGGGGGAACCCCCTCTGCGTCGAAATTTTCCTCGAAAAAAAAGATCTCTTCTGCCAGAATGTCTTTCGTGCTTTTCGACTACTTCGAAAGTGGATCCTGAAAACGACGGAGTACACGTAAGCAGCCAAGGCTGACCGAGCCGATGGACTCCTACGCCTCCGGGATACGGATACCTCACTCGTCACCTTCTGCCATAAGTAACTCACGTTCGGATAAGTGATTCCGCGGACCGAACAAGTCTTCACGTTCGGAAGCTCTTCTGCTGGAGCGATTCTTCGAGCCTTCTCGACTGCGTCGATGACAGAACCCCATGGACGGGTAAGAGTGCGCGTAAGCGGCAAGGCCGACTGAGCCGAGGGACTCCTACGCCTCCGGGATACGGATACCTCACTCATCACCTTCCGTGAGAAGCAACTCTCGCTCGCACAAACAGTTCTGTTACCGACAAAAAAGTCCAGATACTCGAAACAAGAGGAAAGGAGACGTGGCTTTACAATACGGCGAGGGTGTGTTTCGGCCTCGACGGCCGCAGAAAACACACACTACAAGATAATCCGATCCTGCAGGCTCGGATCTTGACGGCTAAAGGGAGCGGCAACACCCTCGGCATCGACAACACCATTGGAGAGGTCCGACCTAGCCTCGGACGGCGATGCGGTCCAAGGGTCTCTGCTCTGAAGGACAACGTCATCACCAAGCCCGGGCCATCGCCGCCAGGGTCTTCTCCAAGAATCCGGCCCAAGCAGGCGGCTCGGCCGGTCACCCCGAGGCCTCGGCAGGTCAATTCCGGCGTCGGTCCCGCTAACGGACGACCCAACGGCTCCAGCCTGGCGTGACGGTCAATGCGGCCGAAAACGGGCCGGCAGTAATGGCGGTGGCAGGCGGGCAGGAGCAGCGGTCACGTCGTCAGCCAAGCTTACGTCCCATCCGGGGGCAGCGAGAGAACCCTCTCTCACGGCATGAAGACAACGCGCCCGTGTTCTGTTCCTCGAACGGCTCGCGCACGCGCAATGGCTGCCCTGCGAACCACTCGCCTCATCGCATTAACTCCACGGCGGGACAGGCGGCGCCTCTGGCAGGAGAAGCGAGCGACGCTTCGCCTTCGCCATAATGACCGCGTCAAAAAAGGTACGCCGCGTCGTTCGATTTCGTATCCTTTTCCTTTTTTCCTCTTTCTCTCTCTTGCAACAGGGACCGGGAAAGGGGGATACCCCGAAAAGGACCCTTCCCCGTGAAGGAACCAGGCTCCAAGCCTCCCTACTGATCAGAGGTTCGAAGGCTGGCCCCTCGGAAGGGTTCAACAGCCGCCTCAGAGCACGTGGGCTCCACACCCACTACTGGTCAGAGGTTCGAAGGCCGGCCCCTCGGAAGGGTTCAACGGCTGCCTCAGGCTACTCGAGCTCCGCGCCCACTACTGATCAGGGGTTCAAAGGCTGGCCCCCGAAGGGTTCACAGCCGCCTCAGACACAGAGCGAGGGATGACCATGGGTACGTTCGATACATAACCAAGGCTCGGGCTGCGCTCCCAAGGTACCCTAGGACATTTCCGAGACTAGCGGGAACGATCTTGTAACGGAATCCCATCAGAGGGAGGCATCGAGCCCTCGGACCCCGTCGCCAGGGGACCGGGTCCGGCAGATCACCCGCAGGTACTTTTGGGCGCGCCTCTGGGCCTCTAGCCGACCCCTAACGAATGGGGCACGGACGTCCGCTCGGATTACCCGCCTGTAGCTCACCGGAGACACCATGTTCGGCACCCACCGAAGGCAACATGGCGCTCTCCCCCCTCCTCCTTGCGGAAAGGCGACGCAGGGGCGTATGTAAAAAAGTCGAGTCTGTCCCTGATCGCCCTCTCGCCCTGTGCAGAGGCTCGGGGGCTGCTCTCGCAAACCCAGCTCCGGCCAAACCGTTGACAGCGTCAACATACCAGCCCGAGAACTTGGGACCCGACCGTACACCCGGGCTACGGCCAGCTCGCATGAGGGAACGACCAGACCAGCTGAAGCATTGCGCGAGGCGTTAAGACCTCGAAGGAGTCAAACCACTCCTCCGAGGCCTCGGGGGCTACACCCGGCGGGTGCGCTCGCGCGCACCCACCGGAACAAAACGCAACCGAGAAAGGCTGGTCCCCTTGCAAAAAAGTGCGACGAAAGCCTCCAAGCGAGTGCTAACACTCCCTTCGAGGCTCGGGGGCTACTGTCGGGGACCATAATTAGGGGTACCCTCAAGGCTCCTAATTCTCAGCTGGTAACCCCCATCAGCATAAAGCTGCAAAGGCCTGATGGGTGCGATCAAGTCAGGGATCAGTCCATTCAAGGGACTCGATCACGCCTCGCCCGAGCCTAGCCTCGGACAAGGGCAGCCGACCCCGGAGGATCTCCGCCTCGCCCGAGGCCCCCCTCCAGCTGCGAACACATTCCCGGCTCGCCCGAGGCCCTGTCTTCGCCGAGAAGCAACCCCGACCAAATCGCAGGAGCATTTAATGCAAAGGTGGCCTGACACCTTTATCCTGACGCGCGCCCCTCAGCTGACAGAGCCGAAGTGACCACCGTCACTTCGCCGCTCCACTGACCGGTCTGACAGAAAGACAGCGCCGCCTGCACCGCTCCGACTGCGATGCCACTTGACAGAGTGAGGCTGACAGGCAGTCAGGCCCGGCCACACACCATAGGAAGCTCCGCTCCGCCCGACCCAGGGCTCGGACTCGGGCTAAGCCCCGGAAGACGGCGAACTCCGCTCCGCCCGACCCAGGGCTCGGACTCGGGCTAAGCCCCGGAAGACGGCGAACTCCGCTCCGCCTGACCCAGGGCTCGGACTCAGGCAAAGCCCCGGAAGATGGCGAACTCCGCTCCACCCGACCCAGGGCTCGGACTCGGGCTAAGCCCCGGAAGACGGCGAACTCTGCTCCGCCCGACCCAGGGCTCGAACTCGGGCTAAGCCCCAGAAGACGGCGAACTCCGCTCCGCCCGACCCAGGGCTCGGACTCGGGCTAAGCCCCGGAAGACGGACTCGACCTCGACCTCGGAGGAGCCTCCACATCGCCCAACCTAGGGCACGGACCGGCCACGTCAACAGGAGGCGCCATCATTACCCTACTCCAAGCTGACTCGGGCTACGGGGAACAAGACCGGCGTCCCATCTGGCTCGCTCCGCCAGATAGGCGATGATGGCGCCCCGCACGTTCCCTGACGATGGCGGCTCTCGGCCCCCTTACGAAAGCAAGAGGACGTCAGCAAGGACTCGACGGCCCCGACAGCTGTCCCTGAGAGCACCTAGAGGGGGGGGTGAATAGGTGATCCTGTAACACTTAAAACTTAGGCCACAAAAACTTGGTTAAGTGTTAGCACAATAACCGCCAAGTGGCTAGAGAGGAATCTACAACAAAACACAATAACCAACAAGATCAATCACAGAGATGGCACGGTGGTTATCCCGTGGTTCGGCCAAGACCAATGCTTGCCTACTCCACGTTGTGGCATCCCAACGGACGAGGGTTGCAATCAACCCCTCTCAAGCGGTCCAAAAACCCACTTGAATACCACGGTGTTTTGCTTGCTTTTTCTCAATCCCGGTTGCGAGGAATCTCCACAACTTGGAGCCTCTCGCCCTTACAACTTGAAGTTCACAAAGAAACACGGAGCAAGGGAGGGATTAGCAACGCACTCAAGACAAGAAATCACAGCAACACCACGCACACAAATCGCAATGAGAGCTCACAACACAACTCAATGAGTTCACCACTCAACTAGAGCTCTAATTGCTATCGCAAAGAATCAAAGGCGCGGAATTGATGTCTTGGTGCTTAGGAATGTTGTAGGAATGCTTGGTGTGCTCCTCCATGCGCCTAGGGGTCCCTTTTATAGCCCCAAGGCAGCTAGGAGCCGTTGAGAGCAATCTAGGAAGGCTGATCTTGCCTTCTGTCGACTGGCGCACCGGACAGTCCGATGCACACCGGACACTGTCCGGTGCCCGATTTCCTTCCATAAATGATGTAGCCGACCGTTGGCAGCCTGAGAGCCGTTGGCGCACCGGACATGTCCGGTGCACACCGGACAGATCGGTGCCCCCTTCTAGCCGTTGGCTCGGCCACGTGTCCCGTGCAGATCGCGCGGCCGACCGTTGGCCCTGCCGACCGTTGGCTCACCGGACAGTCCGGTGCACACCGGACAGTCCAGTGAATTATAGCCGTACGTCACCGGTGAATTCCCGAGAGCGACGAGTTCGCCTGTGAACAGCCCACCGGACAGTCCGATGAATTATAGCCGTACACCGCCGTCGAAGTCCCGAGAGCAGCCACTTTGCCAGAACCAGCCTGGGGCACCGGACAGTCCGGTGCTCCAGACTGAGCAAAGTCTTGGCTGCTCGAGCCAAGGCATTTCCAGTTGGTCTTTTCCTGTTTCCAGCACTTAGACACAATACATTAGTCTCTAAAACAATGTACTAAGTCTGAGAAACATACCTTTATCCTTGATTTGTACTTTGTCCACCATTTTACACTTAGGCACTTGTGTTGGACACTAAACCACCAAAATACTTAGAAATGGCCCAAGGGCACATTTCCCTTTCAATCTCCCCCTTTTTGGTGATTTATGCCAACACAACATAAAGCAAGTAGAACAAGTACAAAATCACTTCAAATAAGAACTCAAATTATTTTGATTCAAATTTGACATATATGGATCACTCTTTGCCACCACTTGGTTTGTTTTTGCAAATCAAACTCAAATTTCTATCTCTAAGTCAAACACACATGTTAAGACAATTGATTCAAGATTTCAAAAACTCCCCTTTTTCCCATAATCAATACTTCTCCCCACAAGAAGCCAACTTTTGACAAGAGAGACAATAAAAGAGTTTTGACAAACCAAAAGCTCTATTCTACTATTTTCAAAATCTCTCAAGTGATAGCTGATCCATTTATCGCTTTGGCCTTTATTTTCTCCCCCTTTGGCATCAAGCACCAAAATGGGATCAATCTTGGCCCTTTAACCCCATTGCCTCACCAAAATCTTCAAATGAGAACACAAAGGCAATAAGAGTATAAAGATGAACTTGGAAAAGTTACTCTTTTCATCGGAGTGCAGTGGAAGTCTTGCATGGTCCAAGTCCACCTTTTCCCTTTCAAAACTCCTTTGAGACTAAATCAAGCAAACTCAAGCAAACGGTTAGTCTCAAAAGGGTCAAGTTGTAGCACAACTCCCCCTAAATATGTGCATCACTTACACAAGGACTTGTGAGGTCCAGGTAATGATTGTACAACTTGAGCACCATAGTAAGCAACAAAATGCAGAATGAACATGATCAAGGCATAAACACATGTATGCTACAATTCAATCCAAGTTCCACGAATCTAAGATATTGAGCTCACTACGCAGCCTGCAAAAGGTCTTCTCATCTAGAGGCTTGGTAAAGATATCGGCTAGCTGGTTCTCGGTGCTAACATGAAACACTTCGATATCCCCCTTTTGCTGGTGGTCTCTCAAAAAGTGATGCCGGATGTCAATGTGCTTTGTGCGGCTGTGCTCAACAGGATTTTCCGCTATTCGGATAGCACTCTCATTGTCACATAGGAGTGGGACTTTGCTCAGATTGTAGCCAAAGTCCCGGAGGGTTTGCCTCATCCAAAGTAGTTGCACGCAACACTGTCCTGCGGCAACGTACTCGGCCTCAGCGGTGGATAGGGCAACGAAGGTTTGTTTCTTAGAGTTCCATGACACCAGGGACCTTCCTAAGAATTGGCATGTCCCTGATGTACTCTTCCTATCGACCTTACATCCAGCATAGTCGGAATCTGAGTACCCAATCAAGTCAAAGTTAGACTCCTTTGGATACCAGATCCCGAAGCAAGGCGTAGCGACTAAATATCTAAGAATTCGCTTCACAGCCACTAAGTGACACTCCTTAGGATCGGATTGAAATCTAGCACACATGCATACGCTAAGCATAATATCCGGTCTACTAGCACATAAATAAAGCAAAGAACCTATCATGGACTGGTATGCTTTTTGATCAACGGACTTACCTCCTTTGTTGAGGTCGGTGTGTCCGTCGGTTCCCATCGGCGTCTTTGCGGGCTTGGCGTCCTTCATCCCAAACCTCTTTAGCAAATCTTGCGTGTACTTCGTTTGGGAGATAAAGGTGCCGTCCTTGAGTTGCTTCACTTGGAACCCAAGAAAGTAGTTCAACTCGCCCATCATCGACATCTTGAATTTCTGCGTCATCACCCTGCTAAACTCTTCACAAGACTTTTGGTTAGTAGAACCAAATATTATGTCATCGACATAAATTTGGCACACAAAAAGATCACCATCGCAAGTCTTAGTAAAAAGAGTTGGATCGGCTTCCCAACCTTGAAAGCATTAGCAATTAAAAAGTCTCTAAGGCATTCATACCATGCTCTTGGGGCTTGCTTAAGTCCATAGAGCGCCTTAGAGAGCTTACACACGTGGTCGGGGTACCGTTCATCCTCGAAGCCAGGGGGTTGTTCCACGTACACCTCCTCCTTGATCGGCCCGTTGAGGAAAGCGCTCTTCACATCCATTTGGTACAACCTGAAAGAATGGTGAGCGGCATATGCTAGCAAGATACGAATTGATTCTAGCCTAGCCACAGGAGCAAAAGTCTCCTCAAAGTCCAAACCTGCGACTTGGGCATAACCTTTTGCCTCAAGTCGAGCCTTGTTCCTCGTCACCACCCCGTGCTCGTCTTGTTTGTTGCGGAACACCCACTTGGTTCCCACAACATTTTGCTTGGGACGAGGCACCAGTGTCCAAACTTCATTGCGCTTGAAGTTGTTGAGTTCCTCCTGCATGGCCAACACCCAGTCCGGATCCAGCAAGGCCTCTTCTACCCTGAAAGGCTCAATAGAAGAGACAAAGGAGTAATGCTCACAAAAATTAACTAATCTCGAGCGAGTAGTTACTCCCTTGGCAATATCACCCAATATTTGGTCGACGGGATGATCCCTTTGAACCGTCGCTCGAACTTGGGTTGGAGGTGCCTGAGGTGCTTCTTCCTCTTCAACTTGAACATCCTATGCTCCCCCTTGATCATGCGCCTCCACTTGAGGTACCTGTTCGTCATCTTGGGTTGGGGGATGCACCATAGTTGAGGAAGACGGTTGATCTTGCTCCAAGTGTTCCTGAGGCCGTACATCTCCAATCGCCATGGTGCGTATCGCGGCCGTTGGAACGTCTTCTTCATCTACATCATCAAGATCAACAACTTGCTCTCTTGGAGAGCCATTAGTCTCATCAAATACAACGTTGCTAGAGACTTCAACCAAACCCGATGATTTGTTGAAGACCCTATACGCCTTTGTATTTGAATCATAACCTAATAAAAACCCTTCTACAGCTTTGGGAGCAAATTTTGAAGATCTACCTTTCTTCACAAGAATATAACACTTGCTCCCAAATACACGAAAATAAGACACATTGGGTTTGTTACCAGTTAGTAGCTCGTAAGAAGTCTTCTTGAGGAGGCGGTGAAGGTAGACCCTGTTGATGGCGTGGCAAGCCGTGTTCACGGCTTCCGACCAAAAGCGCTCGGGGGTCTTGAACTCTCCAAGCATAGTCCTCGCCATATCAATGAGCGTCCTGTTCTTCCTCTCTACCACACCATTTTGATGAGGTGTGTAGGGAGCGGAGAACTCGTGCTTGATCCCCTCCTCCTCAAGGAACTTCTCCACTTGAAGATTCTTGAATTCGGACCCATTGTCGCTTCTTATCTTCTTCACCTTGAGCTCAAACTCATTTTGAGCTCTCCTTAGGAAGCGCTTGAGGGTCCCTTGGGTTTCAGACTTATCCTGCAAAAAGAACACCCAAGTGAAGCGGGAAAAGTCATCAACAATAACTAGACCATACTTACTTCCTCCTATGCTCAGATAGGCGACGGGTCCGAAGAGGTCCATATGCAGCATCTCCAAGGGTCTTAATGTTGTCATCACATTTTTGGTGTGATGAGAGCCTCCCACCTGTTTCCCTGCTTGACAAGCTGCACAAGGTCTATCTTTTTCGAATTGCACGTTAGTCAAACCTATCACGTGTTCTCCCTTTAGAAGCTTGTGAAGGTTCTTCATCCCCACATGTGCTAAGCGGCAATGCCACAGCCAGCCCATGCTAGTCTTAGCAATTAAGCATGCATCTAGACCGACCTCCTCTTTTGCAAAATCAACTAAATAAAGTTTGCCGTCTAGTACACCCTTAAAAGCTAGTGAACCATCACATCTTCTAAAGACTGACACATCTACATTTGTAAATAAACAATTATATCCCATATTACATAATTGACTTACAGATAGTAAATTATATCCAAGAGACTCAACTAAAAACACATTAGAGATAGAGTGCTCATTAGATATTGCAATCTTGCCTAAACCTTTCACCTTGCCTTAGTTCCCATCACCGAATATGATTGAATCTTGTGAATCCTTATTCTTGACGTAGGAGGTGAACATCTTCTTCTCCCCCGTCATATGGTTTGTGCATCCGTTGTCGATAATCCAGCTTGTACCCCCGGATGCATAAACCTGCAAGGCAAATTTAGGCTTGGGTCTTTGGTACCCAACTCTTGTTGGGTCCTACAAGGTTAGTCACAATTTCCTTAGGGACCCAAATGCAAGTTTTATCACCCTTGCATTTTGCCCCTAATTTCCTAGCAACTATCTTCCTATCCTTTCTACAAATAGCAAAGGAAGCATTTAAAGCATGATAAATTGTAGAGGGACCATTCATAACTTTTCTAGGAACATGATGAATATTTTTCCTAGACACATGATGAATATTTTTCCTAGGCATATCTCTATCATGCATATAGGAAGAACTGGGAGCAAACATAGCATAAGAATCATAGGCATGTGAATCAAAAGCATTACAACTCCTATGAGACTGTCTTCTATCAAAGTACATAAAAGCATGGTTCTTTTTAGTACTACTTGCCATAGGGGCCTTCCCTTTCTCCTTGGCGGAGATGGGAGCCTTATGGCTTGTTAAGTTCTTGGCTTCCCTCTTGAAGCCAAGCCCATCCTTAATTGAGGGGTGTCTACCAATCGTGTAGGCATCCCTAGCAAATTTTAGTTTATCAAAATCGCTTTTGCTAGCCTTAAGTTGGTCATTAAGACTAGCCATTTCATCATTTAACTTTGCAATAGAAGCTATGTGTTCACTACAAGCATCAATATCAAAATCTTTACATCTATTGCAAATAACAACATTTTCTACACAAGTTGTTGATTTCCTAGCTATTTCTAACTTAGCATTCAAATCATCATTAATGCTCCTTAAGCTAGAAATTGTCTCATGGCAAGAAGATAATTCACAAGAAAGCATTTCATTTCTTTTAACTTCTAAAGCATGAGATTTTTGTGCTTCTACAAATTTGTCATGTTCTTCATACAACAAATCTTCTTGTTTTTCTAGAAGCCTATTCTTATCATTCAAGGCATCAATTAATTCATTAATTTTATCTACCTTGGTTCTATCTAGGCCTTTAAATAGACATGAATAATCTATTTCATCCTCATCACTAGATTCGTCCTCACTTGAAGAAGCATAAGTAGAGTCTCGAGTACATACCTTATTCTCCCTTGCCATAAGGCATGTGTGACGCTCGTTGGGGAAGAGGGATGACTTGTTGAAGGCGGTGGCGGCGAGTCCTTCACTGTCGGAGTCAGAGGAGGAGCAATCCGAATCCCACTCCTTGCCAAGATGTGCCTCGCCCTTTGCCTTCTTATAGTTTTTCTTCTTCTCCCTCTTGTTCCCTTGATCCTGATCACTATCATTGTCGGGACAGTTAGCAATAAAATGACCAATCTTACCGCATTTGAAGCATGAGCGCTTCCCCTTGGCTTTGGTCTTGCTTGGCTGTCCCTTGCGACTCTTAAGCGCCGTCTTGAATCTCTTGATGATGAGGGCCATCTCTTCATCATTAAGTCCGGCCGCCTCAATTTGTGCTACCTTGCTGGGTAACGCCTCCTTGCTCCTTGTTGCCTTGAGAGCAACGGGTTGAGACTCATTGATTGGACCGTTTAGAGCGTCGTCCACGTACCTTGCCTCCTTGATCATCATTCGCTCGCTTACGAATTTTCCAAGGACTTCTTCGGGCGACATTTTGGTGTACCTGGGATTCTCACGAATATTATTCACCAAATGAGGATCAAGAACGGTAAAGGACCTTAGCATCAGTCGGACGACGTCGTGGTCCGTCCATCGCGTGCTTCCGTAGCTCCTTATTTTGTTGATAAGGGTCTTGAGCCGGTTGTATGTTTGAGTTGGCTCCTCGCCCCTTATCATCGCGAACCGTCCAAGCTCGCCCTCCACCAACTCCATTTTGGTGAGCAAGGTGACATCGTTCCCCTCATGAGAAATCTTGAGGGTGTCCCAGATCTGCTTGGCGTTATCCAAGCCGCTCACTTTGTGATATTCATCCCTGCACAATGAAGCTAGAAGAACAGTAGTAGCTTGTGCATTCTTATGAATTTGCTCATTAATGAACATGGGACTATCCGAACTATCAAAGTGCATTCCACTCTCTACAATCTCCCATATACTAGGATGGAGAGAGAATAGGTGACTACGCATTTTGTGGCTCCAAAATCCGTAGTCCTCCCCATCAAAGTGTGGAGGCTTGCCGAGTGGAATGGAGAGCAAATGTGAATTTGAACTTTGCGGAATACGAGAGTAGTCAAAAGAAAAGTTCGAATTAACCGGTTTCCTTCTCTCGTAGTCGTTGTGGTTGTCGTCCTTTTGGGAAGAAGTAGACTTATCGCTGTCGTCGTAGTAGACGATCTCCTTGATGCGCCTCGTCTTCTTCTTCTTCTTCCCATCTTTCCGTCTATGGCCCGAGCCCGAGTCGGTAGGCTTGTCATCCTTCGGCTCGTTGACGAAGGATTCCTTCTCTTTGTCGTTGATCACGATTCCCTTCCCCTTAGGATCCATCTCTTCGGGCGGTTAGTCCCTTTGTGAAGAGAACGGCTCTGATACCAATTGAGAGCACCTAGAGGGGGGGGGGTGAATAGGTGATCCTGTAACACTTAAAACTTAGGCCACAAAAACTTGGTTAAGTGTTAGCACAATAACCGCCAAGTGGCTAGAGAGGAATCTTCAACAAAACACAATAACCAACAAGATCAATCACAGAGATGGCACGGTGGTTATCCCATGGTTCGGCCAAGACCAATGCTTGCCTACTCCATGTTGTGGCGTCCCAACGGACGAGGGTTGCAATCAACCCCTCTCAAGCGGTCCAAAAACCCACTTGAATACCACGGTGTTTTGCTTGCTTTTTCTCAATCCCGGTTGCGAGGAATCTCCACAACTTGGAGCCTCTCGCCCTTACAACTTGAAGTTCACAAAGAAACACGGAGCAAGGGAGGGATTAGCAACGCACTCAAGACAAGAAATCACAGCAACACCACGCACACAAATCGCAATGAGAGCTCACAACACAACTCAATGAGTTCACCACTCAACTAGAGCTCTAATTGCTATCGCAAAGAATCAAAGGCGCGGAATCGATGTCTTGGTGCTTAGGAAAGTTGTAGGAATGCTTGGTGTGCTCCTCCAAGCGCCTAGGGGTCCCTTTTATAGCCCCAAGGCAGCTAGGAGCCGTTGAGAGCAATCTAGGAAGGCTGATCTTGCCTTCTGTCGACTGGCGCATCGGACAGTCCGGTGCACACCGGACACTGTCCGGTGCCCGATTTCCTTCCATAAATGACGTAGCCGACCGTTGGCAGCCTGAGAGCCGTTGGTGCACCAGACATGTCCGGTGCACACCGGACAGACCGGTGTCCCCTTCTAGCCGTTGGCTCGGCCACGTGTCCCGCGCAGATCGCGCGGCCGACCGTTGGCTCACCGGACAGTCCGGTGCACACCGGACAGTCCGGTGAATTATAGCCGTATGTCGCCGGTGAATTCCCGAGAGCGACGAGTTCGCCTGTGAACGGCCCACCGGACAGTCCGGTGCACCACCGACAGTCCGGTGAATTATAGCCGTACACCGCCGTCGAAGTCCCGAGAGCAGCCACTTTGCCAGAACCAGCCTGGCGCACCAGACACTGTCCGGTGCACCACCGGACAGTCCGGTGCTCCAGACTGAGCAAAGTCTTGGCTGCTCGAGCCAAGGCATTTCCAGTTGGTCTTTTCCTGTTTCCAGCACTTAGACACAATACATTAGTCTCTAAAACAATGTACTAAGTCTGAGAAACATACCTTTATCCTTGATTTGTACTTTGTCCACCATTTTACACTTAGGCACTTGTGTTGGACACTAAACCACCAAAATACTTAGAAATGGCCCAAGGGCACATTTCCCTTTCAGTCCCTCTGCTAGGCTCCAGCGCTCCTCCGACGGCCACGACATCACACAAACCGGGCGCCAAAATCTCTCCGGCCGCCATGATGGCGTGTACTTAGGGCACTAGCTCTCCTCCGCTAGACACGTAGCACTCTGCTACACCCCCCATTGTACACCTGGACCCTCTCCTTACGTCTATAAAAGGAAGGACCAGGGCCCTCTTAGAGAGGGTTGGCCGCGCGGGGACGAGGACGAGACGGGCGCTCGCTCCTTCCCCCGTGTGGACGCTTGTAACCCCCTACTGCAAGCGCACCCGACCTGGGCGCGGGACGAACATGAAGGCCGCGGGATTTCCACCTCTCTCACGCCCATCTCCGGCCTCCTCACTTCCCCCCTTCGCGCTCGGCCTCGCGTCGACCCATCTGGGCTGGGGCACGCAGCGACACTTCACTCGTCGGCTCAGGGACACCCCAGTCTCGAAACGCCGACAACCACATATGTGTTTATGTCTACATCTATGACAGGAAACATATCTACTACATTTCTCACCAAGCTCACTTGCTACCCTTGCACAATGCGTAGTAGTAGATAAGTATCACCGAGATTCTTGAATTAGATTTTTGGATGGAGGTAATATTATTTAAAGAAGAGCTTTGCATGCAATTTCTTTTGTTTGAATAATGTATTATACTTAAATTCCCTTTTTTGCACGCGTGACATTTTTCTTCGTAATATTTTTTCCATAGATCAGACTTGTGAGTCATTTTCATAAACCAACGCCAAGTATGAATCCATGTTTCTTACTTGAAACCCCGAACAAACACCATGAGTAGGAGGCACTCACGTTGGCATCGCTCATCGATGACGAGAAGAAGCTTGACGACTGTCAGTTCGACCTCTAGAAGCAGTCCTACGTGGTCACATGCGCTGCTGTGTATGACAAGCTCCCGCGAAGCCACCACTTGGACGCGGTCCAGAGCAGCTGCACCGCGCTGTCCATCGTTAAGCAGGGGGCCTCATGGTTGTCGCCAACATCGACGACTCTTGGGTTGTTCTGGACACCGCATCCGATGACGACGCCATCACGTCGTCTAGCTCATCGTCCACCTAAAGCCCAACCTACCACGTAAGTCGCTACTGACCGGACATGAATTCTTGTGCGCTGGGACGATGGACATTGCTGACGTTGTGTGAGTGTCCTCGAACATGATGTATATAGTGGAGTAGCGCATCTGGTGGTGCAACGGCCAGGGGTACTACCTCGCTGATGAGCCCGGGGTGCACTTCGTTTGGCAGCCCAACCAAGAGTCATCGGTACTCGTCATGTCACGCGCGTTCGACGACTACTATATCGAGGATTGTGGCATCATCTTAGCGTCGGAGGTGACGCAGAGGAGGATCAACAACAGTGACCAGTTCGTCATCCTCGCCACTGTCAGGGTAGCTTTTGTGCCGACCTGCCTTTAATTCTCTTCGCAAACACACACACTTACCTTTTTGTTTAAGCAAGAGCGTATGGTGGTGTGTGTCTGATGACTAACGATGTACGAGGAAATTTCTTCCAGCATGTGTGGAACGTGCTCTCCAATGATGAGACCATACAAATCGTGGCATATATCGAAGTCTGCATGATACTGATGCTTGCAATGTAGTGGTGAAACAACTAGATTAAAATAACAAAATTTATGTATGGCTAGGATCATAAATTGATTATGAAACATTTTCTCATAACAATATAACACACATTTTATATATAAGTTATCGTAGTATACTGGTATTATATATTACCGTTGCAACGCACGGGCACTCAGCTAGTTGAAACATTATGGTAGATAAGAACTAACAATGATCGATAGTCAATAGTATGTTCGATAACTGACGTGGTGGACAATAAGGGCTACTAGCACTGGTTCCACCCTTAGACAGTTCCAGTGTTGGCCGGTATTGACCGCTTGCGTGCATATGGCCGGTGGTCGTACCGACTACCACAACCCCATCCGTGGTCAATTATAATACGCAGTCGTTTCGACTGGCGCCAAATGTTATGGTCGGTACCAACTGTATTTGATCTCTAGTGGTTGGTACCAACCCTACCACTAGAGAATTGGTGGGCATCGACTTCGATCGGTCGCTACCAACACCTATTAACAGTGACTTTTCTAATCAATATGCACTTTTGAATTTAATTTTTTTGAAAGCTTTTAAAAAATAATAGAATACGGTGTATAAATAGAGGTGGAGTGTTTGAACTCATTCACACATCTCACACTTTAAATTTCTCTACCATCTCATATCATCTCACCCTCACTTCATTCAGTACACCATTGTTCAGATGTCCTCATCGAGTTCGGGCATTGATATGACTGAAGACAAGGTGATCGAGTTGTAGCATCAAACCATAATGAATGAGGCGACGAAAGCTTGCCTACAAATTTTCTATGAGGAGGAGGCGAAGGACACAACATTGGTGCTATATCCACCGGGATCATGGGTGGCTTCATGATCCCTAGCCAACTAACAGAAATTGTTTCTAGATATCAAGTTTTGACCATTTCTTTGCATCCCTGGCCCAATTGTCTCACTGAGCCTAGCTGGCAAGTCTAGCTTGCTTCATATCTCCATGTTTCTCAAGACACATGAATTAGGTGCCATGACCGCCATCTCGTCCTCATGTGCTTTCACCTCCCGGCCATCCGTTCACCTTGTGTTTGTCTGTTCCCGTGGCACTCCTCCAATCTTCAAGACCCCACTGATTTGATTAGACAATGACTTGTAGGAGGGGAGGACCACCAGTGGCGGAGCTCCATAAAAATAACGCCCCAGACCACTTTACAAATATAACGATGTACTACTCGTCTTTTAATTTTTCGCACTTTAGGGGTAATAACATTTAAAACAATCCAATTGAACTTTTATTTTTTCGCACTTTAGGGGTAGTAACATTTAAAACAATCCGATGGAACTGTGGCAGATAGGGAAAAGGAATTAGACGTTTGAGAACAATTACTCATAATAGAGGAGAAGCACTCAGCACACAATGCTTGCCGCTCAGGTGGTCGCTGCCCATTGGCTAGGGAGGCGCTCCACCCTCGCCTGTGAATAAGAAAAGAAAAGGAATCAGGTTGAGGAAGTTGTATAGTCTGGGAGAAGATGTAATGGCAGGGGTAGATTTGGACGATGGCGCGACGCCAGTGCAGGCCGCGCGCGTCATTGCTACAGGGACGATAGAGGCGAACTGGTGGAGGTGGAGGCCAGACTGGCGGTGGCGAATGCCTGAGTCAGAGCCCGCCCGGCCGCCTCGGAGGTTGCTGCCTTGTGCCCTTGCCGAATTTGTAGAGCCTAAAGGCGTGGAGAGCGATAGAGGACTGAATGGAGGCGGCCGCGCCACTGGCAACATAGGAAACGCAGCCACGCAGGTTTGCGAAATAATTGAAAGAGTCTATTCTCGTGACTTGAGCGACTGAGGGAGACCGCCAGCGCCAGGCTCAATCGGTACAAGCAGGAGGTCTTTTGGGTCATATTTTTAGGCTGAAATGTATTTTGGGCTAGATTTTTTGGTTTAAAAAAGATATATATATATAAGAGGATTTTTGGGCTATGCCCCAGGCCACGACCCAGGTGGCCCGGGGCCCATATCCGCCCCTGAGGACCACTACCGAACTATGCCAGCGACATGGTCAGCGAGGCCGGAAGGACCGACCCTGACGCCTGCCCTGGTCCATTTCTGGTTGTATGTCCAACTTTTTTTTGCCTTTTGGCCCTTTTTGCGAAAGATTTTCACAACTACGCCCTTTCTGGTTTGAATTCAAAAAATGGACCCTTACCTCGGCGCCGTCATTATTGGTGCCGAGGTTACACACATCGACGCCAATATAAAAGGCGCCGAAGCACTGTTCACTGTGCAGATGTGGTGCTTACGTGGCCAGAGTTTGGCGCCATGAGCATTGGCGCCGACCTCATTTTTATTTGCCAACACAGCGACGACATGCATGCAAGCAAAAAAAGATCAAGCAAGCCTTCACATTTTTTGGTGTACCAAGACCCTGCTAGTATACATACCCTTCTTTATGGTTGAGAGCACCTAGAGGGGGGGTGAATAGGTGATCCTATAAAATTCAACACTAAATTCCAACAAGCTTGATTAAAGAGATATTAGCGCAAGTTAATCAACTCTATGAGGTGAGCGCTTGCGAACACAAACAATCACAGAGAGGAGCAACACAAGAGACACGCGATTTTTATCCCGTGGTTCGGCCAAGTAACACTTGCCTACTTCCACGTTGTGGCATCCCAATGGACGAGGGTTGCACTCAACCCCTTTCAAGTGATCCAATGATCAACTTGAATACCACAGTCTTTTCCTTTCAAGTGTTTTTCCGTTTGCGAGGAATCTCCACAATTTGGAGCCTCTCGCCCTTACAATAGATATCACAAAGAAAGCACAGAGTAAGGTTGGGAAGAGCAACACACACGAGACTCAAAAATGCACAGCACACCCACGCACACAAGTGAAGACTCGAGCTCAAATGACCACATAGGGAGTTCGTGACTCGGATGGAGCTCAAATCTCTAACACAACGAAGCAAATGCGCGGGAGCAGAGTCTGGATGCTTTAGAATACTTAGTGAATGCTTGGTTAGCTCCTCCATGTGCCTAGGGGTCCCTTTTATAGCCCCAAGGCAGCTAGGAGCTGTTGGAGACCAACTTGGAAGGCTAAACTTGCCTTCTGTCGGGTGGTGCACCGGACAGTCCGGTGCACCACCAGACAGTCACTGTAGTTGTCCAGTGCGCGATCTCCTTCCTTTTCTGGCACATCCGACCGTTGGTCCTCAGAGCTGATTTGCGCACCAGACACTGTCCGGTGCCCACCGGACAGTCCGGTGCATCAGCTGACCGTTGGAACAGTCCACGTGTCGCGCGAAGATTGCGCGGCCGATCATTGGCGCTGGCGACTGTTGGCTCACCGGACAGTCTGGTGCACCACCAGACAGTCCGATGAATTATAGCCACGTCGCCCCTTTGCTTTTCTTGAGGACGACGAGTTCGCCGCGGATGACTCACCGGACAGTCCGGTGATTTATAGCCATACGCCGTCGTCGAGTCCCAAGAGCGGCCTTTTCACGCGGACCAGCCTGGCGCACCGGACACTGTCCGGTGCACCACCGGACAGTCCGGTGTGCCAAGCTGAGTTGGAGTTGGCTGCACAGAGCCAAGTCTTTTTCCAATTCTTTTCTCCCTATTTCTAGCACTTAGAAAAAATATGTTAGTACTCAAAACAATGTACTAAGTCTAGAAACGTACCTTTATCTTTGATTTGCACTTCTCACTTTACTTGGCACATGAGAACTTAATTAAACATGTTGGGCACTTAATTACCAAAACATTATAGAAATTGCCCAAGGGCATATTTTCCTTTCAATCTCCCCCTTTTTGGTGATTTATGCCAACGCATCAAAAAGCAACCAAAATAAGTGCAACATCAACGCAAATGAGGACCAAATTGATTTTGACTATAATTTGGCATATTTGGATCATTCTTTGCCACCACTTGGTTTGTTTTTGCAAATCAAATTCATTTTCCTATCTCTAAGTCAAACTCACTTGTTTGGGCACAAAGAGAGATAATCCAAGAGTGAAATTGATCAAGTGCCAAAAACTCTCCCTTTTTCCCATAAAAAATTCTCCCCCACAAGCGACCAAATTTTGCAATTAGAGTATTTTGGACAAATCAAAAGTTCTAACTCTATTGTTTTCAAAATTCACAAGTGGTAGCTGATCCATTTGCTTTGGCCTTAATATCTCCCCCTTTGGCATTAAGCACCAAAACGAGATCATTCTTGGCCCTTTAACCCCATTGCCTCACCAAAAATGTCAATTAGGAGCAAAAAGGCAATAAGAGCATAATTATGAACTTGGAGATGAGTACATTAATACCGGAGTGCAGTGGAAGTCTTCGCAACGTCTAAGTCCATTTTCCCTTTCAATGTACCTTTAAGACTACATCAAGAATCCTCAAACACACAGGTTAGTCTCAAAGGGTCAAGTTGTAGCACATCTCCCCCTTAATATGTGCACCGTTTGCATATGGACTTGTGAGGTCCGGGGAGATCTTGTACAACTTGAGAACCACAAATAGATAGCACATGTAGTAAATGCATAGAGTAACATGATCAAAGGCATATAACACATGTATGCTATAGATCAATCCAAGTTACGTGAATCTAAGACATTTAGCTCACTACATAACCTACAAAACCTTTTCTCATCTAAAGGCTTAGTGAAGATATCGGCTAGCTGGTTCTCGGTGCTAATATGGTACACCTTGATATCTCCCTTTTGCTGGTGGTCTCTCAGAAGTGATGCCGGATGTCAATGTGCTTAGTGCGGCTATGTTCAACAGGATTACCGTCATGCGGATTGCACTCTCATTGTCACATAGGAGTGGGACTTTGCTCAGATGGTAGCCAAAGTCCCGGAGGGTTTGCCTCATCCAAAGTAGTTGCACGCAACACTGTCCTACAGCAACATACTCGGCCTTAGCGGTAGATAGGGCAACAGATGTTTGTTTCTTTGAACTCCAGGACACACAAGGGACCTTCCTAGAAATTGGCACATCCCCGATGTGCTCTTCCTATCAACCTTGCACCCGACATAATCGGAGTCTGAGTATCCAATCAAGTCAAAGGTAGACCCCTTTGGATACCAGATCCCGAAGCAAGGCGTAGAAACTAAATATCTAAGAATTCGCTTAACGGCCACAAGGTGACATTTCTTGGGGTCGGATTGAAATCTAGCACACATGCATACACTAAGCATAATGTCCAGTCTACTAGCACATAAATAAAGCAAGGAACCTATCATAGACCGGTATGCCTTTTAATCAACGGACTTACCTCCTTTGTTGAGGTCGACATGCTCGTCGGTTCCCATCGGTGTCTTCGCGGGCTTGGCGTCCTTCATCCCAAACCTCTTGAGAAGATCTTGATTGTACTTCATTTGAGAGAGAAAGGTGCCGTCCTTGAGTTGCTTCACATGGAACCAAAGAAAGTAGGTCAACTCGCCCATCATCGACATCTCGAACTTTTGTGTCATCACCCTGCTAAACTCCTCACAAGACTTTTGATTAGTAGAACCAAATATTATGTCATCGACATAAATTTGGCACACAAAAAGATCACCATCACAAGTCTTAGTAAAAAGAGTGGCATCGGCTTTCCCAACCTCGAAAGCATTAGCAATTAAGAAATCTCTAAGGCATTCATACCATGCTCTTGGGGCTTGCTTAAGTCCATAGAGCGCCTTAGAGAGCTTGAACACATGGTCGGGGTACCTATCATCCTCAAAGCTAGGGGGTTGTTCCACGTATACCTCCTCCTTGATTGGCCCGTTAAGGAAAGCGCTCTTCACATCCATTTGAAACAACCTGAAAGAGTGGTGAGCGGCATAGGCTAATAATATTCGAATAGACTCTAGCCTAGCCACAGGAGCAAAGTCTCCTCAAAATCCAAACCTGCGACTTGGGCATAACCTTTTGCCACAAGTCGAGCCTTGTTTCTTGTCACCACCCCGTGCTCGTCTTGCTTGTTGCAGAACACCCACTTGGTTCCCACAACATTTTGCTTTGGACGTGGCACCAGGCTCCAAACTTCATTTCTCTTGAAGTTGTTGAGCTCTTCCTGCATGGCCAACACCCAATCCGGATCCTGCAAGGCCTCTTCTACCCTGAAAGGCTCAATAGAAGAGACAAATGAGTAATGCTCACAGAAGTTAGCTAATCTTGAATGAGTAGTTACTCCCTTGCTTATGTCACCCAGAATCTGGTCAACGGGGGTGATGTCGTTGGATCGTTGCTCGGACTTGAGTTGGAGGGACTCGTGGTGCTTCTTCCTCTATAACTTGTTCTTCTTGTGCTCCCTCTTGATCACGCACCTCTTCTTGAGGAACCTGTCCATCATCTTGAGTTGGGGAATGCACCATTGTAGAGGAAGATGGCTGATCTTGCTCTTGTTGTTCCTGTGGTCGCACATCACCTATCGCCATCGTGCGCATTGTGGCCGTCGGAACATCATCTTCATCTATGTCATCAAGATCAACTTGCTCTCTTGGAGAGCCATTAGTCTCATCAAATACAACGTCGCTAGAGACTTCAACCAAACCCAATGATTTGTTGAAGACTCTATACGCCTTTGTATTTGAGTCATACCCTAGTAAAACCCTTCTACTGCCTTGGGAGCAAATTTAGAGTGTCTACCTTTCTTCACCAGAATATAACATTTGCTCCCAAATACACGAAAGTAAGAAACATTGGGTTTGTTACTGGTAAGGAGTTCATAGGAGGTCTTCTTGAGAAGGCGATGTAGGTAGAGACGGTTTATGGCGTGGCAAGCTGTGTTCACAGCTTCCGACCAAAATCGCTCGGGCGTCTTGAATTCTCCAAGCATCGTTCTCGCCATGTCGATAAGTGTCCTGTTCTTCCTCTCTACCACACCATTTTGCTGTGGTGTGTAGGGAGCGGAGAACTCATGCTTGACGCCTTCTTCCTCAAGATACTCCTCCACTTGCAGATTCTTGAACTCGAACCCGTTGTCGCTTCTTATCTTCTTCACCTTGAGCTTAAACTCGTTTTGAGCCCTCCTTAGAAAGCGCTTTAGGGTCCCTTGGGTTTCTGATTTATCTTGCAAAAAGAACACCCAAGTGAAGCGGGAAAAATCATCAACAATTACAAGACCATACTTACTTCCCCCGATGCTAAGGTAGGCAACGGGTCCGAAGAGGTCCATGTGAAGAAGCTCCAGTGGTCTTGACGTTGTCATCACATTCTTGCTGTGATGAGTGCTTCCCACCTGTTTCCCTGCCTGGCAAGCTGCACAAGGTCTATCTTTTTTGAAACAAACATTGGTTAGTCCTAACACATGTTCTCCCTTTAGAAGTTTATGAAGGTTCTTCATCCCAACATGTGCTAGACGGCGATGCCACAGCCAGCCTATACTAGTCTTAGCTATTAAGCATGCATCTAGATCGGCCTCCTCTTTCGAAAAGTCAGCTAAGTAGAGTTTGTCGTCTAATACACCCTTAAATGCTAATGAACCATCACTCCTTCTAAAGACAGATACATCAACATTTGTAAACAAACAATTGTAGCCCATGTGACACAACTGACTTACAGATAGGAGGTTGTATCCTAATGACTCTACTAAAAATACATTTGAAATAGAGTGCTCGCTTGTGATGGCTATTTTTTCCAAACCTTTGACCTTGCCTTGATTCCCATCTCCAAAGATAATCGTATTCTAGGAATCCTTGTTCTTGATGTAGGAGGTGAACATCATCTTCTCCCCCGTCATGTGGTTTGTGCATCCGCTGTCAATTATCCAGCTTGATCCCCCGGATGCATAAACCTGCAAGGCAATTTAAGCTTGGGTTTTAGGTACCCAACTCTTGTTCGGTCCTGCAAGGTTAGTCACAATAACTTTTGGAACCCAAATACAAGTCCTGTCTCCCTTGCATTTGGATCCCAATTTCCTAGCCACTACTTTTGCATTCTTACATGAAAGAACAAAAGAAGCATTACAAGCATGGTAAATAGTAGAAGTTCCATTGTACATTTTTCTAGGAGTATGAGACACAACATGATTTCTCCTAGGCCTATTTCTACCATGCACAAAAGTAGAACTAGAGGCAAACATAGCACGTGAATCAAAAGCATCATGATCGTAATTCCTATTATAATTGGAATGACTAGCAATTTTCCTATTATAAATGAAAGCATGATTCCTTTGAGTACTACTAGCCATAGGGGCCTTCCCTTTCTCTTTGGTGAGAATGGGAGCCTTTTGGCTTGTTAAGTTCTTGGTTTCCCTTCAAAAACCAAGTCCATCCTTAATTGAGGGGTGTCTACCAACAGTGTAGGCATCCCTAGCAAACTTTAATTTATCAAAATCATTTTTGCAAGTCTTAAGTTGAGTATTAAGACTTGCCACTTCATCATTCAATTTAGTAATAGCAATAAGATGTTCATCACAAGCATTAACATCAAAGTCCTTGCATCTATTGCAAATAACTACATGTTCTACACAAGATCTAGTTGCATTTGCCTTCTCTAGTTTAGCATTTAATTCATCATTTAAATTCTTTAAACTAGAGACAGATTCATGGCATGCAGACAACTCAGAGGATAGCATTTCATTCCTTTTAATTTCTAGAGCAAGAGATTTTTGAACACTAACAAATTTATCATGTTCTTCATACAAAATATCCTCTTGCTTTTCTAAAAGTCTATCCTTTTCATTTAGAGCATCAATTAATTCATTAATTTTCTCTACTTTGGCTCTATCTAAACCTTTAAATAGACTAGAGTAATCTACTTCATCATTGGAAGAATTATCATCGCTATTAGTAGTGTACTTAGGGGTATCTCGAACACTTACCTTCTTCTCCTTGGACATGAGGTGTAACGCCCTGAATTTGGGGGTAGAATTTTTTTTCTTCTTTTCTCTCACCAAATTCGGGCGTTACCCTTTCTTTTTCCCTTTTTCCCCTCGCTAAACCTTGATCTTTTCCAAAGTTATAGCGAGAATTAGCTCGACATCTTGTGTAAGCAAAACCTAGAACTATTTTTGTTTGTTGCATCATGCCGGATTATGCACTCTTCTGTTTATGGTTGAGTGAAGTGGAGAACTTGGCATATAAAAAATATGGAAACAGGAAAAAGAAAAGCCTTTTCTTTTCTCTCTCCCCTCCCTTCTCCCCTTTTGGCCCAGCCGCCCCCTTCCCCTTGGCCCATGTGGCCCAGCCGCCCCTCCCCCGCCGTGGGCCGGCCTGGCGGCCCAGCCGCGCCCCCCTCCCCCTCCTTTGGGCCCAGCCGACCCAACCGCCCCCTTCTTTTTTTTCTCTTCTTTTCTTTTTTTCTTTCTTCTTCCAAAATCTCTCTCTCTCTCTCTCTCCCTCTCCCTAACCCTAACCGCCGCCGCCTCCCCTGCCCTAGCGCCGCCGCCGCCCCTTCCCCCCCACGCGCCGCCGCCGTCCTCCCCCTCCGGTGAGGCCCTCCCTCCTCCCTCCTCCCTCCCCCTCCCTCCTCCCTCCCCTCCCTCCGGCGCTCCCCCCCCCCCCCGCGCCCCGTCGCGCTCGGCCCCGCCCCCGCCTCACGCTTGCCCGGCCCCGGCGAGCTCGGCCCCGGCCTCGGCCACCCCGCGCCCGGCCGCGCCCGCCCTCCCCGCGCCGCTCTCCGGTGGGCCCGGCTCGGCCACCCCCCGGCCTCGGCCGCCTCGCCCCGCTCGGCCCCGACCCCGGTCGCTCGGCTCGGCCGCCCCCGGCTCGGCCGCCCCCCCGGCGGGCCCGTCCGCCCCGCCCTCGGCCGCTCCGGCGAGCCCCGCCCCCGCCCGGCCCCGGCGAGCTCGGCCGGCCCGCCCCTGGCGAGCTCGGCCCCGGCTCGGCCGCCCCCGCCCCGGTGTTCCCCGCCCCCGCGCGAGCCCCGCTCGGCCGCCCTCGGCCGTCCCGCGCCCAGCCTCGGACGCGCCCCCGGCTCAACCGCCCGCCCCCGTGCCCCGGCTCAACCGCGCCCCCGCCCCGGCTCGGCCGCCCTCGCGCCCGGTTTCGGCCGTGCCCTCGCCCTGCCCATGCTTTGCCCCGCCCGTGCGCCGTGCTTGCCCGCTCGCCCCGCCGTGCCTTCCCCTTGGCCCATGCGGCCCAGCTAATCATCTATCTCATTCAAGGTTAATCTACTAAAAGTGGTCATGTTTACTTTAGTGCATGTAGCTAACCCTTTTGTTAGAACCAATTGGAACTAGAGCACGTAACGTCTAGCTATTCATCAACCCGTAGTGCGTCTCGGGCATAAGCTTTAACTCTCGCGAGACCTTTCCCCGCCTCTTTCTAACCATGGTAAATTCATCATCGTATGTGATATTCTATGCATATTTACTTTATTTGTTCTCTTGTATGGTGTACTGTTTGTTTCCTAATTTGAATGGATGGATGTATGTATGCTTGCAATCGCATAGAGAACGATCCGGTTGAAGAGCCCGAGGAACTCGCAGGAGAAGCCCCTGAGCAGCAGTCGGTTGGTGGAGGCAAGTGTCCCCTGACCTATCTCTGTCCTATTCATTCTTTAATTCACCTCCCGCATTGCACATGTATACCTAAGGATTGACTAGCTTTTGTTATCCATATCCTTGTTTACCTATTTGGGTTGGATTATTATTGTTTAGCTTTATGCTATTGCTCAACTTTAATCAATGAACATGATGAGATTATCCATGATACGCTGTTTTCCCATCTCTTATTATGATGTTATACTTGTGGCCTTTAAGGGGGCTCGAGCGGTTTCTCGAGTGCCTCTCCATAAGGACCTGTTCTATGGATGACCGCCCGGGAAAACAGTGCAACCATGAGGGTGGAGTGGGACGCCCTTAGCTGAATAATTAGAGGAACCGGGGTGTAGTCCGCTTAGCCGTTGTGCCGTCAATGGGGCTCGATGTATGCGACTCGCTCTGCCAAGGTTGATTTGTCCCTTGGGGAGGAGTGCGGTACATTTAGGAAACCTAACGGGTGGCTATAGCCCCGGAGAATCTTTGTAAAGGCTACGTAGTGATGCTCTGCTGGGTCACCTTGGTAGTGACCAATGGAGAGTCATGATCTCCGAGCAGAATGGGAATCACGGCTTGTGGGTGAAGTGCACAACCTCTGCAGAGTGTTTGAAAACTGATATATCAGCCGTGCTCGCAGTTATGAGCGGCCAATGGAGCTCCAATGATTAGTGGTACTCGATCAGAGACATTTTGGTTTACAGGCGGCAATGAGACTGATGGTTTTGGTTATGACTATGGTGCTGGTAAGTGGTATTCTTTCCGTTTGGAAAGGGTACATCGGGCTAATAACTTGGGTTAATGATAAAACCTGGCTTTCTACTAGTAAGTAATAATCTGACCAACTAAAAGCAACTACTTGACTTACCCCCACATAAAGCTAGTCCACTACAGCCAAACAAGATACTTGCTGAGTATGTTGATGTGTACTCACTCTTGCTCTACACACCAAACCCCCCCATCCCTAGGTTGTCAGCATTGCAACCACTGCTCAGGCGAAGATGAAGCTGTGGAAGGAGACTTCCAGGAGTTCCAAGACTACGATGAGTTCTAGGTGTGGGTTAGCGGCAACCCCCAGCCGGCTGCCTGTGAAGGCCGTGTTATCTACGTTTCGTTTTCGCACTTTGATTTATTGTAAAGACTATGTGGACGTCTCAGACGTATGATGTAATCGACTACTATTTCCCTTTTTAATACTATTTTGAGCACTGTGTGATGATGTCCATGTTATGTAACTGCTGTGTACGTGAATAACTGATCCTGGCACGTACATGGTTCGCATTCAGTTTACCTTCTAAAACCGGGTGTGACATGAGGCAAGTGTGGCGTTCATTGGGAAAGAGCGAAGACTTGTTGAAGGCTGAGGCAGCGAGTCCTTCATCGTCGGAGTCAGATGAGGAGCAGTCGAAATCCCATTCTTTTCCAAGATGAGCCTTGCCTTTCGCCTTCCTATAGCTTTTCTTCTTCTCCTTCTTCACATGTCTTTCTTATCCCTAGTCATTTTCATTATCAGGACATTGTGCAATAAAATGACCAGTCTTACCGCATTTGAAGCAGGAGCGCTTTCCCTTTGTTTTATTCTTGTTGGGATACTCCTTGCGTCCTTTAAGTGCGGTCTTGAAGCGCTTGATGATAAGCGCCATCTCATCTTCGTTGAGGCCGGTAGCCTCCACTTGAGCTACCTTGCTTGGTAGTGCCTCCTTGCTGCTAGTTGTCCGGAGCGCAATGGGCTGTGGCTCGTAGACGGGCAGAGGGCCATTTAAGGCGTCATCTACATACCTTGCTTCCTTAACCATCATGCGCCCGCTTACGAATTTTTCGAGTATCTCCTCAGGCGTTATCTTTGTGTACCTGGGATTTTCATGGATAAGGTTCACAAGATGGGGGTCAATAACTGTAAAGGACCTGAGCATAAGTCGGACGACGTCGCGGTCCATCCATCTTGTGCTTCCATAGCTTCTAATCTTGTTGGCCAGGGTCTTGAGCCTGTTGTAGGTCTGTGTTGGCTCTTCTCCCCTGATCATGGTGAATCTCACTAGCTCGCCTTCCACTAACTCCATTTTGGTGATCATGGTAGCATCGTTTCCCTCATGTCAGATCTTGAGGGTGTCCCAAATTTGCTTGGCGTTGTCCAAGCCACTTACTTTATTGTATTCATCCCTGCAAAGCGAAGCTAACAAGACAGTAGTAGCTTGGGCATTCTTATGAATTTGTTCATTAATGAATACAAGATTATCCGTACTATCAAAATGCATTCCATTTTCCACAATTTCCCAGATGCTAGGATGGAGAGAAAATAGATGACTACACATTTTATGACTCCAAAATGAGTAATCCTCTCCATCAAAGTGTGGGGGTTTTCCAAGAGGAATAGAAAGTAAATGGGCATTTGAATTGTATGGCATGCGAGAATAGTCAAAAGAGTAGTTTTGATTAACCGTCTTTTTCTTTGACAAAGAATCGTCATCGTCGTTGTCTCTTGGTGAAGAAGAAGATGCATCGCTGTCATAGTAGACGATCTTCTTGATGCGCCTCTTCTTCTTCCCGTCCTTCTTCTTGTGACTCGAGCTAGAGTCGGTTGGCTTGTCGTCTCTAGGCTCATTGAGGAAGGACTCCTTTTCCTTGTCGTTGACCACCATCCCCTTTCCCTTAGGATCCATGTCTTCGGACGGTTAGTCCCTTAGATGAAGAGTATGGCTCCGATACCAATTGAGAGCACCTAGAGAGGGGTGAATAGGTAATCCTATAAAATTCAACACTAAATTCCAACAAGCTTGATTTAAGAGATATTAGCGCAAGTTAATCAAGTCTATGAGGCGAGCTCTTGCGAACACAAACAATCATAGAGAGGAGCAACACAAGAGACACGCGATTTTTATCCCGTGGTTCGGCTAAGTAACACTTGCCTACTTCCACGTTGTGGCGTCCCAATGGACAAGGGTTGCACTCAACCCCTTTCAAGTGATCCGATGATCAACTTGAATACCACGGTCTTTTCCTTTCAAGTGTTTTCCCGTTTGCATGGAATCTCCACAATTTGGAGCCCTCGCCCTTACAATAGATATCACAAAGAAAGCACAGAGTAAAGTTGGGAAGAGCAACACACACGAGACTCAAAAATGCACAGCACACCCACGCACACAAGTGAAGACTCGAGCTCAAATGACCACACAGGGAGTTCGTGACTCGGATGGAGCTCAAATCTCTAACACAACGAAGCAAATGCGCGGGAGCAGAGTCGGAATGCTTTAGAATACTTAGTGAATGCTTGATTAGCTCCTCCATGCGCCTAGTGGTCTCTTTTATAGCCCCAAGGCAGCTAAGAGCCGTTGGAGGCCAACTTGGAAGGCCAAACTTGCCTTCTGTCGGGTGGAGCACCGGACAGTCCAGTGCACCACCGGACAGTCACTGTAGCTGTCCGGTGCGCGATCTCCTTCCTTTTCTGACACATCCGACCGTTGGTCCTCAGAGCTGATTTGTGCACCGGACACTGTCCGGTGTCCACCGGACAGTCCGGTGCACCAGCTGACCGTTGGAGCAGTCCACGTGTCACGTGAAGATTGTGCTGCTGACCGTTGGTGCTGGCGATCATTGGCTCACCGGACAGTCCGGTGCACCACCAGATAGTCTAGTGAATTATAGCCGTGTCGCCCCTTTGTTTTTCCCGAGGACGACGAGTTCGCCGCAGATGACTCACCGGACAGTCCGGTGCACCACCGGACGGTCTGGTGATTTATAGCCGTACGCCACCGTTGAGTCCCGAGAGCGGTGTTTTCATGCAGACCAGCCTGGCGCACCGGACACTGTCCGGTGCACCACCGGACAGTCCGGTGTGCCAAGCCGAGCTGGAGTTGGCTACATAGAGCCAAGTCTTTTTCCAATTCTTTTCTCCCTATTTCTAGCACTTAGACAAAATATGTTAGTACTCAAAACAATGTACTAAGTCTAGAAACGTACCTTTATCTTTGATTTGCACTTCTCACTTTACTTGGCACATGAGAACTTAATTAAACATGTTGGGCACTTAATCACCAAAACATTATAGAAATTGCCCAAGGACATATTTCCCTTTCAATGGTGCAGCTACAGTACTCGCTAAAGGTTCAGTAGATTGTGTAAAATAGATAATTTGTACTATTAATAATAACGTTTGTAAAGTGGAGTTTGAAATAGGGAATAAGATAAGATAGATGTGGGAGACATTTAAAAATATAATTCTAATTGAAGTCACTAAGTCAATTAAACTAAAGTTTGACTATAATTATGTAAACAATATTAATGGTTAATGGTTAGCTACATGTACATTGTTATGGTTTCTATATCTTTACTACTCTATAAGAGCCGAAGTTAGGCGTCTACAATTCCAGATGGTGCACGCTCTGCCCTCCTCCACGCACGCTCCTGCCTTTGTGACCCCTTCCCTTGCTCCGCCCCTGACGATTCTCACCGACAAACCTGACTGACATCCTCCTCCCCCGACGCCCTTCCATCTTCGGCCACCCATCCATACTCCTCCCCACGCTCCTTCCATCGTCGTCCGCACTCCACCAATCCACATGCACTACCATGCCTTCGCCTCACGCCCCTGTCCTCCCTGTCCGTGATCCCCGCCCCCAACCGAGCAGGTGGGGTCAATCCCGTGACAAAAAGAGAGAAAATCCAGCGTGCAATTGCGGAGGCAACACGTGTGGGGGAGCGGGTAGAGAGCCTCGGAGAACCCACCCACCCTCCTCGATGCGGTGCAGCAGTCAACATAGAGGGAGGAGAGAGCGCGGCACGCGGCACCCACCTCCGATTGCAGATGATGAGGTTGCCCTCGTCGAAACAGATGAAGCAGACGACCTCCTCCTCGTCCTCCCTCCGCCTGGTGGGCCAGGCCAGTACCACCGCGCCCGCGTTGTCTTTCCTCTTGGGCGGCCTCCCCCGCTTCCGCTTCTGCACGAGCGGTGGCATCGGTGGGGGCAAGGGAGGGGCGGCTGCGTCCCCGATGATCGAGCTGATGAACTGCGGGTCGTCCGTCCCCGCAGCTGGCGGCAACGCGAGGAGGTGGACCTCCGGCGGCCAGTCGGGCTCCTCGGGGGCCGGGGATGCCTTGCCGGTCCCGTCGGGCATGGCGGCCTCCATGGATCGGCAGGGGTTTAGGGCTAGCGGCCAGGGAGATAGATCCCTCACACACTTGAAGTTAATGAAACTGCAGCTGAGGAGAAAGAAGATAAGTGAGAGGATGAAGCTTCTTCAAGATCTTGTTCCTGGATGCAGTAAGGTAACATCTCCTTTGTTTGGTGCGAGCAACTTCCCAAAGACTCGTGTAATCCACACATTACAAATTTCTTTCGAATAGATCACTGGTAAGGCAGTCATGCTTGATGAGATTATCAACTATGTGCAGTCATTGCAACGACAAGTCGAGGTAGTGTTACTGCATCTGTAGCTGAATTGTTTTGGAATATATGTGGCATCTTGTTAGTATATATATCCAGTATTCTAATACAGTTTCGAGCTTGCAATTCTTGTCAATGAAACTCGCAACTGTTAACCCTGAGCTTGGCTTTGACATTGAGCATGTCATATCCAAACAAGTAAAGCCACCCACTCGATCACCATATCTCCCTCTAGGTGTTATTTTTAAATATGCTTTGTTCAGTGTAAATCGTTGCTTGCAGATGCTGCTTTCACAAGACAGACATCTTGCTTTCTATGGAGTCGAACCAGGATCAAGCGGCCCTACTGGCCCATTTAACCAAGGAATCATGCAGCTAGAATTGATTTGCACCATTGCCAATCCTGTTGATGTTTTGCACAGAGCTATTCACGACGCGTCAACAATGAACCATGTAATTTTACAGAGTGACATACTGACATATGTATATACAGTTCCATATGTTCTTCAAAAGATAATGCCTTAAACATCTGTGCATCACAATATTTAGAATTATACATTTGCTCTACTCAATTGTTTAATGTTTCTCTATATAATATGGCTTCACATCAAAGACTACAATAATTGTGCAACCAGAAGTAGCATGTGCGGTACCTTTGTGTAATTTTCTTCAAAATTCTCTGAACAAAAGCAACCAGTTTCCTGCTATTCTTTTCACCTGATAATAAAATCATACGAGCTGTAAAATGTTTTCAGATATTCATTTTTCTAACGTAATTTCCAAATATTCATGATCTCATGCTTTGGTTTATTTTTGTTTTCAGTATCGATTTCTCTACTGTTATGTTTGCTGCTGGTGCAATCATGGGATACATTATGTTCATTGAATCTACAGTCCTAGTTCACACTGAACTTACCCCCAAATCTTGTGGCTTCCAAGATTGCAGTCTAGACTACGGTAATTGTTCATTTATGGACTCTAGATAGAAAAGAAAACTATGGCCTCTAGCTCAAGTCACATAATGCATATAATGAAGTATAATGAAGTTTAATCGCAATATGAATACATAAATGCTTTTATGTGGCAAGTTATATTATTCTGGTATTGTGCTTTTTTCGGTGCAAGTGATGAATCCAATAACCAAATATCCTTGGACTTTTATTGTAGCTTTTTGTGTGCATTTGTTCCGATACTTAACAATTAACATTATATGACACCTTAGTTTCTCTAATCACATGTAACTCCATCTAGCCATCTAGGTTTGTCCTAAGTCAAACATATCTTTTAATTTTGATTAGAAATATCTATAAAAAGTAATTGTCTTAAATAAGCAGAGTTATTTGGTTTTAGTAATGAATTTAGCAATGCCAATGCTATTTTTATCGTTCTATATAAATTTTAGATATTCATGGTCAAAGTTAAAAATGTTTGACTTGGACAAATATAGATAGACCTACACATGCATTGTGATTTTAGGAAGTCCTACAATTCTCCTCCCCAAAGTCTGCTATCAACTTCTAACAGTTAGTCCAGTTTTCATGAACAAATTTAGTTTTAATCATTCTATGTTGTGCCAACCGCCATCAACTAATAATTAGAGCTGGATCATGTCATCATATCATAGTAGATTATATAGCTTTCTTCCCTGTGCATGCTTACTGGTTACTAGATGAAAAAGGCCGTGTTACGTTATGGCGCACTCCTCTCCTTTGAATAGGACATGCCTCCACACTCTCAATTCGGCATATCCTTCTAGAGACCAGCTGTGAGTTGGGTCCTAAACGTTTCTTCCATGTTCAATTCGATTGGCATTGCTGTGTTAATTAGCCGTTCTGTTTTGTATTTTTTCCTACAAGTTATATTGGTTACATTAATGACTGATCAAGATCTTGACCCACTTTATTGATGACACCCTTTTTTCTTCTTATTGCTTCTCCTAGCGTCTCTGAGTTTGTCATTCCATTCAAACACGAAATTTGTGTCAGTATAAATGCCATGGAAATTTTGATTTAGCTTGAGTATTCTGTAGATACTTCATTCTTGAGTATTCTTGAGTTTGCCTTGTTATAAATTGCAGCACACTCCAATGGTCTTCAAAATGAATAGCACACTATAGTCAAGAGTATGACTTACCAAATTCATTATTGGTTCCAAGCATCTTGAAAGAGAAGTCCATCATCTCTCTTACTGTCATCTTAGCATGGCTAATAGAAGCACACAGGTAATGTGGTGTTGAATAATTCGTTTATTATCCATTGTACATGACTTTTCCTTTGAACTGTTGTCAATTGTTGGCCATTAGAAAATATATACTATAGTCGATGATAACATATGCGCAAAGATTTTATTGAATAATTTTTGTGTTCTCGCAACGTACGTGCATTGTACTATACTAATATAAAGTAGGAGTTTCTCCACCTTTCTTTCATCATGCTGCTTCTTGCTGAGGGTGACGTGAAAAGGTCAGCAACAAGTTCCTCTATGGTGGCGACAGAGAAGATGGGGGAGGCTCTGGCGACATTGTGGCAACGACGAGAAGCGAGCAATGATATAAATCGATCTGTTTCTTTGGAAATTAGCTGTAGTAGAATATTTACGTGATACAAATCTCTATTCTCTATATCTCTATATCTATTACGTTTCTCATGTCTCTATTTTTATTATAATGGTTTGGAAAAATGTCGCTCATCATCTGCTCTAATCTTTCAAAATTAGGTGTAGTGGAATATTATTGCCAGATATTCCTACACTACAATAGTGAAATTATTGTCCAAAATTGAAGATTGTCGTATGCCTTAGGTCACTATAAAATCGAGTTGTTTTATAATAATAGTTTTTTTTTGTTTTACATGAGCCCCACTCTTTTATCTAAAAGCCCATAAATTATTGTCCAAAATGGAAGATTAAGAATTTGTTTATTACTTCTAAATTATTCTTTCTATATCTGCCATATGTACCATCAGCGACAAGATTACCCCACATGTTGTATCATGGTTTACTAGAGAGGCTACTCAAGATGAGGAATTTGAAGTTATGTATGGTGAGGACGATGATGAAGACAACGATGACGAGGATGATGATGATTATGATACAAGGTATGGAAACATTTTTTCTCTAATGAGGAATATCACTTCACCCTTTCCAGCTTCTAAGTTCTAAGTATGTTTTGGCATCTTCTTTCTTCTTTGGAACAAAAGACCAAGGGGGCTGCTGGAGGGGGAAGGGTAGCAACGAACGACCTGTTGAGTGCAAGCAGGAGTGAGTGATGTACATTGAATATTGGCATGCATTGGTTGTGGAGCAATTGGTCTGGTTCTACTTGATGCAAGGTCATTGAGTTGTTGAAGTGATATTTGTCGAATATTTTATATGCCGTTGCAAAGCACGGGCATCTAACTAGTATTATATAGATAGATCTTACTTCAATGTAATATATTTATTCAAACATTATTATATTTTATTTTGTCAATTATTTTTGTATTCATATTTTAGAGTAACGCTACAGATGTCAGATCGAACTCCATCCTTGCACTGGGAGGTACAGTAGACCTTGTCAGTTGCTTTCATGCATGGAGCGAGACGTTTGCCATCCTCATCTTGATCGCACCTCACGTCAGATCACTCTGGACAGTTTGCAGCAGGAGTCGCCATTGAAAATGGACGAGCAGTACAAGAGTAAATAGTAAAATAGAAAATTTAAAAAAAATGAAGCTAGAGTCGTGGCAAAGTTGCCATTCTAGCAGGACGTAGCTCGGTCATGAGTAAAAAATGGGGGTCGGCGCCAATGTTCACGGCGTCGACCCCTGACACGTAAGCGCCAACTCAGCGAAAGAAACAAGATTTTGGCGCCATCTATATTAGCGTCGAGACGTGTAACCTCGGCCAATAATGACGACGCCGAGGTAAGGGTCTATTTTTTGAATTGAAACTAGGAAGGGTGTAGTTGTGAAAATCTTTCTCAAAAAGGGCCAAAAATCAAAAAAGTTTGGTTGTATGTCACCTTCCCCTCTAGACCTCTAATTCTAGTTTGTGTTGCTCGCGGTTGATCACAAGGCAAAGATCCTCAAAGATCCCTTCAATTATTTCAACTCTATATGCTTGTCAAGTTGAGTGTATAGTTTTATTCTAATTACTGCGTATTTTAGTTGCGATTGGAGTTTTCTACTTTATTTTGCAATTTATGAGTGTAATCTGCAATCAAATAAAATATAAATATTGTTCCAAATGACAAGTTCAGCATGGAAACATTTTTCAAAAGAAAAGCGCCACAACAAACAACACGATCATGTAAATAGATCAAGGTGTCTACCTGAGATTAAATTTGAGGAGGTTAAATATGATCCAGGCATGAGAAAGAAAATGGACGCCTACCATCCTAATCAAAGGGAGAAAGTGAGAAGGAAATATTTACAGAATTGGCATTGCCAACCTTGCACATGTAATTTTCCCTATTCACAGATCATAGAAAAAAACCCCAAGAAGTTTCCATCCTGAATGGTTCGACGAATTTGGGGATTGGCTTGAATATAGAGAGTCTAAATATAGGCCATATTATTTTTATTATTTCTTATTTAGAGAGAAAAAAGATGTAGGATATAAAGCTTTTATTGTTGATGACTGGAATGGTTATCATAGAAAAGATAGGTTAAACTCACATGTTGGCAATGTTGGTGGTTATAAAGGTCATGGGGATCTTTTGTGTTTGGCTATTTTGGGTAGAAGTAGAGAAGTTTGAAGTTAAGTAAGGTTAGGGCAAGAAAAAGATTCCTTCTGAAGTATTGAAATCTTGGTTCATCTTGAGGTCTGCTTTGACTTTTATATCCTTCCTTGACGAGGTTGATCTTCTTCGATCTTGGTGTCTCCACTAGGGTTTAGGCGGTTTAGACAGGCAGATGGTCGGGAATCATAAGATGGGTCCAACGGGGTTTACATGTGCTTTTAGGTTGGGGTAGATAGATAATGCAATCTATCAGGTAGGTCAGGTAGTTGTGAATGACCGAGTTGTTCTTAAGGCACCAATTTATGTTAAACATGTTTATAGGAGTAGGGTCTAATTTATTTCACTAGGATTAACAAACATGTTTAAGTAACCCACATTAGATTTGATCATATTAGATTTAGATGAGATATAGATTGGATTAGTATGACTAGATTAGATTAGATAAGATCTAATTAATTTGGATTAGATCATGATTGCTGCTCTAGGAGGGGATAAGCAAAGTGGTTAGGATAAGATAAGATAGACTCTTTTAAGATAAGAACGGATCTATGAAGCTAGATATATTCTAATGGGGGGTATTCTTAGTTGGTCTAGTTATCTTATAAACCCATGTTTTTTGCCTGTATGTATATGCAGATGCAATTGTGGATATTATTCCACAACTCATCACACTCAATCAAAGAACCAAATCAAACAATTATCATAAGGATAAACATTCAAGCATATAGATACTTATAAAAATAGTTTTGTTTTTGTTCCTAATATTAGGTGTCCTATTACTTAGGGACAATTTGGATATAGGATTCCAAGATGTGAAATCCAATTTTGTCTTTAGAAGAGAAACGATAAGAGTAATTAGAGTAAAGTAGTAAATATGAGATAGGATCAAGGAAAGTATAAAGAATCAGAGTAAAGGTAAGTAGGTAAGGGTTTTGTCCAGTTCTATCTAGGTTTCGTTCTACAGTCAACATTCCTCTGATACCACTTCTGTCACACCTGGATTTAGGGGCCAAACCCGGGCGCTACTCACATGTGTGCTAGGATCAAGTCTCACACATATGATGACACATGGTACAGAAACAAATGTCACATCTTTACTATGTACAAAATAGTTAAATAAATACATCATACGAAGACAACGATCCAGCAACCATAGTTGACTGGGAGACGACGGCCTAGACCTCTCACGGACTCATCGCGACATCCTTCATGCTCCTCACCTTGTAGTACCTATTCTTGACCTGAGGGAATATGAGTACAACAAGGGTGAGCTCACATACGTTCATCGCTCAACAAGTTGTGGGGAATAATGTGCATGTGCTCACTAATGGTGGGGGCTCATGTGAAGTGTGAGCCTTACCAAAGGAGATGGCTAAAGCTGAGCATTGCTTTTAAAGTTGGTCAAAATTTTATTAGCAATTACTAGGTATAAGTAGATATCAACCCAAATAAATAAGAGATCAAAATTAATAATAATACCTACAATGCAATGCAAATGACAAATTAAGTTTAGTTCCATAAATTACTCATGTGAGGGTCTGAGCTGCTCATGACCATGAGCACGGCTGATATACCGGTTTTACACTCTACAGAGGTTACATATCTTTGCCCACAAGTCGTGTTACCCATTTGCCAAGGGATCATGACTTCCCATTCATCTCTGCTGAGGAGACGAGGCAGGGTAGCACTACAAGACCATTACAAAGTTTCACTAGCTTTAGAAAACCCTCTACGGTTTTTGAGAAGGGCAATATAGGAATATCTCGTCCAAAAAGCTATCACAGCATGATCGACCCGAGAACCTTCCTATACGCAGCTGCTGTACTGCCCTTGCCTCTTTTGGGTAAGGTAGTACTCCACTAGCTTTCCTAATTAGTAAACCAAGGGCGTCCCATACCACCCTTGTGGTAGCACTGTTTTCTCGGGTGGTTCTCCATGTTCTAATTAACATGATAATCTTATCCTAAACAATAATTAAAACAACAACAAATTGGAACATGATCATAATATACCATTAATTTCCCAAAATCAGGTAGATCAATAGCAAATCTATCCAACTATTCTTTTGTTTGCAAGGTGTGGGATAAACAATGCTAGGGAAACCTATTGGGTCCCATCAAATTAACCTGAGCATGTCACAATGATTTACAGGAACATTATTAGGTAAAGAAAAGTGATTTAGGGCACAACTTGCCTATGACTTGAGACCCCAGGTACTTTACCAAATTAGTCTTTAGATTTCTCGTGACCTCACTGCTACTCGTAGCAAAACATACAAATAGACAAAGAGTACATAAAAAAACATTACACCAACTATAAGAACAAACAACGTAATTGAAAGTGCATTAATCCCTTTTGTGAGTTTTGGTGATTTGGATAACAACACATTTAAAGGTATAACAAGTTTGCTAAGTGTTGAACAGGAAATTCAGTATGATGAACATACTTGAATAGTGTATAATTGTCGGGGACCATAATTAGGGGTACCCTCAAGACTCCTAATCTCAGCTGGTAACCCCCATCAGCACAAAGCTGCAAAGGCCTGATGGGTGCGATTAAGTCAAGGATCGGTCCGCTCAAGGGACACGATCTCGCCTCGCCCGAGCCCAGCCTCAGGCAAGGGCAGCCGACCCCGGAGGATTTACGTCTCGCCCGAGGACCCCCTCCAGCAACGGACACACCTTCGGCTCGCCCGAGGCCCAGACTTCACCAAGAAGCAACCTTGGCCAAGCCACCACGCTGACCGACCATATCGTAGGAGCCTTTAATGCAAAGGTAGCCTGACACCTTATCCTGATGCGCGCCCTTCAGTAGACAGAGCCGAAGTGACCGCAGTCACTTCGCCGCTCCGCTGACCGGCCTGACAAGAGGACAGCGCCGCCTGCGCCGCTCCGACTGCTTTTCCACTCGGCAGAGTGAGGCTCACAGCAGCCAAGTCTGGCCTCAGGCGCCATATGAAACTCCGCTTCGCCCGACCCCAGGGCTCGGACTCGGGCTCAGCCCCGGAAGACGACGAACTCCGCTTCGCCCGACCCAAGGGCTCGGACTCGGGCTCAACCCCGGAAGACGACGAACTCCGCTTCGCCCGACCCTAGGGCTCGGACTCGGGCTCAGCCCCAGAAGACGACGAACTCCGCTTCGCCCGACCCTAGGGCTCGGGCTCAGCCCCGGAAGACGACGAACTCCGCTTCGCCCGACCCCAGGGCTCGGACTCGGGCTCAGCCCCGGAAGACGACGAACTCCGCCTCGCCCGACCCCAGGGCTCGGACTCAGCCCTGGCCTCAGCCGACAGTCTCCGCCTCGCCCGACCCAGGGGCTCGGCCTCGGCCTCAGAAGACAGACTCGACCTCGACCTCGGAGGAGCCTCCGCCTCGCCCAACCCGGGGCTCGGACCGACCACATCACAGGAGGCGCCATCATTACCCTACCCCAAGCTAACTCAGGCTACGGGGAACAAGACCGGCGTCCCATCTGGCTCGCCCCGACAAACAAGTAATGATGGCGCCCCGCATGCTCCATGACGACGGCGGCTCTCAGCCCCCTTACAGAAGCAAGGAGACGTCAGCAAGGACTCGACAGCCCCAACAGTTGTCCTTCCACCAGGCTCCAGCGCTCCTCCGATGGCCATGACACCACACGAACCGGGTGCCAAAACCTCTCCGGCTGCCACGACGGCATGTACTTAGGGCGCTAGCTCTTCTCCGCTAGACACGTTAGCACACTGCTACACCCCCTATTGTACACCTGGATCCTCTCCTTACGCCTATAAAAGGAAGGTCCAGGGCCCTCTTACAGAGGGTTGGCCGCGCGGGGAAGGACGGGACGGCGCTCGCGTAAGCCTCTCGCTCCCCCCCTCGCGTGGACGCTTGTAACCCCCTACTGCAAGCGCACCCGACCTGGGCGTGGGACAAACACGAAGGCCGCGGGTTCCCCTTTTACGCCTGTCTCCCTTTGGCTTCTTCCCCCCTTCGCGCTCCGTCTCGCGCCGACCCATCTGGGCTGGGGCACGCGGCGACAATTTACTCGTCGGTCCAGGGACCCCCTCGGGGTCGAAACGCCGATAGTTGGCACGCCAGGTAGGGGCCTGCTGCGTGTTGACGAACAGCTTCCCGTCAAGCTCCAGATGGGTAGTCTCCAGCAACCTTTCCAGCCCGAGACGGTGCCCCATTTCTAGAGTCTTGAGTTCATGTCCCTCGACGGCAGCTACGACATGATACTCCTTCCCCCGCCGCGCGACAGCGACAATGGCGGCCGACAATCCGCCCGCCGGCGGCGGAATCGACGACGTCTTCCCCACATGGTGGAAGAACGACATTCGAGCTTGTCCCGTCCCCTCCCCCACCGACGGAGGAGGAGGCGTGGCAACCAAGGCCAAGCAGGAGGCGGCACCTCATCGGCTGTCGAGCGAGTCGACGGTGCCGGCGCCCCAACGGGGGGCACGTCGGGCATCGACCTCGCGTCTGAGATGAAGACGAGCGCCGTCTCCACACAACACGCCAACTCCAAGCAAACGGACGACGCCAGCACGCTCACAAAGGACTTGCTGGGTGTCACCCTCGTACCTGAGACGATGGTGCAGTCTGCCCCTGACACGACTTCGTCACCGCCCGTCGACCAAGAGCCTCGGCGACGAGGACTGCGGCCCAAGTCGTGAATGTTTCCACGTTGATCTAGGGGGTCTCGGCGAAGGCAACCATCTTGGTACGCTGGAAAATGGTGATCCCCCTAGGCCTGCGCCTCGCGCTGACATCCTTCGGGAGCTAGTTGTGGTCCCCATCCCGGCAGGGGGTCATGACCCACAGCTCGAGCAAATCCGCGAGATGTAGGCCAGGCTCGACGAGGGAGCAGGAACACTTGAGCCGTTCTGCCGGGACATCGGGCAGGAATGGGCAGGCCCACCTCCGGCCGGAGAAGCGCGTCATCTACCCCAGGGCATCCGGCACCGCATCGCCGACGATGTCAGGGCAAGACCGCCACCGGCTTCCAGTGGGGTCGGCCAGAACCTGGCTGCAGTGGCAATACTTCTCCGTGCGATGCCGGAGCCATCTACCACCGAGGGGCGGCGTATCCAGGGAGAGCTCAAGAATCTCCTAGAGGATGTCGCGGTCCGACGGACCGAAAGCTCCGCCTCCCGAAGGCAGGGGCACCCCTCGGAACATCGCGCCGCGACTTCCCGATTCATGCGGGAAGCCTCGGTCCACACCGGGCGCACACGCAACACAGCGCCTGCGGCCCCGGATCGCCTCGACAACGGACACCCTCACCGCAACCGTCGAACCCACCTCGACGAGAGGGTGCGCCGAGGCTACCACCCCAGGCGTGGGGGACGCTACGACAGCGGGGAGGATCGGAGTCCCTCGCCCGAACCACCCGGTCCGCAGGCTTTCAGCCGAGCCATACGACGGGCGTCGTTCCCGACCCGGTTCCGAACCACGACTACTATCACAAAGTACTCGGGGGAGACGAGACCGGAACTGTGGCTCGCGGACTATCGGCTGGCCTGCCAACTAGGTGGAACGGACGATGACAGCCTCATCATCCGTAACCTCCCCCTGTTCCTCTCCGACTCCGCTCGGGCCTGGCTGGAGCATCTGCCTCCGGGGCAGATCTCCAACTGGGACAACCTGGTCCAAGCCTTCGCCGGCAACTTCCAGGGCACGTACGTGCGCCCTGGGAACTCCTGGGATCTCCGAAGCTGCCGCCAGCAGCCGGGGGAGTCTCTCCGGGACTACATCCGGTGATTCTCGAAGCAGCGCACCGAGCTGCCCAACGTCACCGACTCGGATGTCATCGGCGCGTTCCTCGCCGACACCACCTGTCGCGACCTGGTGAGCAAGCTGGGTCACAAGACCCCCACCAGGGCGAGCGAGCTGATGGACATCGCCACCAAGTTCGCCTCAGGCCAGGAGGCGGTTGAGGCCATCTTCCAGAAGGATAAGAAGCCCCAGGGCCGCCCACCGGAAGATGTCCCTGAGGTGTCAACTCAGCGCGGCACCAAGAAGAAAGGCAGGAAGAAGTCGCAAGCGAAACGCGACGCCGCCGACGCGGACCTTGTCGCCGCTGCTGAATACAAGAACCCTCGGAAACCTCCGGGGGTGCCAATCTCTTCGACAAGATGCTCAAGGAGCCGTGCCCCTATCATCAGGGGCCCGTCAAGCACACCCTTGAGGAGTGCACCATGCTTCGGCGCCACTTTCATAAGGCCGGGCCACCTGCGGAAGGTGGCAGGGCTCGTGACGACGATAAGAAGGAGGATCACAAGGCAGGAGAGTTCCCCAAGGTCCGTGACTGCTTCATGATCTACGGTGGGCCAGTGGCGAACGCCTCAGCTCGGCACCGCAAGCAAGAGTGACGGGAGGTCTGCTCAGTAAAGGTGGCGGTGCCGGTCTACCTAGACTGGTCCGACAAGCCCATCACCTTCGACCAGGGCGATCACCCCGACCGCGTGCTGAGCTTGGGGAAATACCCGCTCGTTGTCGACCCCGTCATCGGCAACGTTAGGCTCACCAAGGTCCTCATGGACGGAGGCAGCAGCCTCAACATCATCTACACCGAGACCCTCAGGCTCTTGCGGATCGATTTGTCCTCGGTCCGGGCAGGCGCTGCGCCTTTTCACGGGATCATCCCCGGGAAACGCGTCCAGCCCCTCGGACAACTCGATCTACCCGTCTGCTTTGGGACACCCTCCAACTTCCGAAGGGAGACCCTCACATTCGAGGTGGTCGGGTTTCGAGGAACCTACCACGCAGTGCTGGGGAGGCCATGCTACGCCAAGTTCATGTCCGTCCCCAACTACACCTACCTCAAGCTCAAAATGCCGGGCCCTAACGGGGTCATCACCGTCGGCCCCACGTATCGACACGCGTACGAATGCGACGTGGAGTGCGTGGAGTACGCCGAGGCCCTCGCCGAATCCGAGGCCCTCATCACCGACCTGGAGAGCCTCTCTAAGGAGGCGCCAGACGTGAAGCGTCGTACCGGCAACTTCGAGCCGGCGGAGACGGTTAAGTTCGTCCCTCTCGACCCCAGCAACAACGCCTCCAAGCGGATCCGGATCGGCTCCGAGCTCGACCCCAAATAGGAAGCAGTGCTCGTCGACTTTCTCCACATGAACGCCGATGTTTTCGCGTGGAGTCCCTCGGACATGCCCGACATACCGAGGGATGTCACCGAGCACTCGCTGGATATCCGAGCTGGAGCCCGACCCGTGAAGCAGCCTTTGCGTCGATTCGACGAAGAAAAGCGCAGAGCCATAGGCGAGGAGATCCACAAGCTAATGGCAGCAGGGTTCATCAAAGAGGTATTCCATCCCGAATGGCTTGCCAACCCTGTGCTTGTGAGAAAGAAAGGAGGGAAATGGCGGATGTGTGTAGACTACACTGGTCTAAACAAAGCATGTCCGAAAGTTCCCTACCCTCTGCCTCGCATCGATCAAATCATGGATTCCACTGCTAGGTGTGAAACCCTGTCTTTCCTCAATGCCTACTCAGGGTATCACCAAATCAGGATGAAAGAGTCCGACCAGCTCGCGACTTCTTTCATCACACCCTTCGGCACGTACTGCTATGTTACCATGCCGTTCGGTTTGAGGAATGCGGGTGCGACATACCAAAGGTGCATGAACCACGTGTTCGGCGAACACATTGGTCGAACGGTCGAGGCCTACGTCGATGACATCGTAGTCAAGATGAGGAAAGCCTCCGACCTCCTTTCCGACCTTGAAGTGACATTCTGATGTCTCAAGGCGAAAGGCGTAAAGCTCAATCCCGAGAAGTGTGTTTTCGGGGTCCCCCGAGGCATGCTCTTGGGGTTCATCGTCTTCGAGCAGGGCATCGAGGCCAACCCGGAAAAAATCGCGGCCATCACCAACATGGGGCCCATCAAGGACTTGAAAGGCGTACAGAGGGTCACGGGATGCCTTGCGGCTCTGAGCCGTTTCATCTCACGCCTCGGTGAAAGAGGCCTGCCTCTGTACCGCCTCTTAAGGAAGGCCGAGTGCTTCACTTGGACCCCTGAGGCCGAGGAAGCCCTTGGGAACCTGAAGGCGCTCCTCACGAACGCGCCCATCTTGGTGCCTCCCGCCGTCGGAGAAGCCCTCTTGATCTACGTCGCCGCTACTACTCAGGTGGTTAGCGCCGCGATCGTGGTTGAGAGACAAGAAGAAGGGCATGCATTGCCCGTCCAGAGGCCAGTCTACTTCATCAGTGAGGTACTGTCCGAGACCAAGATCCGCTACCCACAAATTCAGAAGCTATTGTACGCGGTAATCCTGACGCGGCGGAAGTTGCGACACTACTTCGAGTCTCATCCAGTGACTGTGGTGTCATCCTTCCCCATAGGGAGATCATCCAGTGCCGAGAGGCCTCGGGTAGAATTGCAAAGTGGGCGGTGGAAATCATGGGCGAGACGATCTCGTTCGCCCCTCGGAAGGCCATCAAGTCCCAGGTCTTGGTGAACTTTGTGGCTGAATGGGTCGACACCCAGCTCCCGACAGTTCCGATCCAACCGGAACTCTAGACCATGTTTTTCGACGGGTCGCTGATGAAGACAGGGGCAGGCATGGGCCTACTCTTCATCTCGCCCCTCAGAAAGCACCTACGCTACGTGCTACGCCTCCACTTCCCAGCGTCCAACAATGTGGCCGAGTACGAGGCTCTGGTCAATGGGTTGCGCATCGCCATCGAGCTAGGGGTCCGACGCCTCGACGCTCGCGGTGACTCGCAGCTCGTCATCGACCAAGTCATGAAGAACTCCCACTGCCGCGACCCAAAGATGGAAGCCTACTGCGATGAGGTTCGGTGCCTGGAAATAAGTTCTACGGGCTCGAGCTCAACCACATCGCCCGACGCTACAACGAGACTGCGGACGAGCTGGCTAAGATAGCCTCGGGGCAAACAACAGTTCCCCCAGACGTCTTCTCCCGAGACCTGCACCAACCCTCCGTCAAGACCGACGACACGCCCGAGCCCGAGAAGGCCTCGACCCAGCCCGAGGCATCCTCGGCTCGGCCCGAGGCACCCTCGGCTCTGCCCGAGACACCCTCGGCTCAGCCCGAGGCAACCTTGGCCCCCGAAGATGAGGCACTGCGCGTCGAGGAAGAGCGAAGCGGGGTCACGCCTGATCGAAACTGGCAGACCTCGTACCTGCAATATCTCCACCGAGGAGAGCTACCCCTCGACCGAGCCGAAGCTCGGCGGTTGGCGCGGCGCGCCAAGTCGTTCGTCTTGCTGGGGGGACGGGAAGGAGCTCTACCACCACAGCCCCTCAGGCATTCTCTAGCGATGCATATCCATCGCCGAAGGCCAGGAGCTCTTACAAGAAATACACTCGGGGGCTTGCGGTCATCACGCAACACCTCGAGCCCTTGTTGGAAACGCCTTCCGACAAGGCTTCTACTAGCCGACCGCGGTGGCCGACGCCACTAGAATTGTGCGCACCTGCAAGGGGTGTCAATTCTACGCAAGGCAGACCCACCTGCCCGCTCAGGCTCTGCAGACCATACCCATCACCTGGTCGTTTGCTGTGTGGGGTCTAGACCTCGTCGGCCCCTTGCAGAAGGCACCCGGGGGCTACACGCACCTGCTGGTCGCCATCGACAAATTCTCCAAGTGGATCGAGGTCCGGCCCCTAAACAGCATCAGGTCCGAACAGGCGGTGGCGTTCTTCACCAACATCATCCATCGCTTTGGGGTCCCGAACTCCATCATCACCGACAACGGCACCCAGTTCACCGGTAGAAAGTTCCTGGACTTCTGCGAGGATCACCACATCCGGGTGGACTGGGCCGTCGTGGCTCACCCCATAACGAATGGGCAAGTAGAGCATGCCAACGGCATGATCCTGCAAGGACTCAAGCTGCGGATCTACAACGACCTCAACAAGTTCGGCAAGCGATGGATGAAGGAGCTCCCCTCGGTGGTCTGGAGTCTGAGGACAACGCCGAGCCGAGCCACGGGCTTCACACCGTTCTTTCTAGTCTATGGGGCCGAGGCCATCTTGCCCATAGACTTAGAATACGGTTCCCCAAGGGCGAGGGCCTACGATGATCAAAGCAACCAAGCTAACCGAGAAGACTCACTGGACCAGCTGGAGGAGGCTTGGGACATGGCCTTGCTACACTCGGCGCGGTATCAGCAGTCCCTGCGATGCTACCACGCCCGAGGGGTTCAGTCCCGAGACCTCCAGGTGGGCGACCTGGTGCTTCGGCTGCGACAGGACGCCCGAGGGCGGCACAAGCTCATGCCTCCCTGGGAAGGGCCGTTCATCATCGCCAAAGTTCTGAAGCCTAGGACGTACAAGCTGGCCAACAGTCAAGGCGAGGTCTACAGCAACGCTTGGAACATCCGACAGCTACGTCGCTTCTACCCTTAAGATGCTTTCAAGTCATCCATACACCTCGTTCACACACAAAGTCTAACCATCAAGGAAGGGTCGGCCTTGCCTCAGCAAAAAGCCCGACCCTCCCTCGGGGGCTAGAAGGGGGGAACCCCTCTGCGTCAAAATTTTTCCTCGGAAAAAGATCTTTTCTGCCAGAATATCTCTCGTGCTTTTCGACTACTTCGAAAGTGGATCCTGAAAACGATGGAGTACACGTAAGCAGCCAAGGCTGACCGAGCCGAGGGACTCCTACGCCTCTGGGATACGGATACCTCACTCATCACCTTCTGCGATAAGTAACTCACGCTCGGATAAGCGATTCCGCTGATTAAACAAGTCCCAACGCTCGAAGACCCTTCTGCCGAAACGATTTTTCGGGCCTTCTCGACTACATCGACAGCAGAATCCGGTGGACGAGTAAGAGTACACGTAAGTGGCAAGGCCGACCGAGCCGAGGGATTCCTACGCCTCCGGGATACGGATACCTCACTCATCACCTTCCGTGAAAAGTAACTCTCGCTTGGACAAACGACTCTGTTACCGACAAATAAGTCCAGATACTCGAAGCAAGGGGAAAAGACACGCAGCTTTACAACACGACGACAGTATGTTTGGGCCTCGGCGGCCGCAGAAAACATACGCACACTACAAGATAACCCGATCCTGCAGGCTCGGACCTTGACGGTTGAAGGGAGCAGCAGCACCCTCGGCGTCAACTACACCTTCGGCGAGGTCCGACCTAGCCTCGGACGGCGACGCGGTCGGAGGATCTCCACTTCGAAGGACGACATCAGCACCACGCCCGGGCCATCGCCGCCAGGGTCTCTTCCAGGAGTCCGGCTCGAGCAGACGGCTCGGCCGGCCACCCTGAAGCCTCAGCCAGCTGTCCCCCGAGGACATTAGCCTGGCTCGTGGCCTCGGCAACTCAACTCCGACGCTGGTCCCGCCAGTGGACGGCCCGGCCGAGCTCCGACCGACGAAGTCTTCTTTTCGAGTCAACTCCGCCTCTGTCTGTGCTGACACTGCTACCTCCGGCTTCAGCTCATCGAAGAGCGGCCGAGGGTTTCTTTAACTAAGCAAGAGAAACCTCGGACTGCGAGGCCGACCGAGCCGAGGGACTCCTATGCCTCCGGGATACGGATACCTCACTCGTCACCTTCGCATGAGGCAACTCACGCTTGGTGAAGCGGTTCAGATAGCCGACTGGCGAGTCTTAGTGCTCAAAATGAAGAAAAAACACGGCTCCGTGCCGAAAACACATACATGTTCAGGCCCCGACAGCCACGATGAATAGACTCCGGCACTCAAGGTGCCATTACAAACGGAACTCCGATTCTGCCCCCGCAGGTACGAACAACCCCCCACGTTGGAGGGCCTGCGGGGCGACAAAACCCCTGGTGGCTCGCCGACGCCCGCTTCGAAGTGGGCAAACAGCAGCAGCGATGACCTCAGGGCGGACGCTGCTGCGACGGGCTCCTCGCCCACGCCCCCACTCGAGGGGCGAGGACAAGCTGTCAGAACCAAAGAGCCGGAGGTTGGATCACGGGTGGCGCTGACGGTCTCGTCGGCAGAAAAGCCCACCTCTCCAGCTGCCACCGCCTCAGCACCGACGGCGGCATCCACCTGTCCGCCAAAACCGCACCGGTGAGCGCCGGCCGCCCCCAAGCGCACCGGCAGGTCCTCGCTCCCGTCCTCGCCACGAAAGCAAGGACAGAGGACGGAATGTTGCATCCTAGCTGGGCAGCAACAGTCCGCCCTCCCCGGCATGGCTGGAGGACGCCTCCTCCGCAGAGCTGGGGGATGGTTTCCACCACCAGAAGCTGGAAGAAGAGGTGGCCGGCCGACTCGTGCAGAGGTAGAGCTCTGGCTCAGCCCGGCCTCCGCCCCAGCAAGGATGACGAAGATCCTTGAAGCTGAGGGCGGAACCAAGATCGCAGCCTAGCTCGCTTCTCCCCACCACCGAACTGGAGGTCACCGTCTTGGGTGACCACCGGCGAGGGGATGCGGCCGGGCTGCCTGATGAAAATCCTTGAAGCCGAACGATGGCTGAAAGGTATTAACTTCTGCGAAGTTGCGTTTCCCCAACGACGACAAGGCGGAAGCACCACGAGCGCCCCCCATCTGGGGGCTCGAAAGGTGGAAAGACACGATGCATGAGGGGAGCGTGAAGACATGGTTGCCCTTCAAGGGGGTCGCCCTCCTTTTAAAGGCAACTCTCCCCACTTGCGTCCTCAGCCGTCGCGGGTTGAGTCTTCTCCAACGCGCTCCAAGGTCCTCCCCCTACGACACGGGGGCTGGGTCCCACGTGTCATGCAAGCTGGCCCAGGGCAGAAGAAGACAAACCACCACGCGCGGCGCGCGCAACTGCCCAGCGGTTACAAGCATTCCCCCACTTTCGCCTAGACCAGCGGGTGAAAGGGCGGACCGCCATGCAGGCGGCATGCAACCGCACCGAAGGGGCGCACCCTTTCGACTTCGACGCGTCCAGCATGGAGGCCCAGGCCCACGCGTCATGCAACCGGCGCGCCGGTCGCAACGTGCAAGAAACCGCACCGCCACTCGCGCCACTACCGCGCCTCCTCGACTGTGGAACCAGTACCGCGACTCGAGGCAACCCTGTGCATGACCCAACAGTGCCAACCAGGCACATCGGTCACGGGCCAGTCAGCAGCAGGAGAAGGCGCGACGATCGATGCGGCCAGAAATGGGCCGACAGTAATGGCGGTGGCAGGCGAGCGAAAGCAGCGGTCAAGTCGTCAGCCAAGCTCACGTCCCCTCCTGGGACAGCAGGAGAGCCCTCTCCCACGGCGTGAAGACGGTGTGCCCGTGTCCCGTTCCTCGAACGGCTCGTGCACGCGCAACGGCTGCCCCGCGAACCACTCGTCCCGCCGCATTAACTCCGCCGCGGGATAGGCGGCACCTTTGGCAGGAGAAGCGAGCGATGCTTCACCTTCGCCATAATGACCGCGTCCAAAAAGGTACGCCACGTCATTCGATTTCGTATCCTTTTCCTGTTCCTCTTTCTCTCTCTTACAACAGGGACCGGGAAAGGGGATACCCCGAAAGGGATCCTTCCCCGCGAAGGAAACGGGCCCCGAGCCCCCCTACTGATCAGAGGTTCGAAGGCTGGCCCCTCGGAGGGGTTCAACAGTCGCCTCAGAGCGCTTGGGCTCTGCGCCCACTACTGGTCAGAGGTTCAAAGGCCGGCCCCTCGGAAGGGTTCAACGACCGCCTCAGGCCACTCGGGCTCCGCGCCCACTACTGATCAGGGGTTCATAGGCTGGCCCTCGAAGGGTTCACAGCCGCCTCAGACGCAGAGCGAGGGATGACCCTGGTACATTCGATACATAACCAAGGCTCGGGCTACGCTCCCGAGGTACCCTAGGACATTTCCGAGACCAGCGGGAACGATCTTGTATTGGAATCCCATCAGAGGGAGGCATCGAGCCCTCGGACCCCGTCAAAAAGGGACCGGGTCCGACAGATCACCCGCAGGTACTTTTGGAGCGCGCCTCCGGGCCTCTAGCTGACCCCTAACAAATGGGGCACGGGCGTCCACTCGGATTACCCGTTAGCAGCTCACTGGAGACACCATGTTCGACGCCCTCCAAGGGCAACATGGCGCTTTCCCCCCCCCCCTCCTCCTTGCGAAAAGGCGACGCAGGGGCGTATGTAAAGAAGTCGAGTCTTTCCTTGACCGTCCTCTCGCCCTGTGCGGAGGCTCGGGGGCTGCTCTCGCAAACCCGGCTCTGGCCAAACCGTTGACAGCGTCAACATACCAGACCGAGAACTTGGGACCCGACCGTGCACCCGGGCTACGGCCAGCTCACATGAGGGAACAACCAGACCGGCCGAAGCATTGCGAAACACATTAAGACCTCGAAGGAGTCAAACCACTCCTCCGAGGCCTCGGGGGCTACACCCGGCGGGTGCGCTCGCGCGCACCCACCGGAACAAAATGCAACCGAGAAAGGCCGGTCCCCTTGCAAAAAAGTGCGACAAAAGCCTCCAAGCGAGTATTAACACTCCCTTCGAGGCTCGGGGGCTACTGTCGGGGACCATAATTAGGGGTACCCTCAAGACTCCTAATCTCAGCTGGTAACCCCCATTAGCACAAAGCTGCAAAGGCCTGATGGGTGCGACTAAGTCAAGGATCGGTCCGCTCAAGGGACACGATCTCGCCTCACCCGAGCCCAGCCTCGGGCAAGGGCAGCCGACCCCGGAGGATTTACGTCTCGCCCAAGGACCCCCTCCAGCAATGGACACACCTTCGGCTCGCCCGAGGCCCAGACTTCACCAAGAAGCTGTGGGGGATAGATACCCCCCGGGTCCACTAAAAGAGTAAAGGACCTCACGAAAGGCCCAAGGGCCCAATAATTCGTAAGGTTATTCTTTCGTGGGCCTGGGGAAAGACAACCAGCAACGCGGAGCGACATGAGGCCGGATTGGTGCAAACCCGGACGGCCCATAGCGTCGAGCCATTGGCCGCAACAGAGATCCGACTTTCCCGCGTCGGGGCCTCCATGCAACGAAGTCACGTGAGGATAAGTCGGCGAGGGTTACGTAAAGGATAATCTCGAGAGGTTCACTATCTTTTAGCCATTTGTTGTTATCTTATCCATGTGTACTGCCCCACGGTCGAGTATATAAGGCCTAGGGGGCACCCCTTCTGAACGATCGACCCATTACTTAGCCACCCACATCAACTCTCTGTATCCTCGATCCAGAGAGACCTCTTTTGTAATAACCATACCCACCAAGCATACTCATCAGGACGTAGGGTGTTACGCGTCACTAAGCGGCCCGAACCTGTAAATCTTGTCCACCGTCCCTCGTGCGATCGGCACGAACCATTCTGCTACAGTTGTTGACACCTTCCTACTCCTAAAACACCTTGAGGGGCAACCCCGGGTGTGCGGTCGGACCCTAAACACCGACAGCTGGCGCGCCAGGTAGGGGGTGTGTCGACAATCCAAGCTAGCTCAATGGCCGTCTTTTTCTACAGCAAGATCGCCCTACGCCCTGGATCTACGTTCTGCTTCGGAACAATCTCATTCATAGCAGACGAAGAAGGAATTCTGCACCGTATCGCGGATCCGCCGGAAAAGGAGTCTTCCTCAACAAACTCCGAAAATACCGGAGAAGTGCAGCACCGCTCTCCGGCTCCTCGAAAGAAGATCACCACGACGGCAGCACCGTTCTACCCCGACGTCCTCTTCATCGGAAGGGCGGAATCGCCCGCCATCTCCGACGACGAGCCGACTGTACCCGGGGAGGAACCGCCTCAGCGAGAGTCCCGTCGACGAAGGAACCGGCGCAGGAATGTTCGACGACATCACGCGGCCGGAGAGCGGAATCCGGAACAACCTGTCTCGCGAGACGAGGTCTCGGAGGTAGGAGAAACCCCGGAAGAACGCGTCTTCAGAGAGCGAAGGAACTCCCGACGACGTGATCGCCGACGAGCTCAGGAGCAGGCTGAGCAAGATGCAAGGCAACGTCGAGAGAATCCACTCTTCGGGCGCAATCTGAACCCCGACTTCGCCCGAGCCATGAACACGCCGAGCGAAGTCGGAGGGGTGCTGGCTCGGATAGCGGAAGGACTTCCTCGGACTCCAGACGCCGACGGCTACCGACGACTGTTCACCCAGGCGGCCAACCATCTTCTACCGCTTGCCCACCCGCCAAACGATCTGCGACACGCCATCAACAGTCGCCGAGACGCGCGGAGCTCCATCAATGCTTCGCGGGAACGGCGGCATGAGAACGAAATTCGTCGTCGAGAGGAGTACGACAGGGATCATGGCGCCCCGACTCAGAGCCAAGCTACCAGGACTGAGTCGACAATGGCTTCAACTGGCGGAACCTCCCGGGGACGGTCGAGGAATCACAACCACAACTCCCCTCCCCGGGACAGACATCGACCCCGACGACAGGAGGACACGTGCGGAGTGTCCGCCCTTACTCCGCGCCTTAGGGCCATCCAGTGGCCTCCCAACTTCAAGGTATCCAATGTTGACAAGTATGAACCTAAGCAGGATCCATGGGGTTGGCTAGCCGTCTACACCACCGCTGCTCGAGCTGCCGGAGCATCCGAAGACGTGATGACCGCGTACTTACCCATTGTCCTTGGACAAGACGCGCTGCAATGGCTACGACATCTACCCCGACACTGCATCGACGTCTGGGGAGACTTCAGTCGGCGTTTCACCGCCAACTTCCAGTCCCTCTCCGACAAGCCGGCGCAGCCGTGGGACCTTAAATCTATCAAGCGCCGGGGGGACGAAACTCTCCGATCATACCTCAAGAGGTTTCAAACCATGAGGAATCGCATCCCCGATGTCACGGAGGCGGCCGTGATCGAGGACTTCTACCGAGGATCTAATGATTCGGTTTTCGTCCGAGCCATACTACAAAGGGCGCCGACCACCTCGGAGGAGCTGTTCCGGGAAGCCGACCTCTACATCACCGCCGACGAGCGAGCCCAGGATCTCATCGGAGGAGCAAAGCCCGCACCGGCAGCACCACGACGCAACACGAACCAGCAACCTGACAAGCGGTGGGAGAAGAGGCCACGCGAAGAAGTGCACACCGCCGGACCACCTGCCTCTCGCGCTCGAGGAGGACCTCGTGGAGGCGAACGCACGCTGGACGACATCCTCGACGCCCAGTGCCCGTACCACAAGGACATGCGCCACACTCTTCGTAACTGCCGAGACTTCAAGCACTCCGTCGGACACGGCCGACCCTTCCAACCTCTACCTCCTCCTCCGTCGAGGGGAGGACCAGATGAACCACGACAACCCCATCGGCAGGAGGAGGGAGGAGGAGGAGGAGCTTTTCCGCGCGTTGACAGGGAGGTCAACGTCATCTTCGGCGGACACGGATCGCAGGAGAGCAGAAGACAGCAAAAGCTCAATGATCGCCAGATACTGGTGGCGACCATCGGCCCTCCCGCCCCATACCGATGGTCGGAGCACCCGATCACCTTCACTCGGGCAGATCAATGGCTCAACTTCGACCACCCGGGCAAGTACCCGCTTCTCGTCGATCCGGTGATCCGAGAGAGCCGGGTGAAAAAGGTGTTAGTGGACGGGGGGAGCAGCATCAACATCACCTTCCCCCGGACACTCCAAAGCTTGGGAGTTCATCTCAAAGAGCTCCACGAGTCGGACACTCCTTTCTTCGGCATCGTGCCGACGGAAGGGGAATACCCGCTGGGCCACATCTACATGCCGGTCACCTTTGGAACTCCGGAGAACTACAGAACCGAGTTCCTAAGGTTTGAAGTGGCAAACTTCGACTGCGGGTACAACGCCATCATCGGGAGGCCAGGATTGGCCAAGTTCATGGCCATTCCGCATTACACATACATGATACTGAAGATGCCAGGGCCACAAGGGATCATAACTGTGCGCGCCGACCTCCAAGGCGCCGCAGAATGTTTCCGAGTGGCTATTCAAGCAGCCCTCACCGCCAAGCCATCGACAGCCCCCTCCACAATGGCGAACTCTAAGCCTGAGGAGGACCTCGCAATACCAACAAATGAAGCTCAGACCGCGACCTCTATGCGGCCGACTGAAGAAACCAAGAGAATCAACCTGGGGTTCGCTGATGAGCGCAAGACGGCCATCATCAGCTCCAGTTTAGATGACAAATAGGAAAGCGCGCTCGTCCGGTTTCTGCAAGATAACCGAGATGTATTCGCATGGCAACCTGCGGATATGCCGGGAGTCCCGAGAGAACTGGCCGAGCACAAACTGAAGGTTTTTCCCCAAGCGAGGCCGATTCGACAGAAATTACGTCGTTTCACGCCTGATAAGAGGGAAGCCATCCGCGCCGAGTTAGCTCGCTTGGTCGCGGCTGGATTCATTAGAGAAGTATTACATCCTGAGTGGTTAGCCAATCCTGTTCTTGTACTGAAAAAGAATAAAGTGGACTGGCGCATGTGTGTTGATTATACTGATCTCAACAAACACTGTCCGAAGGATCCTTTCGGGCTCCCGAGGATAGATCAGGTGGTGGACTCTACCGCTGGATGTTCTATGCTGTCTTTCCTGGATTGTTATTCTGGATATCATCAGATTAGTCTGGCGAAGGAAGATGAAGAAAAAACGGCATTCATTACTCCGTTTGGCGCTTTCTGTTATACCTCCATGCCGTTTGGCCTCAAAAACGCTGGAGCGACTTACCAGAGAGCTATTCAAACATGCTTAGCCGATCACTGGGGCAAGCGTGTGGAGGCTTATGTGGATGACGTGGTGATCAAAACACAGGACTCAAAGGATTTCATCGAAGATTTGCAACTGGTTTTCAACAGCCTGAGGCGGTATAGATGGAAGCTTAATCCCGAGAAATGTGTTTTTGGAGTACCAGCCGGAAAGTTGCTCGGATTTATTGTCAGCCACCGGGGAATTGAGGCTAATCCGGATAAAATTGAGGCTATCATGAAGATGGAAGCACCTCGATCGCAGAAGAAGGTTCAGCGACTTACTGGATGCATGGCAGCTTTAAGCAGATTTATATCCAGGCTGGGGGAAAAAGGTTTGCCGTTTTACAAATTACTCAAGAAGGTGGATAAATTCCAGTGGACTTCAGAGGCGCAAGAAGCTCTGGATGCTCTGAAAAAATTCTTGACAACACCACCAGTACTGAAACCACCTCGGCGAGCTACGTCAACTCAACCAGCTGAAGATTTGCTATTGTACATCTCTTGCACGACTCACGTGGTAAGCACTGCGTTGGTAGTCGAGCGAGTAGAAGAAGGGCACGCCTACCCAATACAACATCCTGTCTACTTCATTAGTGAGGTCCTCGGCCCCTCGAAGAAAAAGTATCCTCAAGTTCAGAAATTATTGTATGCAGTACTTCTGACTGCCCGCAAGCTGCGTCACTACTTTGACGACCACAAAGTCATAGTAGTCACAAGTTTTCCAATAGGGGATATTCTTCACAACAAGGAAGCCATCGGTAGAATAGCCAAGTGGGCCTGTGAGCTGGGATCTCATGACATCGAGTTTCGGCCTCGCACTGCCATCAAAACCCAAGCACTGGTTGATTTCGTATCAGAGTGGACTGAACAACAAGTACCAGACAACCCGGAGACTGCGGAAGTATGGCGAATGTATTTTGATGGCTCACTCAAGCTGCAGGGAGCAGGAGCGGGGATTCTTTTCACTGCACCAGGAGGCGAACACCTCAAGTACGCCCTCCAGCTGCTATTCCCGGCCTCCAACAATGCAGCCGAGTATGAAGCCTTGATTCATGGATTGAACATTGCCATATCCTTGGGCGTCAAAAGATTAATGGTATATGGGGATTCTCTGGTAGTCATCAGCCAGATAAATAAGGAGTGGGATTGCTCAAACGATTCGATGGGAAGATACTGCACTGCCGTCCGAAAACTGGAGGATAAATTCGAGGGTCTAGAATTTCATCATGTGGAGAGAGATCGGAACGCGGCAGCCGATGTACTATCCAAGCTAGGGTCCAGTCGAGCTCAGGTCCCACCCGGGGTTTTTGTGCAAGAAATTCTGCAGCCAAGTATCTCATTGGGCCAAATGGAAGAATGCAACATCATAGATCAACCCGAGTCAGATCCCGATGACTGGAGAAAGCCAATCATTAAGTACATAAGGAATGAAGAAGAACCAGACGATAAGAACTCGGCAGAACGCATTGCAAGACAGTCAGCTCACTATACACTTATTGGGGAAACATTATACAGAAGGGGAGCATCAGGCGTCTTCATGAAGTGCATTCTCCCATCCACTGGAAAGCAACTCTTAGAAGAGGTCCATGCTGGACAATGTGGAATACATGCAGCCTCCAGAACACTAGTTGGGAAGGTCTTTCGGTCAGGATTCTATTGGCCAACAGCAAAGAACGATGCAGCCGAGTTAGTTCAGGGGTGCGAAGCCTGCCAATACTTGTCAAAGCAACAACACCTGCCAGCACAGCAGCTGCAGACCATACCAGTAACCTGGCCTTTTGCATGCTGGGGGCTGGATATGATTGGACCTTTCAAGAAAGCTCAAGGGGGATATACTCATGTGTTGGTAGCAATTGACAAGTTCACTAAATGGATAGAATTCAAGCCCATTGCCTCCTTAACTTCTGCTAAGGCCGTGGAATTCATACAAGACATAATATTCAGATTCGGGATACCAAATAGCATTATAACTGACTTAGGGTCCAATTTCACGAGTTCAGAATTCTTTGACTTCTGCGAGCAAAAAAGCATTCAGATCAAGTATGCATCTGTAGCCCATCCAAGAGCCAACGGGCAAGTTGAGCGAGCCAACGGGATGATATTGGATGCACTCAAGAAAAAGATTTTCGATAAGAACGAAAAATTCGCAGGAAAGTGGATAAGGGAATTACCCTATGTTGTTTGGAGCCTAAGAACCCAACCTAGCCGAGCTTTGCATGGAAACACTCCTTTCTTCATGGTCTATGGGTCGGAGGCAGTGCTGCCTGCTGATCTCAAGTTTGGGGCGCCAAGGCTGATTTTTGAAAGCATAGCAGAAGCTGAGACCACCAGGCTGGAGGACATAGACGTACTCGAGGAAGAACGGCTAAGCGCAGTAATCCAGTCAGCAAGATACCAGCAGACTCTAAGGCGCTATCACGACAAGGCTGTGCGGCAACGATCTTTTTCAGTAGGGGAGCTCGTCCTTCGCCGAATTCTAACGGGAGAAGGACGACACAAGTTATCACCCTTATGGGAAGGACCCTTCATAGTTGCAGAAGCCACTCGGCCCGGATCATATCGCCTCACTTAGATGGATGGCACGGAAGTTGGGAACTCCTGGAACATAGAACACCTGAGAAAGTTTTATCCTTAGCCGTACCTCAAAACTGCTGGGATAACGATGATGTACTCTGTAAAGTGGAAATATGTCATCAATAAAGAAAAGGTTTCAAGGATACTCAATTTATTTACGATTGACTTGCATTCTTACTTAACTCGGGGTGACCACTATGCCCTGCTAACGGAGCAATCGACTTAAGTCGGCAACGACTTAAGGCGGTGCGACATGCTCACGCTTACTTAACTCGGGGTGACCACTATGCCCTGCTAACGGAGCAATCGACTTAAGTCGGCAACGACTTAAGGCGGTGCGACATGCTCACGCTTACTTAACTCGGGGTGACCACTATGCCCTACTAACGGAGCAATCGACTTAAGTCGGCAACGACTTAAGGCGGTGCGACATGCTCACGCTTACTCAACTCGGGGTGACCACTATGCCCTGCTAACGGAGCAATCGACTTAAGTCGGCAACGACTTAAGGCGGTGCGACATGCTCACGCTTACTTAACTCGGGGTGACCACTATGCCCTGCTAACGGAGCAATCGACTTAAGTCGGCAACGACTTAAGGCGGTGCGACATGCTCACGCTTACTTAACTTGGGGTGACCACTATGCCCTGCTAACGGAGCAATCGACTTAAGTCGGCAACGACTTAAGGCGGTGCGACATGCTCACGCTTACTCAACTCGGGGTGACCACTATGCCCTGCTAACGGAGCAATCGACTTAAGTCGGCAACGACTTAAGGCGGTGAGACATGCTCACGCTTACTCAACTCGGGGTGACCACTATGCCCTGCTAACGGAGCAATCGACTTAAGTCGGCAACGACTTAAGGCGGTGAGACATGCTCACGCTTACTTAACTCGGGGTGACCACTATGCCCTGCTAACGGAGCAATCGACTTAAGTCGGCAACGACTTAAGGCGGTGCGACATGCTCACGCTTACTTAACTCGGGGTGACCACTATGCCCTGCTAACGGAGCAATCGACCTAAGTCGGCAACAACTTAGGGCGATGTGACATGCTCACGCTTTACTTGACTCAGGGCGACCACTACGCCCAGCTAACGAAGTAATCAACTCCAGTTGGCGCCTACTTAAAGCCAATGCAACATGCTCTCGCCTATTTAATTCAGGGGATGAACTCCATATCCCACAGACAAAATTCATAGTCATCATGCGTCATAACTACCAAACTCATTAACTAACAAATTCTGATACAATGAGTGTGTTGGGGACTTGTTCTCAAATGCTTCGGATTAAGAACAAGGCAACATAAAAAGTGTTAAATGTTAAGGCCCTTCGTCCTACCAAACATTATTCCCCTTCGGGAATAATGAGTTCCGGACGAAGGTCACAAGAGACATACCTTCGTAAATTCAACAAGTAATAACGAAGGATTCATATAAAACATGAAATGTAAATCATAGAATCATTTCTATTTTATTAACACAGAGAAATAGAAATGATTACAAATTACAAATGTACCTTCGGTCTTGAGAGAAGGTAAAAAGTACAAGCGTGACGCAAATGCCAATGCCAAGTCAGCGTGAACAGTACGGGAGTACTGTTCATCTATTTATAGACGCGGGACACAGCCCACGTAAAATTACATCCATGTCCATTACATTTGTTAATGACTTATGGAAATCTGTCAAGGCCCACGTAGTCTTTTCATCTCTAAGTCGGTTCCCCCCTCTGCCATCGCGCTGAAGCTTCCCTGCGCACAGCTTCGGCTACGCTCGTCCTTCGTCTGGTTCAGGCTTCGTCCTGGCCGTGCTTCATATTTATAATTCTGAGTCCGAAGATACCTGTTCACATAATCCACTTGGAAAACATTGTCAAATCATGTTTTTGAGGACCTTCGGAGGACGAAGGCCCCCAACAGTAGCCCCTCGCAATATTAATTTGTTAATAATAAATTCAGATTGCGATATGGACGAAGGCCTTGAGCCGAAGGTCCGAAAAAAACACCTTCCCTTGGCTAGAATAGCAACATTCACTGACAAGCGGGGTCTTTCAATTTTCAGCGCCCTGGGCGTATAAATAAGATCACACCGCCAACTCATTTGGTACGCACACCTGCCGTCTGCTTCGGTCCACTAAATTTTTAGCTCTTGTGCATTAAGATTGGTGACCTTTTTTATTTCGAAGCTTCGGCCCTGAAAAAAGTTTTTTAGCGTGTCCGAAGATGTCTGAAGGTAAGAAGATCCCTGCTGAGACGAAGCTGAGTCTCGAAGAAGAGAAGAATTTGGGGTTCCTGATAGCGATGGCGGAGACCAATACAGAGAAAATCACCAAGGAGATTCTTGAAGGTTTGTCCGAAGATACTGGTGACAGCGACAGCTATGACGTAGAAAGTGGTGGGGAAGAGGCCGAAGATCGACCATGGCGGCCAAGTCACACGGTTTTCGGTAAGACCACTATCAAGCAGAGTCATATTGATAATATGAGGGGGAGGTATTTTCGAGATATATCTGTTGTGAGGGCTGACGCTGGAGAGAAGACTTCTCCCACCCCAGAAGAAGATGAAGTCGTAGTCTTCCGAAGCTTTCTCAAGGCTGGGCTTCGATTCCCCCTAAGCAACTTTGTTGTTGAAGTCCTGAAGACATTCCAAGTCTACCTTCATCAACTTACTCCCGAAGCTGTCATAAGAATGGGGATGTTTGTCTGGGCTGTGAGGAGCCAAGGTTTGGAACCAAACGCTAAAAGCTTCTGCAACATTCATGAGTTATTATACGAGACGAAGCCCTGGGGAAAAGAACAATACCACAACAATTTTGGGTGTTATAGCTTCGGTGCCCGCTCCGGGTCAAGCTGCCCTGTGCCGACCTTTCGGAAAAGATGGCCCGGAGCCTGGATGACAGAGTGGTTCTATGTAAAGAGTGACTTATCGGTGCAAGAAGATGTCAAAAGTATCATTATGCACCCCATCTGGCAACGCTTCGGACTTCGAAGGCCGAAGGTTGAAATGGATGAAGCAGCCGAGGAATGCCAAAGAGCCTTCGGCGTGGTCTGCTCTTTCATTGGAACAAGGGACCTGGTCCAAGAGCACATTGCCTTCAGGGTATGGCCACTTGCGGAAAAGTGGGAAATGCCGAAGGAAACCATTAAAGAGTCCGACGAAGGCGGACTAGTTAGACTAAAATATACATTCAAGTATGCAGATAAATTTGTTGAACCTGATGATGATTGGTTGAAAAGTATTGAGACATTGAGTGACGAGCTGCTTGGCACATATTCGAAGGCCGAGAACACTGCATTATCAGCAGCCTTCGGAGGCCGAAAAAAGAAAAGGCTCAACCGGGTATTCGACGCAGTCGGGTTTGTCTATCCCGACTACCACTATCCGGTACTGGGTCGCAAAAGGAAAAATACTTCTCCTGCGACAGAAGCTACCACGAGTGTCACTAGTGAGCCAGCGCCTCAAAGGAAAAAGATGAAGGTGCTCACCCATCGAACGCGCTTTATTGAGCCGGCCACAGTGCCAGAATTTATTGGTGAAACTTCTTTGGCCTCTGAAGCTACGGAACCAGCTCCAGTGCCGAAGACAGAAGAAAAAGCCGAAGTGCCTTCAGCATTAGAAAGACCGAAGACTGAAGGGCCAAAAACATCAGAAATCTTAAGTCCTTCAGCAAACGTTGAATCAACAAAAAATCAAAAGGGCCCATTGGTGACTCCAAGAAGAAAGAGAATGGTTAACGTACTGGATGTCTTGGAGACAATTAAGTCTTCAAGCACAACCGCAAAGGAGTCTGTTGAACTCGCCGAAGCATCTACTGAAGCTTCGAAACAACAAGCTGAAGCTGAAGCCGAAGCCGAAGCCGAAGCTGGGCCTTCAGAGCCCGCCAAGGAACAATCCGAGAAAATATCAGAACCAGCTCTAGTTGAAGAAATTGAGACTGCCGCCCCCGAAGCCCCCTCCAGCATACGCGATTACATCGTGCGACATGCTTCGGGGAAGAAACCGTCTGAAGAAGAAATCTATGAAGCGAATCATTATGCTAGAGAGTTGAAATATCCGAAGGGGGCAGTAGTATTCAATGGGACACACGAAGATGATTTCCTGTACTGTCTCCCAGACAATAAGGAACTATCCGTGTGCCGGGAAATGGCTAGGAGCATGGGGTTCCCTAAACTCGAAGCTGGATTATGCGCCATGACGAAAGAGGATCTCGCAGACAGTCTTGCATATAATAGCCTAAAGGTATGGAAATTAAGCGTTTGAAAAAACTTTTTAATACGTAATTCATTCCTTTATTCTTATATAGATTCTCTCTTTTTTTTATAGGGTTTGATCCTGAGCAACGCATTGAGAGCACAAAAGAGTGCCGAAGATGATAGTTATGAAATTGCATTCAATAATCTACGATCAGAAGTTATAAAGCTAAGGAACGAAGCTCTAGAAAAAGACAAAATTCTGGTTACTCTAGTAGACAAGATAAAAAAGGACGAAGCTGCTGCAAAGATTCAGGCCGAAGCTCAGAAACACGAGATCAAAGATCTTCAGAAACAATTAGCCCGGGCGAAAGAAGAACGTGTGCTTGAGGAAACAAAACGAGAACTTAGTGATCATATGGTGGATAAATTGGAGTTAAGGGTTAAGGAGCTTCGTGCCTCTCAAAGGAAATGCTATGTTAAATCTGTAGAATGCGTGAATAAAATTAAAAACAGCTTCGCCAGCGTGGGCGCCTTTTCCAGCGAAGAGAATTTCTCTCGAGGTAATCCCGAAGGTCCACTGGAATGGATTAGTCACGAAGCAGAGGCCTTCGAGGAGATCCTGAGCAGTCGTGGCGACATCTGCGCTTTTTCGGGCGCCAGAGGAATTGCTTCTGTCTTAGAGAAGAAAGGTTGCGGGCATGTAAAATTTTTAGCTCAGTCCGAAGCTGCCTTATCTTCCGAAGACATCAAGGACCCCTCGGCCGAAGCAAGCGTTGTTGGTGGCAAATTTTTTACTGATATCTGGAACGACGGCGGCCGAGGAATGGCGCAAGAAATCATCCAAAGGAGCGAAAAAGGCATCCATGATGCTAGGAAAGTGGCAGAAGCTGCCGAAAGAAGTACAGAGCCCGAAAGGCAATTAGGTATTAATTAGCCGTTCTTATTGTGTTGTAATTTTTATTTCAAACTTTGCTCACGATTTGTAATAGCAATGAAGAAATGTTCTCTCCCCTCAGATGCTGCTGGATCGACTGCCGACCCCCACACAAAAGGGGATGATGAAATTAAACAAATGGCCGAAGCTATCATGGACAAAGTTGTTGATCAACTTCTAAATGAAGCCGCCGAAGCAGTATTAAGAGAAGACTAGATGCTATTTAGAAAAACAGAAAGTGTGATCTATGTAACATTTTGTACATTTGAATGTAATATACAAGTTTCTTTCCATTATTCAATTCTTTACGATGCATGAAACTCTACATACATACCATTTTTGAGCCTTCGGCGAAAAAACACCTTCCCTTCTTTTCATGCTTCGTGAAGAAAACATTCTCCGTAAAAACTGTTCTGATAAATCATATCCATGCTTCGTGAAAGCATTCTCCGAAGCTAAACAATTTTGATATTGCTCTGATGAAGCTCATACATGCTTCGTAAAAACAGCCTCCGAAGCTATTTTCCGAAGATTATCATTGTATTCCCTCGTGACTTTGCACAATTTGCCCTTTCTCAAATCATTCTTTCGAAGGTTAATACTGTGTGCCCTTCTTTTGCCGTATGCAACATGATGTATGATGCTTATGCTATGCGGAATGATGTGATGATGTTATGTTATGCAAATGACGTCTGTTCCGAAGATACACACAAAATACATTCGTAAGCTCTGCATTCCCTTAGGAACGTCTTTGGAGCTTCTTCGCCTTTTACTTAGACGGTATAAGCTCTGCATTCCCTTAGGAACGTCTTTGGAGCTTCTTCGCCTTTTACTTAGGCGGTATCAGCGTTGACTTTTCGCTGTATGCTCTGCATTCCCTTAGGAACGTCTTTGGAGCAAAAAACTTACACTGCGCTCCCTTTGGAACGACTTTTTGTAACTTCGGCAACTTACTCTGCGCTCCTTAGAGCGACTTTTTGTTGCTTCGAAGGATTTTTAATAATCCGAAGGTCCTCCTTGTTACCGCAAATTTTTAAGCTTCAGCAACTTAAGCCTGTAGAGAAGATAGGTTTTTCTGATAACCAACCACGAAGCTATTATATGAAAACTAAAATGTTCTTTATTACACCGAAAACAGAACTTAAACAGAAAAGACTGCTATCAAAGTAGGATATTTTTTCAATAAATGTGCTTCGACTCCGGCACAGTACTGTTGACTGTACGGGCTTCAGATTGCTCTCTGAGGTCCCTTTGGTGCGGAACATATTGGCTCCCTTCTGGCTGCTGGCCTTGTTGCAGCGGAGGTGGAGGCGGGGGCTGTTGCCATGAAGCTTGGGGTTGACTTGCCGAAGCTACGGAGACTGCAGGGTGGTTGCCCACGTACTCCAGGATGTAAGGCTGATGGTACGAAGCAGTATGCATGACCTGCTTCGGCTGTCCCTGTTGCGCTGCAGCTTCTGCTAGCTCCTTTTGTTTCTGGATGGTAACATGGCACATCCTGGTGGTATGGCCCTTGTTCTCACCGCAGAATAAGCAAAATGTCCTCCTTGGTTGATCTCCAAATCTCCCGCCGAAGCCCCTGGCGCCTCTGCCTCTCGGAGCTGGTGGCCGAAAGAAAGTTTGCTGCTGCCCCGAAGCCTGTGAGGAGCACTGCGGCCTGTTCTGCTGACTCCCCTTGTCATCATTTTGAGCTGAGTTGTGAATGGACCTGACATGCCTCGGATAGAATCTTCCCCCGAAGCCCCTGGTCATCTCAGAAAATCTGAAGGCCTCCTCCCTTCTTTGGCGAAAGTCATTATCAGCACGAATGTACTCGTCCATCTTTTGGAGCAACTTCTCCAAGGTCTGAGGAGGCTTCCTAGCAAAGTATTGGGCTGCAGGACCAGGACGAAGCCCTTTGATCATGGCTTCGATGACAATTTCATTGGGCACCGTTGGAGCCTGCGCCCTCAGACGCAAGAACCTTCTGACATACGCCTGAAGGTATTCTTCATGGTCCTGAGTGCACTGGAACAAAGCTTGAGCAGTGACCGGCTTTGTCTGAAATCCTTGAAAGCTGGTTAACAACATATCCTTCAGCTTCTGCCATGAAGTGATCGTTCCTGGTCGAAGGGAGGAGTACCAGGTCTGAGCAACATTCCTGACGGCCATGACGAAAGACTTCGCCATGACTGCAGCATTGCCCCCATACGAAGACACTGTTGCTTCGTAGCTCATCAAGAACTGCTTCGGGTCTGAGTGGCCGTCGAACATGGGGAGCTGGGGTGGCTTATAGGATGGAGGCCAAGGTGTAGCCTGCAGCTCAGCGGACAAAGGAGAAGCATCATCGAAAACAAAATTTCCCTGATGGAAATTGTCATACCAGTCATCTTCGTTGACGAAGCCCTCCTGATGAAGGTCTTTCTGCTGAGGCCTTCTGTTTTGCTCATCATGGGTAAGATGGCGGACTTCCTCAGAGGCTTCGTCTATCTGCCGTTGCAACTCAGCTAGCCGGGCCATCTTCTCCTTCTTCCTTTGCACCTGTTGATGTAGGATCTCCATATCCCTGATTTCTTGGTCTAGCTCTTCCTGCTGAAGCGTTGGGCTAACGGCCTTTCTCTTCTGGCTTCGGGCCTCCCGAAGAGAGACGGTCTCCTGGTTGTGGTCCAGCGGTTGCAGTGCTGCAGCCCCAGCCGCTGAAGCTTTCTTCGGTGCCATAGCGAAGATCTACAGCTTCCGAAGGTGTTCAAAAAAGCTCGAAGTGGAAGTGAGTTCACCGGAGGTGGGCGCCAATGTTGGGGACTTGTTCTCAAATGCTTCGGATTAAGAACAAGGCAACATAAAAAGTGTTAAATGTTAAGGCCCTTCGTCCTACCAAACATTATTCCCCTTCGGGAATAATGAGTTCCGGACGAAGGTCACAAGAGACATACCTTCGTAAATTCAACAAGTAATAACGAAGGATTCATATAAAACATGAAATGTAAATCATAGAATCATTTCTATTTTATTAACACAGAGAAATAGAAATGATTACAAATTACAAATGTACCTTCGGTCTTGAGAGAAGGTAAAAAGTACAAGCGTGACGCAAATGCCAATGCCAAGTCAGCGTGAACAGTACGGGAGTACTGTTCATCTATTTATAGACACGGGACACAGCCCACGTAAAATTACATCCATGTCCATTACATTTGTTAATGACTTATGGAAATCTGTCAAGGCCCACGTAGTCTTTTCATCTCTAAGTCGGTTCCCCCCTCTGCCATCGCGCCGAAGCTTCCCTGCGCACAGCTTCGGCTGCGCTCGTCCTTCGTCTGGTTCAGGCTTCGTCCTGGCCGTGCTTCATATTTATAATTCTGAGTCCGAAGATACCTGTTCACATAATCCACTTGGAAAACATTGTCAAATCATGTTTTTGAGGACCTTCGGAGGACGAAGGCCCCCAACAGAGTGAATAACTATGTTATTCAAATAAACCGGTGTCCTCTAACAAATGTTCAATCATGCAAGCTGCACGCGAAATGTTTTCTCTATTTTGCAATGTCTTTTCCAGGAGCAGTCGACGAGGAAGGACGACTCGAGGAATCAGGGGCAGCGTTCATGTCAGCCCTTATATCTTCAGGAACGACTACGCCAGGCCTCCTCATCAGAATTCGTCCCGCTCGAATGGCTTTATCCATGGCCCTATCGCGCTGGGCTCTCAGAGTATTGGAAGTCTCTTCAGCAACCTTGACAGCCAACTGGGCAGCCTCTAGCTCCTGGGTAACAGATTTCTTGGAAGCACGCAGATTCTTGATGACAACGTCTTTAGCCGATATCAACTCCCGAAGGCGAATCACATCATCCAAGGACTCCTGCAGCTTATAGCGAAGATTGTTCAACTCCTCCATGGAAAAGCGATGACTCCTCTCCAGAATAGTCAACGAGTTGCTAGAATCTCGATACAACCTATCAAGGTTGTCACGAGAAGCGGCAAGGATGCGTTTTTCTTCCTGCAAGCACAAATCAGTTCCTTCAGAAAACCAGGCAAATAATAGGAGCACAGCAAGACAAAAGCACAGTTTCGTATTTCACCTTTTCAGAGTCGAGCTGAGCATGCAGGGAAGAACTCAACGCGTTGGCATCATCTAGGGCGGCAGAGACTTGACTCAGCTCAATCTGACCTTGAGAGTACTTTTCCTCAAGATCAGTGCATCGCTGAGACAATTTAGCCCGATCTTGAGAATGTTTCTCCTCAAGTAGTGTAATCTGTCGAGTCATTCCTAACGAAGGATAACCAAACAAAGCGAGGTCAGAAGGTAAAACAGTCCACAACAAGCACGAAGAAAAGAAAAAAGGGCACTAACCAGCATTAGTCGCCTCCAACTCGGATACACGGCGATGAAGAGACACCGGATTCCAACACGAAAAGGATGAAGCTACTTCTGGGATAGGAGCACCATGCAATTTCAGCTGGCTGGTCATCCCATCCACCAAAACCTGACGAGAAGAGCAGATGAGCATAATGGCAAGAGTTCATGTAAAAGTCGAGCTAAGAAACAGCACAGTACCTGGAGGTTGGAGAAGAACGAAGGGATCCCCAAGTCAGAAGAAATCAGATGATAACCAGGCGCAAGGTCATCACCCGAAGCAGCATGCAATGGAACAGTGGGAATCAGTTCATCTCCTTCAACAGAGCCGGATACTCGATCAACGGGGACGCTGCCCTCCAAAGCGACGCCCCGGTCTGAAGTTTGGGCCACCACCATGCAGCCAGAGTGTGGAGGTGACCCAGCGTGAACGTCCATGGAAGTGCCGGAAGGAGACCCTGTTTGGGCACCCTCGGGGACTGGGCCATAGTTGGCACTGCCCACTTGAGCCGGATTATCCCCGGCAACACCCTCGGGGGCTGGGCAGTAGCTCGCACTCTTCGCCCGGGCTAAGTCATCCCCGACGACACCCTCGGGGGCTGGACATGTGTCAACACCATCCTTGGGGTCCAAACTTTCAGCAGTAACCATCTCTAAGGTTGATGGGCCCTCGGCTACTTCCATGGAATCAGGACAATCCAAGCTAACATCCCGCCCCTCAAGATCGCGCTCTAAGGTTGATGAGGCACGGGATGACCTCAACCCAGCGTCCGGCACGGCATCACAAGCTTCTGTCACATCATCATCCACTGGCCCTGATAACAAGTCCTCTGGGACCATATCCTCGAGAGTTTGATCAAAGTCGGCCAGGGATATGTTTTGCAGACCAACAAGAGCAGATAAAGCAGGAGAAGGAACCCCACTACTTTCCCCACTGGCGAGGAATTGCCGACTGTTCTTCCGAGTCAGAGGGACTTCATTCTCTTCCTTTTCGTCGTCTTCATCAGCAACACTGGCAACACACCCATTGGGATCAGCAACAGTAATACCACACCCATTGGGATCAGCAACAGTAATACCACACCCATTGGGATCAGCAACAGTCATATCACACCCATTGGGATCAGCATCAGCAAATTCAGGTGCAGGAACCTCCTCATCAGCAGGAACCGAGGGACCAGCACCCTGATCCAAACTAGACACTCGCCGAATACGTCTCTTCTTCTTTTTCTGCTCATCAACAGAAAGATCAGTCTGATTGGTTCGGCGGGGACGCCTCGAGCGAGCACGGACAGGTCTCTGAACATCCAAGATTATACCGACCTCTGGGAGAGGCGCCACTGCCAATGTCTCAGCAGGAGTAGCGTCAGAAGAATCTTCAGCCAACATGTCAAGCACGGCATTCATTTCAGCATCAGTAGGATCCAAAGGCACCTCGAAATGGATTTGTCGTTCATCATCAGGGATTTTCCCAAGTGAGGCAACCAAAGCACTAACCTCCTCGTCAGAGGGCCGCGTTCTAAGGCCCAAATTGCCATCAGTCGCAGGTGGGTTTGACACGAAACGAGTGAAGGCCTTGGCAGGAGGCAGATTCCAGGCTGAATACGCCACCGGAGCACCAACATTGGATACTTTGCCTCTGAGAATCATCTCCAGTCGGCTCACCAAAACTGCAGAAGGGATTCTTCTATTGGTAACTCGAGTTGGGTCGGCTAGCCCTTGATACAGATAAGCCGGGTGGACCCTATCTTTCAGCGGCTGAATGTTTTTGAAAACGAAGTCAGCAACTATAGCTTCAGCAGTTAAACCCCTCTCCTTCAATAGCCCAACTTCAGCTAGCAGCACACTGGCCTCAGCCACCTCCTCGTCTGTAGGAGACTCGGTCCAGCTCGGGGTGCGAACATCTGGCTATCTTCCTGACCGGGGGGGGAGAGAATTTCCATAGTTATCAACTATAAACCATTCCAGGCGCCATCCCTTAATGCTGTCTTTAAGGGGGATCTCAAGATACTCAGTTTTCCGTCCCCGGCGCATCTCCAAGCTGGCACCTCCAACCAACTGATGTTGTCCCCCGGCCATCCCAGGGCGACAATGATACAGGTGTTTCCACAATCCAAAATGCGGCAGCACGCCAAGAAAGGCCTCACATAAGTGGACGAAGATAGAAATTTGCAGAATTGAATTAGGGTTCAGATGGGTTAGGTTGATGTGGTAGAAATCAAGAAGACCACGGAAAAAGGGAGAAATAGGAAGGCCAAGGCCGCGGAGAAGAAAGGGAGCGTAAACCACGGACTCGTGGGTATCCTCCGTCGGGACCGTAGTCCCGTGGCAAATCCGCCAAGAACAGAGTTCCCGTGGAGGAAGAACCCCGATGGACACGAGGTGAAGGAGTTCGGTTTCAGAGATGATGGACATGTGGTTACCTGCGAACGGCAACTGGCTGTTGGGATCAATTGGGGGAATCACCACAGCGGAAGAACTCGCGATTTTCCTCTTGGGAGCCATCTCGATTCCACCAGTGAGCAAATTGGAGGCAAGCGCAGAGAGGATTTGGAAGCAGGAATGCAAAAACTAGGGCGCGGAAAGCAAAGGCGGCTAAAAGTGCAACTCTTATGGGATATTCTCGGACCAGATACCGTTTCAAAAAGTGCCCAGTCATCACTCGGCAGTCATTTCCGAAATCCCAGCAGGCCACGTGGTCATTCGGCAGTTATTTCCCAAAAAACTGGTGGGCCCTCTCCTTACTCGGGTGTTAATCCTCAAAATAACTCGGCGTTGCCTCTAAAATGCCGACGTCACTATTCAGTCACTCGGCGTTGCCTCTAAAACGCTGATCTCGAGTTCAATCGTTCGGCATTACTTCTAAAATGCCAACGTTGACCTTCAATCACTCGGCGTTGCCTCTAAAACGCCGATCTCGAGTGCAATAACTCGGCGTTGCCTTTAGAATGCCGATGTCACTACTCAGTCACTCGGCATTGCCTCTAAAACGTCGATCTTGAGCTCAATCGCTCGGCATTACTTCTAAAATGCCGACAACGACCCTTAATAACTCGGCGTTGCCTCTAAAACGCTGACCTTGAGTTCAATAACTCGGCGTTGCCTCTAAAATGCCGACGTCACTACTCAGTCACTCGGCGTACCTCTAAAACACTGATTTCTAGTTCAATCGTTCGGCATTACTTCTAAAATGCCAGCGTCGACCTTTAATTACTCGGCGTTGCCTCTAAAACGTTGATCTCGAGTTCAATCGTTCGGCATTACTTCTAAAATGCCAACGCTGACCTTCAATCACTTGGCATTACTTCTAATGTCGATACAGATTGCAATATTACTCGACGGCTACTTCTAGAAGCGTCAATATGATGATCAAGTTGTCTGTCTATTGTCTCAGGAGAATCGGATTCATAATCAAACAAAGCGAGTCATCAAGAGGAAATTAAATTCATTCTTCATTCAAGGGAAGTGGCAATACTTACAAATCAACTCATTATGAGTTGATACTTCCCTATTTCTACTACTATACTACACTCTACTGCTACTACTACTACTACACTACACTTGGCATTCAGCCACTGGCCTTGTTGCCGTTCCTGCTGCCGCCGCCGCCGCTCCTGCCGCCGCTGCCGCCCCTGCCGCCGCTGCTCTTGGTGCCGCCCCTGCCGCCGCTGCTTCTGGTGCCGCCCCTGCCGCCGCCGCTTCTGGTGCTGCCCCTGCTGCTGCCGTTGCCCCCGCCACTGCTGCTGCCGTCTTCGTCGTCGTCGTCATCGTCGTCGTCGTCGTCGTCGTCGTCGTCGTCGTCGTCGTCGCCCTCGCCGCCGCCGTCCGAGTCCTCCTCGTCCGAGGAGTACTCGGACTCATCCGAGCCCTCGAGCCCGGAGCGCTCGATGGCCCGGATGTACGACCAGACCTCCGCGGCTATCCCCTGGGAGTCGTCCGAGTCATCGGACGACGCCGGGGGAGAGACGGGGGCCGGGGACCTCTCGGACTCGGAGGAGAACTCCTCCTCCGAGTACTCCGAGTCGCCGAAGTCCTCCGATGGAGGAGTCGGCTCGCGCTTGCGTTTCTTTCCCATGGAGGCAAGCAGAAAAGAAGAGAAGGAAGCAGTAAGGAATAGCGAAGGGATGTGAAGAAACCAGAGGAACAACAGCGTTATTTATAGAAGAGAAAGGCAACCGCTCACCTCCAACCGCGGTCACTGAACAGTCGCTAAGCATTCAATATACACCTCCACCCGTCCAAAGACACGTCAGGCGGCTGACGCCGTTTCATGCAGCACTACACCCATTGGGACTCCAGTCAACAGCGCAAAGGATATGATTACACTTGCCGTCCCATCACATTACAACTCAGAAGCAGCCGGTTAAAACACTCAGCGTACCAAGCCGTCCCTTGCCCACACCCATTGGGGGGGGGACGCCCAGGAATTGTCAGTATATTTTTCAAAATGGTCACATCTGTACAGAGCATGCAGTGAATGCCTCAAGACAAAAATGAGATATCAACAAGAGTTAAAGGGAAGCCAAGTATAGCCAGCAGAGTGCAAAATATGGTCGACAGACATGACTTGAAGACTAGACAGAGAACGTCCATCGAACGTCCAATCAGTTGCAGAGCAAATACACTATGCTACTTAGCAAGATATGGAAGGATTGCAAATTCAGTTGCAAAAGACAAAACACATGCTGACCTCCGAAGCATAATATTGATGACATAGCACGGATGACATCATGCCAACTTTTTTATAAGCAGAAAGAGTAATCTTCAGCAAAAGGACACAAAAAGAAGACCTTCAAGCGAATTATCCTCAAAAAATCCACTTGAAGGTCGGGGGCTACACCCATTGGGTGCACCTTCGGTGCACCCCATGGATTGTCATTCTAAGCCAAGATAGCACCAATTTCTAAGGGCATGGGACAAGATTAAGAAGCCAATCCTCAACTGGAATAAAGGAACACAAATGGAAGTAATCTCTGATGAAGACCTTCGAGTAGATTATTTTCTAAAATCTACTCGAAGCTTGGGGGCTACACCCATTGGGTGCACCTCCGGTGCACCCAATAAAGTTCAGAATCCAACAAACAGGAATGCCGATCTCTAAGGCACAGGCACAAAGCTAGGTTCTGGTCAACAAGTGATCGAAGCAGGAGAGAACAGCAAGGAGTCATCCTTCTTCAAATCACCTACAAGCTGGACCTGGGATCTTTGGGTTGATTACCTCTAAATTAACCCAAAGATCGGGGGCTTGTGGGGGATAGATACCCCCCGGGTCCACTAAAAGAGTAAAGGACCTCACGAAAGGCCCAAGGGCCCAATAATTCGTAAGGTTATTCTTTCGTGGGCCTGGGGAAAGACAACCAGCAACGCGGAGCGACATGAGGCCGGATTGGTGCAAACCCGGACAGCCCATAGCGTCGAGCCATTGGCCGCAACAGAGATCCGACTTTCCCGCGTCGGGGCCTCCATGCAACGAAGTCACGTGAGGATAAGTCGGCGAGGGTTACTAAAGGATAATCTCGAGAGGTTCACTATCTTTTAGCCATTTGTTGTTATCTTATCCATGTGTACTGCCCCACGGTCGAGTATATAAGGCCTAGGGGGCACCCCTTCAGAACGATCGACCCATTACTTAGCCACCCACATCAACTCTCTGTATCCTCGATCCAGAGAGACCTCTTTTGTAACCATACCCACCAAGCATACTCATCAGGACGTAGGGTGTTACGCGTCACTAAGCGGCCCGAACCTGTAAATCTTGTCCACCGTCCCTCGTGCGATCGGCACGAACCATTCTGCTACAGTTGTTGACACCTTCCTACTCCTAAAACACCTTGAGGGGCAACCCCGGGTGTGCGGTCGGACCCTAAACACCGACAGAAGCAACCTTGGCCAAGCCACCACGCCGACCGACCATATCGCAGGAGCCTTTAATGCAAAGGTGGCCTGACACCTTATCCTGACGCGCGCCCTTCAGTAGACAAAGCCGAAGTGACCGCAGTCACTTCGTCGCTCCGCTGACCGGCCTGACAAGAGGACAGCGCCGCCTGTGCCACTCCGACTGCTGTGCCACTCGGCAGAGTGAGGCTGACAACAGCCAAGTCCGGCCTCAGGCGCCATATGAAACTCCGCTTCGCCCGACCTTAGGGCTCGGACTCAGGCTCAGCCCCGGAAGACGATGAACTCCGCTTCGCCCGACCCAAGGGCTCGGACTCGGGCTCAGCCCCGGAAGACGACGAACTTCGCTTCGCCCGACCCCAGGGCTCGGACTCGGGCTCAGCCCCAGAAGACAACGAACTCCGCTTCGCCCGACCCTAGGGCTCGGACTCGGGCTCAGCCCCAGAAGACGACGAACTCCGCTTCGCCTGACCCCAGGGCTCGGACTCGGGCTCAGCCCCGAAAGACGACGAACTCCGCCTCGCCCGACCCCAGGGCTCGGACTCAGACCTGGCCTCAGCCGACAGTCTCCGCCTCGCCCGACCCAGAGGCTCGGCCTCGGAAGACAGACTCGACCTCGAGCTCGGAGGAGCCTCCGCCTCGCCCAACCCGGGGCTCGGACCGACCACGTCATAGGAGGTGCCATCATTACCCTACCCCAAGCTAACTCAGGCTACGGGGAACAAGACCGGCGTCCCATCTGGCTCGCCTCGACAAACAAGTAATGATGGCGCCTCGCATGCTCCATGACGACGGCGGCTCTCAGCCCCCTTACGGAAGCAAGGAGACGTCAGCAAGGACTCGACAGCCCCAACAGCTGTCCTTCCACCAGGCTCCAGCGCTCCTCCGACGGCCACAACACCACACGAATCGGGTGCCAAAACCTCTCCGGCTGCCACGACGACATGTACTTAGGGCGCTAGCTCTTCTCCGCTAGACACGTTAGCACACTGCTACACCCCCATTGTACACCTGGATCCTCTCCTTACGCCTATAAAAGGAAGGTCCAGGGCCCTCTTACAGAGGGTTGGCCGCGTGGGGAAGGACGGGACGACACTCGCGTAAGCCTCTCGCTCTCCCCCCCCCCCCCCCCGTGTGGACGCTTGTAACCCCCTACTGGAAGCGCACCCGACCTGGGCGCGGGACAAACACGAAGGCCGCGGGTTTCCCCTTTTACGCCTGTCTCCCTCCGGCTTCTTCCCCCTTCGCGCTCCGTCTCGCGCCGACCCATCTGGGCTGGGGCACGCGGCGACAATTTACTCATCGGTCCAGGGACCCCCCGGGGTCGAAACACCGACAATAATGATTAGTGAACAAAGGTTCAACACAAGGTTAAATAACTAGTGAGACAATGCAAATGGATATAATATGCTCTCTATATTGGTTTGAATATATGGACAAGACCTGAGAAATCACTATGCATAAATATGATCATAATAGAGGTTGAAGTGATTAAGAGGATTGGTCAATCCAAAGTGAATAAGATATGAGGAATCATGAATTGGCTTGACCATATTACTATTAGTCCATATATGCTTCTATGCGAATCAAACTAGAGCTTGATTGTTCTTAGCATTTATATCTAGATGACATTCAAGCAAGGTTCACAATATCGAAGAAATGATTCTCTCAATAGATGCTCGATATGATGTGACTCAAGAATGGCTAGATAGGGTGAAGATAGCAAGGAAAGGGTTTCGAGGAACTAAGCGAAGGTGAAGGCCAAACGACGGCTTGTGGACTTAGGTACCATGGCTAAGGTGAAGAAGAGAGTACTTGCATTAAGTCGACGAACTAATTAGCTATGAAGAGTTATAATATGTTGATGCATTAGTAAGGTGACTTGAAGCCACGATTTGAACTCACATATGGTGAAATGGTACAAGTCATAGGGTTTGATTTGTCTTTGCTTCAAAAGGTAAGACAAAGATGTTTGTGATCCTTATGAAGCAATGCCATGGAGAAATCACACATGAGACACCAATGACTCAATGAGTTTACTTAATTATATTATATTTAACTTGAGTATAGGAATAGTCGTACTATCAAGGGGGATGAAAAAGAAGGTTGATGTTGGTACTAAAGCTCAAAATCCTTGATCCAAAACTTCTATTTTACCCTTGTTAATCCTTAGTTAAAGTATATAACACAACCTTTTTAAGTTTATCTTGGCCAAAATTGCTCTCTTGGAAAAGCTGGTCGAATTTTTCACTCAGTCTTCCCCAAGTTTGGGTTTAGTTTTTGAAAACCAGCTCAGCGGTTTTTGAAAACCTACTCAGTCGGTTTTTCAAAACCAGCTCAACCAGTTTTTGAACTGTTCACTTTTTCTGCACTGCCAGTCTGTTGTGTTAGCCAAAAAGTTGTGTGTGGTTTTCTGAAAACCGGCTCAGCTGGTTTTGACTCCGGTCCACCCTCTGGCTCAGCCAGTCACTGAACCAAAAAACCCTCTGGCAGAAACCGGCTCAGCCAGTTTTAGGACCGACTCAACCGGTTTTTGTGCAGAAAAGTAAAAACGGCTAGTTTTGGAGCTCCACCTATATATACTCACTCCTACCTCTCTCCCCCACATAAGAGCATGACTTGGACTCCATTTCTAACCTGAGAAACACCTCCCACTCTCTCTCACACACCTCTTGCCTCTTCCATTTCAAATCTTTGGAGAGAAATCGTTGAGTGAGATTGAAGAGCTACGGTTTTTGTGCTTCATCTCTAAATCCTTCTTGTTCTTCTTGATTCGAGCTTTGGTACTACATAGAAAGTTTGTATTACCCGCTCGTTTGAGCAAAGATTAGTGTGTAGGCTTGACCTTTGTGGTCGGCAAAGGGAGGATTAGGGTTGAAAGAGACCCGGCTCTTTGTGGGCGCCTCAACGAGGAAGTAGGGCACCTTGGTGGTGTGACCGAACCTCGGGATAAATCTTGTGTTTCTTGTGTTCTTGCTCATTGTGTTTGTTTGTGTTCTTCGTTCTCTCACCATTCCGTGAAAGATTTGTTTATATCTTTTTGGTGTTTGGATTTTGAGAAGTGCCCTTCTCAGATCTACTACTTTGAATCCTGTGGATCATCTAGAACATCACATTTCCAAAGTTAACTAGGTGAATTTCGAGATCAATTTAGTTTATATCTCATTCTTTACTTTAGCTCGTGCAAACCAGCTGAACCAGTTTTGACACCGGCTGAACCGGTTTTACCCAGTTTGTTTCTAGTTTTTGTTGAAAAAGTTTCCACTTGCCTATTAACCCCCCTCTAGGCAACTTTCAATTGGTATCAGAGGCTAATCCTCGTTCTAACGCTTAACCGCGTGAGGAAAAGATCATGTCGGGGGGACTAAGAAACGAAAGTGCTTCTAAGCTTGAAAAAGTTGAGGTTGCCTCGACTTCATCTTTTGGTGTAGATGTTGATCCTAGGGCAATAGATCTTGCCATGAGAATCGCCGAAAGGATGTTCCTCAAAATGAAGGAAGATGAGGCAAAGAACAAGATCGAAGAAGAAGAAAATGATCGATGGAGACCAAGCGACGAATCCACCTCATCACAAGGTTCGTCTTTCAAATCCACTTCTCATATGTGCTTTGTTGCTAATGAGAGTGACAGTGAAAGCGAAAGTGAGGATGAGGAAGATCATGAAAGTGATAGTGAAGATAAGGATGATCTTCAACAATTCTTCACTCAACTTAGCAAGAAAAATCGGATGAGCTTGCTCAAACTCATGAAAAGAGCAAAAGAACAAAAAGAAATGTTTCATAAGCAAGAAGACTTCCTCATCAGAAAAATCGAAGACTTAGAGAAGTTGACCAAAGAGCATGAGAAGCTAAAGTGCTCTCATGATGATTTGGTCCAAAGGTATGAAGACATTTCAATTGAGCAAATTAGAGCTGTTAATCATTCATCATATATTGCTCAATTAGAAAATAAAAATGATATGCTCAAGAACACGATAGAAAAGTTAAATATTAAAAATCTAGCTTTGCAAGAAAAACATGATATGCTTGTGTGCTCTCATAATAATTTATGGATTCACATATCATGTTAGAAATGGCTCATGAGGTTGTGTTAACTAATTTGAAATCATACCAACCTCACTTAAGCACATATACTCAAATAGAAACTATATTATCATGTGCTAACAAATGTTGCTCTCAAGAAAGCCAATCTTCCATTAAGCTAGAATTTTCAGGAACAAGTAATGTTTCCAATGCAAAAGAAAACAATGAGCTCAAGGAAGAAAAATGAGAGGCTAAGAAGGAGCTTGACTCAATTGAAGGGAAAGTGTCATGCTCAACCTTCTCAAGATAATCGTGATAATATGGTGAAAAAGCTTGGGAAGGGGACAATCGTAGCATGCACAAAACCCCTTCAAAAGAATACCAAGCTTTCCAAGAAGGGCATGAGAAAAATTCATGGTAAGAAAATTAATGCTCATACTATTTGCTCTAACAATGTACCTATGTGCTTCAACAAAGAAAGATCAAAGAGAAGCGATAGGAGGTGCTATGGATGCAAGGAGAAGGGTCATGAAATTGGTTCATGCCCCCACATGAAGAACCAAGACCTGCCATGATCAAGAAAGATGACCATAAAAAAGGATGAAAGCAAAAGGCAAATGCATTGCAAGGACAAGCACCACATTTGTTACAATTGTCGTGAAAAAGGTTATCTATTCAAGGTTTGTCTAAAGGGTAAAACTCCTAAGCCTAACTTGTCAATTCACTTAAATATTCTTAAGAGACCCAAATTTGACTCTTGTGCTAGAAAGGTGAAGAAGAGTTCACCACATTCTAGGACCAAGGCTATTTGGGTGCCTAAGTCCCTATTGGCTAACCTTGATGGACCCATCATGAGATGGGTACCAAAATATGTTGAAAGAATTTGTAGGTACCCAAAGATGATATGAAGCTTTGGGATGCTTGAGCGGTTTAACTCAATTCTTATCTCAAGCTATCAATCTTATATGAACTATTCTTTTAAGATTGGCCCAAAGATGAATTAAGTTGTTATATCACTAACTTCATATTCATCTCTAGCAAGAACTTGTGTTGTAGGGAATAAGGATTAACCTTTGTAGGAATTAAGCAAAAGGCCTACAACTAAGGATATCCAAAGGATGGTAACAATTAAATCTTAAGTGCACATTGCTTTCAATTACTATATTCCTTTGTGTCTTTTGTAGCCACATAGGAAAAATGAAGCACTTTAGAATGAACTTAAAAGATTTTACCTTGCCTTGGAAAAGATCCAATTATATGGTAGATTGCAAGTTCATATTTTTATATTGTGACAATCTACATGCTTTAAATAGGTTGTATGTATCTTGTGGCATACTTCAAATGAATTATCGTATTATTGCCATGACCTAGACATAAAGAGGGTTATCCCGAATTGTTAAATGGATAGAGTGCTAAGTAAGAAATTCAAGCTCTTAAAGAACTTATCAAAATGGAACTCTATATGACTAGAGTTGTGTGACTAATGTTTTTATCTAAGTGATTTATGTAGTTTCACAACATGAGAATGTGTTTCTCAAATGGAATGTGTCATTCAACATTCAAAGAAGATCAATCCAATACTATGTGATGTATTCCCTCTAGTTTAAATTGGTTTTGAGTCTTCTACATTAATCACTCACCATGTTATGAATTAAAGTTGCCCTATAAACTTAATTAAATAATCATGCTACTTTCATCTTTTTCAATTGATGTTATGCATGATGCTTGTAAGGATAATTTAGTATCATGAGGTTTCTTTATTATAGTAACCTTCTTGTCATTCATATACTAGAGGTTGCTAAATAGGAAACTATTGCTTGTGTTACTAATACAATCTCTTTTAAGATATTTCAAGGAAATTCATAAGTAAAGATTGTGCTCTTTCAATTGATAAAATCACAAGCTTTAAAGGTTAATCTTCACCTAAAAGAAAGATTAGGAATGCTCAAGGCAATGGTATGGAACTAATTGCTTCAATTGGTAGTTGATCAATAGTAGTTCCTTTCAAGTGGCAATCTTTCAATTAGTAATAATATATTTTATGGAAAGAAATGTCAATATGAAGGTTAAATTCCTTTTGGCTTAAATTTGTAAATTGGTGCATATTGTTAATTCACTCATCCATGTGCTTTAACTTAAAAGGAATTTAATTTATACCTTTATGCCTCATAAATGATGATTTGTTTGCCATTCATATATAAAGATCACCATTCATTAAATACTTCCTTGTACTACTAATATCTCTTTTCAAAGTTCTTTTTCAACTAGTATTAAAAGGAAAAGAGATAACAAGCTAAAGAAGGAAGTCTCCACAAATGAAGAAAAGAAGAATACTTAGATGACACCATCTCATATAGTAAGACCTTTCAATTGATATAACAAATGGTACGTTCTATATGGTGGTAAGTATTCTTAGGCATAAGTTGATTCGTTGCAAATTTGTCATGCCTTGACCAATATATGTAATGTACTCCTCATGAGACTCTTAACTGAATTGAAAGTGCATGTGGCAAGTCATTCAAATACTTGATGCACGTATTCAGTGGGAGAACATTACATATCTTGTGTCATAGAGAATAAGTTTCCCTTGAGTAAGCTATACTAAGACAATCCATATTGGTAAATTTGTATCTCATTCATATGGATTGTAATATTTGTTTTCTAAATAGCTACTCTTGATGCAGTTTAAAATTCCCTTATCGTTAAATTTAAAAGTGCATAAGAATCCTTTTTGTTGATATTCATCACATACATATGCACTAACATGGATATGATTTTTAAACTGTAAAAGGTACAATTAGTGATTCATACTCTCTAAATTTTGGAAACCTACAAATTGATATCTTAGAAATCTAGTTCAATCGGTATCCATATGCTTCACACTGGATTGGATCACTAAGTTGTAAATTCCATGCATAACTTGTCTTCATTGGTTAAGATATGATATGAATGCTCGTGCGACTAACCTTGATAAGCTAGGTGCACTCAAGATCAAGATAGATACATTATCAAGAAGATGTTAACCAACGATGATGTATCAACAAAAGTTAACGCCAAGTATAAGCCCCTAAGAAACAACCATGGAAGAAGGGCACTTGACTACAACCCATCTAAGCATATAACATGATCAACATGGGTTGTTTGAAGAGCAAGTTAAGTGAAATTTAACAAAAGGAGAAAAGACTCCTATTCTTAACTCTAGCTCTTATCTGTGTGATTACATATTGATTTGAAACCAAATAAGATGGTTGTCAAGTATATGTGGGTGCCTACACAAAGAGAAAGGTCATAATAAAGAATGTGTGGGTACCCAAGGCTCTTACTACTAATCTCAAAGGACCCAATTCAAATTGGGTACCAAAATACGAAGCTTAAACTTGTTTTGCAGGATCACTCCTTCATTGGATCAAGCTGGGTGCTCAATAATGGATGTATAAATCATATTTGGAGATAGTAGCAAGGGTGGCAAAAACTGAATCTCAAGTGCATATTATTTTCAAATCTTATCTCTTTTGTGACTTGTGTAGCCACTAAGGAAGAAGAAGCACTTGAGGATATACATATGTTGTTGATTATGAAATAAAGGTCCAATTGTAAGATAATGAAAATTATCATATGGTCAACAATCCAAAATTATGTGATGTATTCTCTACCTAGTTAATTTGGATTTGATTCTTCTATATTAGACACTCGCCATAATATGGTTTAAATTAGACCTTTGGACTTCATTGAATAACCATGCATATCTAAATCTATGTCATTCAATAATGTATTATGCATAAGGGATTAAGGGAAATTTAGTCCATATTATGAGGTTTCTTTATTTTTAGCAACTCACATGCCTTCCACATAAAAAAGGGTTGCTAAATAAGAAACTAGTGCTTGTGCTACTAATGTCATCTCTTGTGTTGAGCTTATCCATAGAAAATCTATGTTAAAGAGATTGTGCTTAAATTGGATAAATCACAAGCTTAAAAGTTACTATTCAACTAAGGTAAGATGAAGTTGATAAGAGGCCAAGGTATGAAAACTTCCTCTCCTTCAGTTGTTTTAGTATTCTATCCTTAGTAGGATGTACCAGAGTATAGGTTAAATTTCTTGCAATATAAAATGTTCAATGGTGCATATAACTTTGACATCAACTATATGTGTGCACTAATTTAAAGGAATTTAGTCTATCCTTTTGGGTTTCAATAATGATGATTCATTTGCCATACACATATAAGGATCATCATTTGTGAAACCCTCCCTTGTGTTTTTAATGCTCTCTTTTCTAAGTGTTTCAACAAGGTCCTTCCAAGTGTTTTCAAGATGGATTGAAAATATACAAATATAAGAGTCTTGGTTCTTTTAATCATTGAGTTTCAATTGGTCTCATATCAAGTATGATCGAATCAAGCAAAGATGAATGAAGTTCAAGAACACTTGGTTGGATGAAATCACAAAAATAAAAGAGATCACAGTGAATCAAGAAGGGAGTTGAACTATCATGTAAACCAAATAATGAAGAAGTAGTGACATAATCATATAACTAGGTGAGTGCTCGTGCGTTGCAACGGAACCGTATAATAACACGATAACTTATATGTACATATGTGTGTTATATTGTTATAGATATGTGCCCGTGCGTTGTATGAATCTGTCTACAGGAGCAGCTGGGAGTAATGGAATAGGCCTTCAATAACCTCTCTCTCTCTCTCTGTCTGTCTACAAATATATATGTTTCTTTCTCTAATCTAGTATGGCTGACCTATTTACACGCATGACCTCCAGATCCTGCCCTCTAAGGATATTACAATGATAGATACGTCCTCGTGGTACCGCCGTCGGTTGCCGTGTGGGATCTCGATCAGTTCGTGGAAGTCCATCCCTGCAACCACAAGCCATGTGTTAGAAAACAAGATCACCGACTGAACCCGAGCCAACTCACCCTGACCTTCCAGATCCTAAAAAAGTTCCTACTACTGCACAACATAGCTGCAAGTAATTTCAGAGATAGCATACAAATAGAAGAGTAAGGACAAAAAAAAATTCAGATCACATTTACTCTATAGGCTATAAAATGTAATGTAGTGCTTGAAAAGATGAACTGACTTCGTCATTTTTTGCCTGGAGACTGAAAATATTATTCCTTTCCTCCTCTAGAACCTTCGCATTTCCTTGCAGCTGCTTCTATAGATCATTTAAGTTTTCAAGATTTGAGAGACAGATCCTTTTGTTCTCCTCAGCATGAGCCAGAAGTGCAGGTTTTAGTACTGTTTTATAACCAGTACCGAGCATCTCAGCAGGAGAAGATCCTTTTGAATCTATCATGTACTGGAAAACAACAGTAGGTTTCAACTTGAAAAGTGGCCCAGAAGTGTGAAAATGAGCACATAATACAAACAGAACTAACAAAAGGAACTAGTGAAGCAAATACAAACAGCAGAACCACAGTAAGAAATTAACATTTCAAACTTGTTTGCTTTTTTGTTTAGTAAACACAACAACAACAAACATAACACGATGCCAGCTGGCTATTCGAAGCCCCAAAAGTTTAGTGAAATGTTTTTCCCAAAAAATTCTTGAAAACTAATCATTGGACTTCAAAATTAGTCAATAAGTTTCAGTGTAAAATTACAGGATTGAAAGGATTATATAAGAACAACCAATGATTATATATAGTTTTCTTCATCATAATTGAAAGGATTATTTGCTACCAAAAAAGGAACCAATAATAGGTAAATAAGAATGGTATGGTTAGCATTGGTTGTTCTTAGGTGTACCTATAGGCAATTTCTAATAAAATGGAGAAATAAAATTTAGAAAATATAGAAGATGCTACGGCATGTTCGTACTTTTTGAGGGCCTGATTGCACTGATCAACATGCCTCTCAAGCTCCTCAAGCTTGGTAACCAGCTTAGCTTCAACTTCCCAGACCTTATCCTCTAGTGCTGCTTTCCCCTTCTTGGCGTTGGCAATGTCATCTTCAATAGCCTGCATCTCCCTACACATTCTATCCACATCCTTCACATTCACCGGCTGAGCATCCACTTGTTTCAATAGATCCTGAATTTCAGTAGCAGAGCACTGGGTGTCCGACACTTTTGCCTCCAACTCTTTCTCCAAATCCCCCAACGATTATTTCCTTTCATTGTCCGTGCAATTACATTTGTAGTGGGTGCAAGGGCTGCTTCGACCGTACTACTTGACTTAGGGCTCGTTTATTTGGTGCGTTGGCCTGGTGATGCTGGCAGATAGGTCCATCTAGCTATTAGGTGTCCGAAATGGACGGACTTGAGAAGCTCACGACATCTCCATTGTCACGCTTCAGCAGTACATGCTTTTGAAGTCTCCCACCTGAGTCCTGCATGTTTAAAGAGAAGGTTAAAAGGCAGAGGCTTTATTGATGATATTAAACCAATAAGATGGTAAGCAAAAGCTAACAATCAGCAGTGTATGTTCTAATATTCAATTATGAAAATGATTCTGTGGTCCTTTTATGTACAGTTGTACACCTTGGTCCTTGTATCTATAGATATAAACTATCAATTCGATCTAGTAGTATAGCAAGCAGTAAATCAACCTTTTGATCCCTCGGCTTATTCTTCGCTTCCTGATAGCACCTACGTATACCATCTTCAACTCGATCTGGACGTGCAATGAATATATGATGAAAATGCATATTACCAATACAGTAATACGAGAAATTTCAGCCAGCTTAAAGCAAAACTCCTTAATATCTTCCTTGATAAATCTTCACAAAAATAAAGACATGTCCAATTGCTGATCTTGGCACCGTTTATTATTTTCTACAAACAAAAGGGCAGTGAGCCAATAAGTAGATACGATAATCCAATACAAAGCTAGGTACACAGTTTAGAAAAAAGGTACCGCAACAAAAGGGCAATGTGCCAATAACTCTGATAGCTGAGAAAATTCCCATGTTCACCAATGGAGTCACATATACTGGCGTGCTGGGCTTCTATTATGTCTCTGGAGCACCAGTCTCACTGTCCTATTTCTATTTGTGACTCCCTCTTCCACTTTCCTTTTCATGAATAAGCCACTAAACCACCGACCACCAGATTCTTACAAGTCATAAAGGAAGCTTTATTGAATTTTCACATATATGGTTTGATTCGCTCATGCAAACAAACAAATGATATATGACTCAGGTACACATTGCATAAAGTACTTTTCTACTACACACTTGCCTCATTCAGAGTCTGCATATATATATAACGAAATAAGTAATCTAGAATGAGATGATGAAAATAATCGTGTATAGAGTGTATTTGGATTGACGCCCACGCCTGCGCAGTCAAAAATTGGTCATTGACCATAGGTGGAATAGAAGCTTGGATCCAAGCCGCATTTTGGTTTGCCCAACATCGCATGGCCAATACGCAGTTCATTTCAGGCTGATGCCCAGCCGATTCCTGGGTCGCCTTAATTTGGTCAGCCAACTATTTGGCAGAGCACCGAAAGGCAGCAACCAAATGTGACCACTGTGTACAATAATAGTTTATAGTTTTTTTGTAATATATATAAAGATATTTGATAAACAGTAAGGTGGATTACCCCAAGACGGTATGAACCAAATGTAAAGATCTTTGCATTTGCTTCATGCACAAATTGCTCCCCATACCCGCTGATCCTAGTAGCCTTCTTAATCCAAGCTTTCACAATCTGCCACAGCATCCAACATCTTCAAATCAGTATATGCCTAAGCGAATGATAATCCAAAATGGAAGGGCATCCATGGATATTGTTCAACCTGGTCTAGCTTGCCTAAAACCTCTTCTCGCAAGATAGCCTCATCTTGCCTCTCATAGAGTCCTGCATCTGAAAGGTACTGATCAACACAAATAGAACCACACTGTTAAAACAAATAGCATGAATCTGAGGAAAATAAAAAAATGTGGAAGAGCTTTTGGTTTATCAGATATACGAATCCCCAACCTTTTCAACCTCAACTATCTCCATAAGGTCCTTCTCAGTCGGCCCACTCAGCGAGATTGGCTCAGTGACTCCATGATAACCATTATTGTTCTTCACCTTCGACATTCCACAGCCCTCACAAACTCTCCGAACACTCAACTTCAGAATTACTTAAGGTTGTTGTGCATTACTGCATTGCTCTATTTTTTATTATTTTCAACAATTCGTTTCAAGCTTGCAGCCTGTTGGTTTCTGTTGGGGGCCTTCGTCCTCCGAAGGTCCTCAAAAACATGATTTGACAATGTTTTCCAAGTGGATTATGTGAACAGGTATCTTCGGACTCAGAATTATGAACATGAAGCACGGTCAGGACGAAGCCTGAACCAGACGAAGGACGAGCTGATTACCAAGTTCTACGAAGGACGGTGCACAGCCGAAGCTGTGTGCAGGGAAGCTTCGTCGCGATAACGGAAAGGGGAACCGACTTAAAGATGAAAAGACTACGTGGGCCTCGACAGATTTCCATAAGTCATTAACAAATGTAATGGACATGGATGTAATTTTACGTGGGCTGCGTCCCGCGTCTATAAATAGATGAACAGTACTCCCGTACTGTTCACGCTGACTTGGCATCTGCTTTTGCGTCACGCTTGTACTTTTTACCTTCTCTCAGGACCGAAGGTACATTTGTAATTTGAAATCATTTCTATTTTTCCATGTTAATAAAATAGAAATGATTCTATGATGGTGTTTATATTATATTTCATGCCCTATATGAATCCTTCGTCATTACTTGTTATGTTTACGAAGGTATGTCTCTTGTGACCTTCGCCCGAAATACATTATCTCCCGAAGGGACATAATGTTCCGAAGGACGAAGGACTTTAACACTTAACATTTTTTATGTTGCCTTGTTCTTAACTCTTAGCCTTTGAGAACAAGTCCCCAACATTGGCGCCCACCTCCGGTGAACTCACTTCCACTTCGAGTTTTTTGAACACCTTCGGAAGCTGTAGACCTTCGCTATGGCACCGAAGAAAGCTTCAGCGGCTGGGGCTGCAGCACTGCAACCGTTGGACCACAACCAGGAGACCGTCTCTCTTCGGGAGGCCCGAAGCCAGAAGAGAAAGGCCGTCAGCCCAACGCTTCAGGAGGAAGAGCTAGACCAAGAAATCAGGGATATGGAGATGCTACATCAACAGGTGCAGAGGAAGAAGGAGAAGATGGCCCGGCTAGCTGAGTTGCAACGGCAGATAGACGAAGCCTCTGAGGAAGTTCGCCATCTTACTCACGATGAGCAAAACAGAAGGCCTCAGCAGAAAGACCTTCATCAGGAGGGCTTCGTCAACGAAGATGACTGGTATGACAATTTCCATCAGGGAAATTTTGTTTTCGATGATGCTTCTCCTTTGTCCGCTGAGCTGCAGGCTACACCTTGGCCTCCATCCTATAAGCCACCCCAGCTTCCCATGTTCGACGGCCACTCAGACCCGAAGCAGTTCTTAATGAGCTACAAAGCAACAGTGTCTTCGTATGGGGGCAATGCTGCAGTCATGGCGAAGTCTTTCGTTATGGCCGTCAGGAATGTTGCTCAGACCTGGTATTCCTCCCTTCGACCAGGAACGATCACCTCATGGCAGAAGCTGAAGGATATGTTGTTAACCAGCTTTCAAGGATTTCAGACGAAGCCGGTTACTGCTCAAGCCTTGTTTCAGTGCACTCAGGATCATGAAGAATACCTTCAGGCGTATGTCAGAAGGTTCTTGCGTTTGAGGGCACAGGCACCAACGGTGCCCAATGAAATTGTTATCGAAGCCATGATCAAGGGGCTTCGTCCTGGACCTGCAGCCCAATACTTTGCTAGGAAGCCTCCTCAGACTCTGGAGAAGCTACTCCAAAAGATGGACGAGTACATTCATGCAGATAACGACTTTCGCCAAAGAAGGGAGGAGGCCTTCAGATTTTCTGAGATGACCAGGGGCTTCGGGGGACGATTCTATCCGAGGCATGTCAGGTCCATCCACAACACTCAAAATGATGATAAGGGGAGTCAGCAGAACAGGCCGCAGTGCTCCTCACAGGCTTCGGGGCAGCAGCAAACTTTCTTTCGGCCACCAGCTCCAAGAGGCAGAGGCGCCAGGGGCTTCGGCGGGAGATTTGGAGATCAACCAAGGAGGACATTTTGCTTATTCTGCGGTGAGAACAAGGGCCATACCACCAGGATGTGCCATGTTACCATCCAGAAACAAAAGGAGCTAGCAGAAGCTGTAGCGCAACAGGGACAGCCGAAGCAGGTCATGCATACTGCTTCGTACCATCAGCCTTACATCCCGGAGTACGTGGGCAACCACCCTGCAGTTTCCGTAGCTTCGGCAAGTCAACCTCAAGCTTCATGGCAACAGCCCCCGCCTCCACCTCCGCTGCAACAAGGCCAGTAGCCAGAAGGGAGCCAATATGTTCCGCACCAAAGGGATCTCAGAGAGCAATCTGAAGCCCGTACAGTCAATAGTACTGTGCCAGAGTCGAAGCACATTTATTGACAAATATCCTACTTTGATAGCAGTCTTTTCCGTTTAAGTTCTGTTTTCTGTGTAATAAAGAACACTTCAGTTTTCATATAATAGTTTCGTGGTTGGTTATCAGAAAAACCTATCTTCTCTACAGGTTTAAGTTGCTGAAGCTTAAAAATTTGCGGTAACAAGGAGGATCTTCGGATTATTAAAAACCCTTCGAAGCAACAAAAAGTCGTTCTAAGGAGCGCAGAGTAAGTTGCCGAAGTTACAAAAAGCCGTTCCAAAGGGAGCGCAGTGTAAGTTTTTTGCTCCAAAGACGTTCCTAAGGGAATGCAGAGCATACAGCGAAAAGTCAACGCTGATACTGCCTAAGTAAAAGGCGAAGAAGCTCCAAAGACGTTCCTAAGGGAATGCAGAGCTTATACCGTCTAAGTAAAAGGCGAAGAAGCTCCAAAGACGTTCCTAAGGGAATGCAGAGCTTATACCGTCTAAGTAAAAGGCGAAGAAGCTCCAAAGACGTTCCTAAGGGAATGCAGAGCTTACGAATATATTTTGTGTGTATCTTCGGAACAAATGTCATTTGCATAACATAACATCATCACATCATTTTGCATAACATAAGCATCATACATCATGTTGCATTTGGCAAAAGAAGGGGACACAGTATCAACCTTCGAAAGGACGCTTTGAGAAAGTGAAAATTGTGAAAAGTCACGAGGGAATACAATGATAATCTTCGGAATACAGCTTCGGAGAATATTTTTACGAAGCATGGACGAGCTTCATCAGAGCAATATCGAAATTGTATAGCTTCGGAGAATGTTTTCATGAAGCATGAACGTGTTTCATCAGAATAATTTTAACGTAGAATGTCTTCTTCACGAAGCATGAAAAGAAGGGAAGGTGTTTTTTCGCCGAAGGCTCAAAAATGGTATGTATGTAGAGTTTCATGCATCGTAAAGAATTGAATAGTGAAAAGAGACTTGTATATTACATTCAAATGTACAAAATGTTACATAGATCACACTTTAAATGTTTTTTCTAAATAGCATCTAGTCTTCTCTTAATACTGCTTCGGCGGCTTCATTTAGAAGTTGATCAACAACTTTATCCATGATGGCTTCGGGGGTAATTTGATGAAGGTAGACTTGAAATGTCTTCAGGACTTCAACAACAAAGTTGCTTAGGGGGAATCGAAGCCCAGCCTTGAGAAAGCTTCGGAAGATTACGACTTCATCTTCTTCTGGGGTGGGAGAAGTCTTCTCTCCAGCGTCAGCCCTCACAATAGATATATCTCGAAAATACCGCCCCCTCATATTATCAATATGACTCTGCTTGATAGTGGTTTTCCCGAAAACCGTGTGACTTGGCCGCCATGGCCGATCTTCGGCCTCTTCCCCACCACTTTCTACATCATAGCTGTCGCTGTCACCAGTATCTTCGGACAAACCTTCAAGAATCTCCTTCGTGATTTTCTCCATATTGGTCTCCGCCATCGCTATGAGGAACCCCAAATTCTTCTCTTCCTCGAGACTCAGCTTCGTCTCAGCAGGGATCTTCTTACCTTCAGACATCTTCGGAAACGCTAAAAAACTGTTTTCAGGGCCGAAGCTTCGAAATCAAAAAGGTCACCAATCTTAATGCACAAGAGCTAAAAATTTAGTGGACCGAAGCAGATGACAAGTGTGCGTACCAAATGAGTTGGCGGTGTGATCTTATTTATACGCCCAGGGCGTTGAAAATTGAAAGACCCCGCTTGTCAGTGAATGTTGCTATTCTAGCAAAGGGAAGGTGTTTTTTCGGACCTTCGGCTCAAGGCCTTCGTCCATATCGCAATCTGAATTTATTATTAACAAATTAATATTGCGAGGGGCTACTGTTGGGGGCCTTCGTCCTCCGAAGGTCCTCAAAAACATGATTTGACAATGTTTTCCAAGTGGATTATGTGAACAGGTATCTTCGGACTCAGAATTATGAACATGAAGCACGGTCAGGACGAAGCCTGAACCAGACGAAGGACGAGCTGATTACCAAGTTCTACGAAGGACGGTGCACAGCCGAAGCTGTGTGCAGGGAAGCTTCGTCGCGATAACGGAAAGGGGAACCGACTTAAAGATGAAAAGACTACGTGGGCCTCGACAGATTTCCATAAGTCATTAACAAATGTAATGGACATGGATGTAATTTTACGTGGGCTGCGTCCCGCGTCTATAAATAGATGAACAGTACTCCCGTACTGTTCACGCTGACTTGGCATCTGCTTTTGCGTCACGCTTGTACTTTTTACCTTCTCTCAGGACCGAAGGTACATTTGTAATTTGAAATCATTTCTATTTTTCCATGTTAATAAAATAGAAATGATTCTATGATGGTGTTTATATTATATTTCATGCCCTATATGAATCCTTCGTCATTACTTGTTATGTTTACGAAGGTATGTCTCTTGTGACCTTCGTCCGAAATACATTATCTCCCGAAGGGACATAATGTTCCGAAGGACGAAGGACTTTAACACTTAACATTTTTTATGTTGCCTTGTTCTTAACTCTTAGCCTTTGAGAACAAGTCCCCAACAGTTTCGTAGGGGCTTGCAGAAGCTAGTGCCTGCATTTTTTGAGTTCCCTAGCATGTCACTATATGGTCCATAGAATGACTTTGCTTCACAAAAGAGAATTCTGTTCTCACACATTCCATTCGTATGGAATAAAAAATATTATCGGTACTTTCAAATAGGTCCAATGTCAGGTTTAAGCGAATAACCAATGCTTAGCTATCAGAACACATTCTCTTCTGTTTCATTTTTATTGTCCCTCTAGCTGTATTTTCAAATGTTATCTCTGTTAATAAGTTTCAGTCAATAAATAATATTTCTCATTAACTTTAGAAATATATGTTTAAGATATAAAAATAAGCAATCATAAATAGTATTACAAATTGTAAACACTTATCTTTGCTACAACATACATGGACAGTGTAAAATTGAACTGGACTAACATCATATTTGGTTTAATTAAAGAGAATTTTTATTTCCATTTCCATCGTGACATGAAAATGGCTAAATATCTATAAACCAAGGAAACAAGTTTTGTACCAATTTAGCTTTCCTTAAATTGTGTTTAAAATTAGTAGGGGAATCGTCAATGCAATTTACCATTGCTAAAATGGTCGTTCCCATTAATCCAGCTCTAGTACCCTTCGCTTCCTATGCAAGCCAAAGCAAGCACACAATTTGTGAATATGTATATAAAGAAATAACAAAACAAGGAATGTGAAACACACTTTATCTTACCTTATTTTTGAGATTCACTGAAACTAAATGGTTGTCAATCCCATTGGAGACGACTTCATATCCTTTTGCAGTCAGGCTCTAATAACAATGTACTCATCAATAAGTGATTCAAATTCTCAAGCACAATTGATAATGCTGCAAAACTACACATTTGTGTTTCTTTCAGCTGAAGTTAATATAAATGTCTGCTGAGTTATTTTATTCTTTTGGCTGAATATAGTACTGACAAGAATGGAACTATATGAAAGTATCATAGGTATCATTGATGAGAAAATAAAAAATGGTGAAGAGCATGAGGACATGAACTGCTCGCGATCGTCGTGCGCCTGCGAAGATCCCCTCTGTAGGAAACGGGTGACGCCTAAGAGGGGGGGTGAATTAGGACTTCTAAAACTTTTACTAAACTAGGCCATAATTAAATCCCTAGAGCAAAACCTATGCAAATAATCAAAACTAGAATGTGCAAACTAGGTTTTGTCTAAGTGTTGCTATCTCTACCGCAAAGGCTAAGTTTCAATCTACACTAAATAAGTATGACTACAAGATTGAAACTTAAATGCTTAATATAAATGCGGAATGTAAAGAGCTAAGTAGAGAAGCAAACTCTCGTGGATGACGCCGGTATTTTTACCGAGGTATCCGGAACCACGCAAGGTCCCGACTAATCCTCGTTGGTGCCCCTACGCAAAGGGAAGCCCACGCGAGGGCCAAGCACCACGGTCGAGTAACTCCGTAGAGAGCCGCGGGCCTTCTCCACGCGCAAGTGGTGCTCCGCTTCCGGCTCCTCTCGGACGCTCCCCGCCGTCTCCACTATCGAGCTTCCGGCCGAAACGCCGCGGGCCTCGTTCCCTCCGGTACACAGTGGCGGCCGTGACACAAACGCGGTTGTCACGGTCTCGCAAGACTCTCGCCCCACTCGGTACAATTACAACGGCTCACGCAAGAGCCGAGGGGTTGTGTGGATTTACAAAACTCACTCAACTAACTAGGATTCACCTAGAGCAAGCGCTAAAGCGGTCTAACTAACCTAAGCACTTCGCAAAGCATCTACGCTAATCACCGAGTGATTCTATTAAGCACTTGGGTGTTTGAGCTCTTGGAAATATGCACTATGTGTATTGGTATGTTGCTTGGGCTCTCACACTTGAGAATGGCCGGTTGGGGTGGTATTTATAGCCTCCACACCCCCAACTAGCCGTTGGACAGAAAGCAGCAGCTTTCTGTCGTCGGGTGCACCGGACAGTCCGGTGCACCACCAGACACTGCACAGTAGATGTCCGGTGCACGCCACGTCAGCCGACCGTTGGCGCCTGTAGCAGTCGACCGTTGGATCCGACCGTTGCCGTCTGCCCGTTGGCACACCGGACAGTCCGGTGCACACCGGACAGTCCGGTGCTACAGCCAGAGAGCGCCTGTCTGTGGCCTCTCTGCGTAGACTGTCTGGTGCCTCACCGGACAGTCCAGTGCACACCGGACACCAATGTCCGGTGCGCCACCAGGCGCTGGCTGACAGTGTGACACCCCAGTGTCACTCAGGGTTTTTCCTTCAAAAGCTAAACCTAGAACCATTATTTTATGTGAACCAAAGTAAGCATGAGCATCAAAATAACTTAAGTAATGATGAAGTCACCAAGTACATACTTAAAAGTGTCATGATCAAAGCAATTGAGTCCCTTAAAAGATAAGATCATGCAACCCTAGTTTAAAAATCCCAAAATGAGCCCCAAGAGCAAAATTCAGAAAGTAAGAAAAAGGAAGTGAAAAGTTTAAAATTTTGAGTTGAGCCAATTATAAAAATTAAAGTATATTTAATGGGCAGCAAGAAAGATTGAGAAAGCTTAGCCAAAATAGCTCAAATAAAACCCCAAATCAAGCTTTCCATGTGTGGACTTAATAAGAATTCTGAATTTCAGATTTCTGAAAATCAGACCTTGATCCAAAGATCAGAGATGTTCACCTTGATCCTTAACTCGAATCCTAATGGTCCCATTGACAAAAATGTGCCTAACTAACCCCTCTGTCGTGTGCCAGAAGATGGCATTGGGACGCGAGCCCTAGACACGACTAAACCTTGGATTTGCCTCGGATTTGCGCAGGGAGACAGACCAGATTTCCTGGCTCCATATCTCTGCAACCAGTAGGCAAAATCCTATGACCTCCACACAAGAATGGTAGCTTGTAGGGAGGGGAAGAGGTTTTGTGCATTGACCAAGGCGAGAGCAGGCTCGGATGAGCGACTACACGCGCCAGAACTTGGGCAGAACGCGTGCTCCCACGTGTTCGACCCTGGCCGGCGTGCCAGAGCTCGCCCAACCCGCGCGCGCGCGCTCCCCGGCGTTCGGTCAAGTCCGCCGCGCGTCCTCGCCCTCGGCCGTGCCCGCCCGCGCCTATAAAGCCTCCCCAGGCGCGCCTCACTTCACCCCGCACTCACCCTCTTCGGCCAGCCGCTTTCCTTAGCTCCGGCGAGCTTGATTTCCGCCCGCCATTGCCGCCCGAGCTTCGGCCACCGTGGCCAGCTCCCTCCAGCCACCCTCAAGTCAAGCCAGTGCTTCGGCCAGCTCCACCAGTAGCCCGTGAAGCTCGCCAAGCCCTCGGACCCAGCCGGACTTCACCGGAGGCCCGAGATCGACTTCGCCGGACTTCGGTCATCCGCCGCCGCGCGTGGACCGAGTTATCCGGTGAGTCTCCGCCCAATTCCTTTCGCTCATGTCTTCTCTGGCATCCTGTGAACCTCTCTGACCCATTCAATTGACCTATCTCGCCGTGGCCAGGCCGGTCTCCTCGCCGCCGACGAGCATCCCCGCCTGCGCGCGTGGACCGACCGACTCCGGCCATCTCCGACGGTGTTTCGCCCACCGTTGTGATCCCCAGGACCTCCCCTTCATCCTCGACCACTTCACCGGAGCAGTCTCGCCGCCGGTAAGCCCCTCCGCCCTTTTCCCCGCCGCGGCTACTGTTTAAGATTAGCTAAGGACCTCGGGTTAGGAGGTAAAGAACCCGGGGGGTTTTCTGCAATGTCAGAGACCCTGGTGAATAGTAACCTGAGGACTGATTCGCGAGGAAAAAACTTAGAAAACGTCCAGGGACCCCAGTGCAAAGTAGTTTTCATTTAAATCGATTCTGAAATCCTTTTTAATAACCAGAGAACTTGTAAAATTCATAACTTGATGAATTCTTACTCAAAAAAATGTCAAACCAATTTTGCTAGCCTCTGTATATTACAATCTATCATTTAAAAATAGTAAACCCTATGCTTTCTGTTCAACCTTTTAGAGTTTAAAATTAAAAACAGAAACCCCCTAAACCTTATTTAATCAAGGAAAATTAGTTTTTCTTCTGTACTAGACTTAAGAAAATTTGTGGGTATTCAGACCTCTTTTAGACACTGTTTAAAAATAGTAGGAACCCCAGCATTAGACATTATGATGAAGTTTCTCATTTGAAGATGTTTTGACCAAAACTTAGAGAAAATCATAAGGGTGTTAGAAACTAATGAACAGTGACTAATATTATTTTTCCTAGTTTATTCATGAAACAAAGAACCTAGGAAAAATACAGAGACTATTAGTTTGGATTAGTTTTAAATTAAAGTGATTTGTTTAGCCTAAATAAGACTGAAAATCAATTATTAAAGAGGCAAAACTATAACCAAAATGCTTAACAAAAATCCAGTGAACTTATAACCACCAGAGCCCCACTACAAAAATATGGAGCACCTCAGTCCAACTTTTTAAGCAAGGGAAATAAATACAAAGTGATAATAAGGCATTTTCCAACTAAATCATGAACAACCTCAAATAATGAGATAATGGGCAACCAAAAATTAGCTAAGTCCATAATGAGGTAAACTACCAGAGAAAAATGCAAACCCATGAAAAAGAAGCAAACTCATACCATTTGTTAATAATTCAAGGGAAAGGCCATTTAATTCAAATAAGGCACCCCACCCCCTTCCTTTAAGCAAAAAGATGCCAAACTTCAGAATGATTGCTCTTGCACAAAACAATGACTAAGAAAAATAAGAATTCTGTTGTTTGATATTTTTCAAATATAGTGGTAGTAGAAAGCACCCATTTGGCTAGAAAATTGAGAAAACCATAGAAAAATAATAAAAAGGTATTAAGGACTAGAAATTTGTATCAAGTCATGTTATAACACCTAAAAGTCAGCAAAAATAAGTTTTGAAGAATTACCCACTGTTAAATGGTAGTTGTAGTTCAAAGCACCTCTTTTACCCTAGAATTTAACAATTTTGTGCAGAGAAAACTATTCACTTTCTGATCCCCAAATTTTAAGACAGAGAAACACACACCAGTAGCAAGCCACTGTAATTTTTACAGAATTTTTAGAATTTTATAAAAGCAACTTGTAGTTCAAACCTACTCCAAAACATTAAAGAGAATAAAGAAAAAGGAAAGAGGAAATAAACCCCACCTCAATAAGTCTAACTTGAGTACTTATCATTTATCCCTAAGACTTAAAGGAATTCAGTGGAACCCCTAAAAGTAAAACCTACCACTTGCCTTGGCTAAAGTTTAACTTAATCTACCAAGTATACCACCCAAGGGTCTTGCATAAGTAAAGTTGACTTTGTTTAACTCAAGAAAGATTAAACACCTTTAAGTTATGATTTCAAAAAAAGGGCACATATCATATCATGCATATATCTTACGCATTGCATTCATTAGATTGTAATCTAGCCGACGGAGAGTACGTGCTCATCCCCGAGCAAGGACCTGTCCAAGAGGAGGACCAGGAGCAGGCTTCAGAGGCTGCCATTGAGGATCTCCCCGCAGCCCCAGCAATCGAAGGCAAGCCCCGGTCTTATGCATAACCATGTTATTATATGCTACTTTACTACACTTAATGCTTGTAGGTTTGTAATGTGCACTTAAGTGTAGGAGTTGCTTGAAACCTCTAGTTGCATGAACTTAGGACTCCTTTTTGAGATGGATACTAGTATGCTAGGTCGAGTAGCTGCTTGCTAATCAGGATCTCGGTAGAAGTCGAGTGATTTTTCTAGCACTCGCGCGAGGTCAGGAATTGATTGTATTCATCTTGATAATGGGATATATGTTGGTCTATGGACTTGGATCCAGGGAGGATGCCTTGCCCATGAGACGGGAAAATGAATTAAGGATTAATGTGTGGATACCTGAGTCAAGCTTTTGAACGTACTAAACACATGCCGGGAAAAATGGTAACCGGTAAACCTAGTACCTGAGTGAAGCCGGGCGCGGACTTTATCCCTCATGCGACCTGAGACTGGTTCTCCCATGCTAGCTATGGTGGGTACAAGTGCGGTCACTGCACGGCGGCAGCCGGGGTCAGTGGAGCATTGTATGCCAAGGCGGTGAGGCCTGGACGCGAACGGGGAATCGATGGGGACGGTTGTCATGTGCAGGGTCGGAGTACCCTGACATGCCGTGTGTTTAGGTTTACCTTGCAAGGTTTAAAACTCGATTCGAATCGTCTGCTTCTCGCAGCTAATGAGACTGCTTGATTCCTTGTACTGCATCGAGTAAGAAGTGAAATGTGGTTATATGAGATAACTTGTTGTTTGAACTAATTGATTGTTACCATGTATGCTTAGAAAGAGCAAACTTAGCTGAATTAATGATACTAGAATTGGAAAGGCTAAAACTTGTTTTTAGACTCGGCTAGTGCTTTTGGCAAACCAAACCCCTCAGCCAAATAGCTGCATAGTCTAGAGGTAGAGGAGTAGACTCCTCACACCGGGTAAGTCTAGCTGAGTATTAGCATACTCAGCCTTGCTTGTGGCACCATTTTTGCAGGTACCATGCAAGAGTTGGTTGATGGTGTGACTTGGCCTACCACCCTGCCACCGGGTTGGACGGTCGAGTGGGACGTTGCTCCGGCAGGAGAGGAGCATGAGGAGTAGTGGGCTAGGCCTTGCCCATTTCCTCATTACCGACGACATCGATTATCCGCTGCACCTTACTTAATGAACTTATTTGCTACTCCAGAACTCCGATTTATGTAATAATTCAGTACTTAATTTGAGGTTTCCTGTTTTATGGTATTTCTTCTGTGACTCACCTTCGAGTGAGATTGTGGAATTTGATCCTGGTTAAGTGGCTCTATCAGACTAGATCTGAAGGACTGACGGGTTATTCCGATTTAAGTGTGTCACGGCCCTTGAGGCATGACTTAGGCACTTAAGCTGGAATAATTCGGGTGGTTCTGCCACAGCTGGTATCGGAGCAAATTCCACCACAGAGAAAAACAATAAACCAAGAATACCAATTTTCAAAATCTAAAACTTGCCTAGAAACTGCTATAGATCGTCAGGACTAGACCGCTAGACCTAGGACGAAAGGCCTTAGGCATAGAGGGAAATAGGTGGCTAATTAATTAGGCCCCGTGGGCCAATACCTAATTTAGGATGCCCTAAAAAGGCACCCTATTTTCTTTTTGAGAGGTAACGTTTCTTCCAGCATGCATGCATTATAAAACACAAAGAGGAATTAAAATTGAGCTAACCCCTTTTTCTTTAAACATCATTCGGGCTCTCTTTTTCTTTTTCCCTCCACCATAATCTTTATCTTTGATCCCCTTCCGCAGATGAATTCACCCACCCCCGCTAGTGGAGGAGACTCTCGTTTCAGTTCTGACTTCCTTTCTCGCGATGGCTTTCCATCCATCTTGTGGGAAGTGCTTAACTCCGCCGGTTACCCTACGCCCCCTTTGTACACGGTGCAGTTGTATGAGGAGCATCGGGTACCTCGTTGTCGGGTCTGGCTGGCCTTGGAGGCTCATCCCCTTCAGCCGGGTTGGCGTTCTCTTGACTCTGAGACGATCGGACTCAGGACGGACGACACCGTTGAGGCAGCAGCCATGAAGGCTCTGACGACTTTCTGTGGCTACCACCCCCTGGAGATGGTGATGCACCCCTTGGGACTCTTCCCTGCTGAGAAGAAGGATGATCCCATGTGGTGTAACCGCGTGAGCCATGTGAAGGATGTGTGGGCCATGTATCCTGACTTGGTTGGGAGGGTCACTGTTCAGTGCATGAGTGCGCTGTACCGCCTTCAGGCCCTTCAGAGCGATGCTATGACACTTCTCGCTAACACCGCTCGGACTGCCAAGCTCACTCTCGACAGTCGGGAAGATTTTGTGGTCGACCTATCCACAGAGTTGGTGGAGAAGGATCTGCAGGTGGAGAGGCTGAACCAGCGTATCGCTACCCTGGAACAGCAGGTGGAGATCCGAGACAACACTATTGATGTCTTGGAGAACCAGCTTCACGATGTGCAGAGGGAACTCGAGGAAGCAAACGACCACCTGGACATGCACCACCTGGAAATGGAGGCCAATGAAGCAGGAAGCGAGGGAGAAGAGGCTCCCGAGGAGCTAGGACCAGCCCCTGGTGCCAATGGGACTACCTCCGCGATGCCCCCTTCACCCGCATCCAGTGTCGCTTCCACCGCTCAGGGTTAAGCTGTCACCTTGACATTTTAGGTGGATAGAAACCTATGCGAGCTTAGTAGTATCACATTTTGGACTAGGCTTGTGGGTACTTTCCCCTGATAAATGTAACCCTGTGAACATTTGGAATCTGTGGGATCCTTGTCACCATGTTATCTTCATTTCGAACCTGATATTATGATTATGGCATTCTTTTTCTTCTATATGAAATGATATCTTGCCGTTCGAAATTGTGAGTTGGGATAACAATGGCGACAATCTCTGTTTTCAGATGGCAGCTAGGCAGCGTCGCGGGCAGAACGAGCAGGTTCCCCCGCCACCTCCTCCAGCTCCCACAGTGCAGGAGCTGATGGCCCAGCAGAATGAGATTCTGCGACAGCTCTTGCAGCAGCAGCCCCACCCCCAGCAGCATGGTGGAGGCCAGCCTCAGCGACCTCCGGCTATGGCAACATACCAGGAGTTTCTGAGCACGCAGCCGCCCTTGTTCGCCAAAGCAGAGGATCCGTTGGACGCCGACGTATGGCTTCGCGTCGTCGAGTCCAAGTTTCCTCTCCTCACGGGAGACTGCCCTGATGCTACCAAGACCCGCTTCGCCGCGCAGCAGCTTCGCGGATCTGCTCGGACTTGGTGGGATCACTTCCGTGCTATGCTCCCCGCTGATCGTGAGGTATCTTGGGAGGAATTCAAGACTGCCTTCAGAGGACACCACATTCCAGCTGGCATTCTTGATCGGAAGTTGAATGAATTTCTGGCCCTCAATCAAGGAACCCGCACGGTACTGCAGTATGCGCAAGCCTTCAACGACTTATGCCAGTATGCAGGGTATCATGCTGATTCCGATGAGAAGAAGAGGGATCGCTTCCGCAGGGGTCTCAATACCAAGCTGCGGGAACGACTCAACACTGTCCGGGCCAATAGCTTCAATGAGTTGGTCAATATGGCCATCTCCCAGGAGGATTGCATTGTTGCTCACCGGGCAGAGAAGAAGAGAAAGGCACCAATGGCAGCACCATCCGCTCAAGCTCAGAGGTTCCGGATTGTTTCTCACAACCAGAGCAGGGGTTTCCAGCAGCAGGCAGGCAGATGGGTGATCAGGCCACCTCAGCAGCAGCAGCAGCCGACACCCAACCGCTACCCAGCTCCCGCCCCAAGGAACAATCAGCCTCCGCAGCAGCAGCAGTTCCGCCAGGGCAATGGGAACAAGTGTTTCACTTGTGGCAATGTGGGCCACTATGCTAAAAATTGCCCCAGGAACCAGCAGAGGCAGATGCCAGCACCAAATCAAGACAAGGGAAGAAAGCAGAAGGTGCAAGTCAGGCAAGGGAAGCTCAACTTCACTGCTCTTGAGGAAGTGCCAGAAGGAGCTCCTATCATGACTGGTATCTTTTCAGTTTATAATCAACCTGCTTTAATTCTGTTTGATTCTGGTGCATCTCATAGTTTCATTAGCCGAAAGTTCAGTGCTAAATGCAAACTGCCATTCTCTCACTCAAAAGGGTCATTCATGATAGTCACACCTGGGGGGAAAATTGCAACTAATCAATTAAACCAAAGTGTGCCTATTCAACTGGGAAGCCACATTATCAAAACCACTCTTCTTGTGTTGGGATTGGAGAATGTGGACATTATTCTAGGGGCAAACTGGATGACCTTGCACCAAGTTGTGCTTGATGTAGCCAGTCGTACCGTGGAAGTTAGTTCTCCCTTCTGCGGGAATTTCACCTTGATTTTGCCTAGTCAGGGTTCTTCTCAGTCATGTGCTTTCTCTATGACGGAGGTATCTCTGAAGAAGATCCCAGTGGTCTGTGAGTATACAGATGTCTTTCCTGATGAATTGCCAGGAATGCCACCGGACCGGGATATTGAATTCGCCATCGAGTTGCAACCGGGAACGGCCCCAATTTCCAAGAGGCCCTACCGAATGCCACCCGCTGAGTTGGCAGAATTGATGAAGCAATTGCAAGAATTGTTGGATAAGGGTTTCATTCGCCCAAGCACTTCGCCTTGGGGATGTCCAGCACTGTTTGTGAAGAAGAAGGATGAAAGCTTGAGGCTGTGTATAGATTACCGCCCTCTTAATGCGGTAACTATCAAGAACAAGTATCCTTTGCCTCGTATTGATGTTCTCTTTGACCAGTTGGTCGGGGCCAAGGTGTTTTCCAAGATAGACCTTCGCTCTGGCTACCATCAGATCAAAATACGAGCAAGTGATATTCCGAAGACGGCATTCTCAACCAGATATGGGCTATATGAATTCTTGGTGATGTCATTTGGGCTGACAAATGCACCAGCGTATTTCATGTATCTGATGAATTCTGTTTTTATGCCGGAATTGGATAAGTTCGTGGTGGTTTTCATCGATGACATTCTGGTGTACTCAAGGAACGAGGAAGAACATGCCGGGCATTTGCATGTAGTGCTTCAACGTCTGCGAGAGCACCACCTTTACGCCAAGTTATCCAAGTGTGATTTTTGGCTAAAGGAAATCAAATTCTTGGGTCACACTATCTCTCAGGCTGGAATAGCTGTTGATCCTGATAAAGTGCAAGAGGTGATGAACTGGAAGCCACCAACAACTGTTCGTCAGATTCGGAGTTTTCTGGGATTAGCTGGTTATTACCGAAGATTTATTCCGGACTTCTCTCGAATTGCGAAGCCTATTACTGAGTTGCTGAAGAAAGAAGTCAAATTTGTGTGGAGTCAGAAGTGCGAAGATGCCTTCCATGCATTAAGGCAGCATCTGACCACAGCACCAGTATTGGCGCAACCCGACAGCAGCAAGCCTTTTGATGTATATTGTGATGCCTCGGGCACCGGGCTAGGTTGTGTCTTGATGCAAGACAACCGAGTCATTGCTTATGCTTCAAGAGCACTCAGGCCTCATGAGCAGAATTATCCCACTCATGACCTTGAGTTAGCAGCAGTGGTTCATGCATTGAAGATGTGGAGGCACTATCTAATGGGAACCCACTGCAACATCTTCACTGATCATAAGAGCCTTAAGTACATTTTTACTCAGGCTGATCTTAACATGAGGCAGAGAAGATGGCTAGAGCTGATCAAGGATTATGACCTGGAGGTGCATTATCACCCAGGAAAGGCTAATGTGGTAGCTGACGCTTTGAGTCGGAAGTTGCAGTGCAACTGTGTTCTGATGGATTCTCACATTAGCACCTTGTGTGATGAGTTTGTCTCACATTTCTGTTGAGCCAGCTTTGCAAGACCAGATTATTATGGCCCAGCTCAGTGACAAGGGAGTGCAGATTATCAAGAAGAATCTCCATCAGAAGATTGAGAAGTATAATTGTTTCCGCCAGGATGAGAAGGGTGTGTTATGGTTCAAAAGCAGATTGGTAATTCCTAAAGATCAGGATCTCAAGAGGAGGATTTTGGATGAAGCTCATCTCTCCAGATTCTCTATGCATCCGGGAAGCACCAAGATGTACCATGATTTGAAGCCTTTGTACTGGTGGACCAGAATGAAGAGGGAGATAGCCCAGTATGTATCAGAATGTGACACCTGTCAGAGGGTAAAGGCAAGCCACTTGAAGTCCGCTGGAGCTTTGCAACCACTACCCGTACCTTCGTGGAAGTGGGACGACATCAGCATGGATTTCATTGTGGGTCTGCCTAACACCTCTCGTCATCATGATTCAATTTGGGTTATTGTGGACCGATTGACAAAAGTGGCACATTTTCTTCCTGTGCACACCACTGATAAGGCTCAGAAGTATGCAGAATTGTATATTGACCGGATCGTGTGTTTGCACGGATTACCTCGGACCATTGTTTCTGACCGAGGAGCCCAATTTGTTGCCAGATTTTGGGAACAATTGCAAAAGTCTTTGGGAACTAAGCTAATCAGAAGTTCAGCTTACCACCCACAGACTGATGGTCAGACGGAAAGGGTAAACCAAATCCTGGAAGATATGCTGAGAGCTTGTGCGATCGATTGTGGCAAGAACTGGGATAAGCACCTCTCCTTGGCAGAGTTTGCTTATAACAATAGTTATCAATCCAGCCTAAAGATGGCACCTTTTGAAGCTCTCTATGGAAGAAGGTGCAGGACACCACTCAATTGGTCTCAGTCTGGTGAAAGAGAAGTTTTTGGACCTGATTTAGTGACTGAAGCCGAAAGGAAGGTCAAGCTAATCAGGAAGAATCTAGAAGCTGCTCAGGCCAGGCAGAAGAGTTATCATGATAGAAGAAGGAAACCTCTCCAGTTCGAGGTGGGAAGTTTTGTATACCTCAAGGTATCACCCACCAAGGGAATGCAGAGGTTTGGGATCAAAGGCAAGCTAGCCCCTCGTTACATTGGACCTTATGAGATCATAGAAGCATGTGGACCCGTGGCATACAAGCTGAAGTTACCTTCAAGGATGTCTGCCATTCACAATGTTTTCCATGTATCTCAGCTGAAGAAGTGTGTTCGATTACCGACTGAAATCTTAGCAGAGCCAGAATTGGAGATAGAGCCAGATCTCTCGTACCAAGAGTACCCCTCCAAGATTCTGGATTGCAAGGAAAGATCAACTCGGGCTAAATCGATCAAGATGTTCAAGGTCCAGTGGAGTAATCACTCAGAGGAGGAAGCTACTTGGGAAACCGAGGAATTCCTGAGATCCAACTTTCCCGATTGCCTACCTAAGGAAGCTGGTACGTAATCACCCCCAACCCCTCCTCCTGCCTTTCGAATCTAATTTCCAAAAATATGATCTTAATTCAGAATGAAGTAACTATAAAGAGAAACTTAAAAGGACTTCCTTCTGAAGTTGCAAAGAGAATGACATTCGAAGAGCAGTTTATCCTAATAATGGCAATCATCACCCTTTTTCCTATCAGTCTCACCCTTCGCTTTACCCCGGGAGGACTCTGGCCCGAATCTCGGGACGAGATTCCTTTAAGGGGGGAAGGCTGTGACACCCCAGTGTCACTCAGGGTTTTTCCTTCAAAAGCTAAACCTAGAACCATTATTTTATGTGAACCAAAGTAAGCATGAGCATCAAAATAACTTAAGTAATGATGAAGTCACCAAGTACATACTTAAAAGTGTCATGATCAAAGCAATTGAGTCCCTTAAAAGATAAGATCATGCAACCCTAGTTTAAAAATCCCAAAATGAGCCCCAAGAGCAAAATTCAGAAAGTAAGAAAAAGGAAGTGAAAAGTTTAAAATTTTGAGTTGAGCCAATTATAAAAATTAAAGTATATTTAATGGGCAGCAAGAAAGATTGAGAAAGCTTAGCCAAAATAGCTCAAATAAAACCCCAAATCAAGCTTTCCATGTGTGGACTTAATAAGAATTCTGAATTTCAGATTTCTGAAAATCAGACCTTGATCCAAAGATCAGAGATGTTCACCTTGATCCTTAACTCGAATCCTAATGGTCCCATTGACAAAAATGTGCCTAACTAACCCCTCTGTCGTGTGCCAGAAGATGGCATTGGGACGCGAGCCCTAGACACGACTAAACCTTGGATTTGCCTCGGATTTGCGCAGGGAGACAGACCAGATTTCCTGGCTCCATATCTCTGCAACCAGTAGGCAAAATCCTATGACCTCCACACAAGAATGGTAGCTTGTAGGGAGGGGAAGAGGTTTTGTGCATTGACCAAGGCGAGAGCAGGCTCGGATGAGCGACTACACGCGCCAGAACTTGGGCAGAACGCGTGCTCCCACGTGTTCGACCCTGGCCGGCGTGCCAGAGCTCGCCCAACCCGCGCGCGCGCGCTCCCCGGCGTTCGGTCAAGTCCGCCGCGCGTCCTCGCCCTCGGCCGTGCCCGCCCGCGCCTATAAAGCCTCCCCAGGCGCGCCTCACTTCACCCCGCACTCACCCTCTTCGGCCAGCCGCTTTCCTTAGCTCCGGCGAGCTTGATTTCCGCCCGCCATTGCCGCCCGAGCTTCGGCCACCGTGGCCAGCTCCCTCCAGCCACCCTCAAGTCAAGCCAGTGCTTCGGCCAGCTCCACCAGTAGCCCGTGAAGCTCGCCAAGCCCTCGGACCCAGCCGGACTTCACCGGAGGCCCGAGATCGACTTCGCCGGACTTCGGTCATCCGCCGCCGCGCGTGGACCGAGTTATCCGGTGAGTCTCCGCCCAATTCCTTTCGCTCATGTCTTCTCTGGCATCCTGTGAACCTCTCTGACCCATTCAATTGACCTATCTCGCCGTGGCCAGGCCGGTCTCCTCGCCGCCGACGAGCATCCCCGCCTGCGCGCGTGGACCGACCGACTCCGGCCATCTCCGACGGTGTTTCGCCCACCGTTGTGATCCCCAGGACCTCCCCTTCATCCTCGACCACTTCACCGGAGCAGTCTCGCCGCCGGTAAGCCCCTCCGCCCTTTTCCCCGCCGCGGCTACTGTTTAAGATTAGCTAAGGACCTCGGGTTAGGAGGTAAAGAACCCGGGGGGTTTTCTGCAATGTCAGAGACCCTGGTGAATAGTAACCTGAGGACTGATTCGCGAGGAAAAAACTTAGAAAACGTCCAGGGACCCCAGTGCAAAGTAGTTTTCATTTAAATCGATTCTGAAATCCTTTTTAATAACCAGAGAACTTGTAAAATTCATAACTTGATGAATTCTTACTCAAAAAAATGTCAAACCAATTTTGCTAGCCTCTGTATATTACAATCTATCATTTAAAAATAGTAAACCCTATGCTTTCTGTTCAACCTTTTAGAGTTTAAAATTAAAAACAGAAACCCCCTAAACCTTATTTAATCAAGGAAAATTAGTTTTTCTTCTGTACTAGACTTAAGAAAATTTGTGGGTATTCAGACCTCTTTTAGACACTGTTTAAAAATAGTAGGAACCCCAGCATTAGACATTATGATGAAGTTTCTCATTTGAAGATGTTTTGACCAAAACTTAGAGAAAATCATAAGGGTGTTAGAAACTAATGAACAGTGACTAATATTATTTTTCCTAGTTTATTCATGAAACAAAGAACCTAGGAAAAATACAGAGACTATTAGTTTGGATTAGTTTTAAATTAAAGTGATTTGTTTAGCCTAAATAAGACTGAAAATCAATTATTAAAGAGGCAAAACTATAACCAAAATGCTTAACAAAAATCCAGTGAACTTATAACCACCAGAGCCCCACTACAAAAATATGGAGCACCTCAGTCCAACTTTTTAAGCAAGGGAAATAAATACAAAGTGATAATAAGGCATTTTCCAACTAAATCATGAACAACCTCAAATAATGAGATAATGGGCAACCAAAAATTAGCTAAGTCCATAATGAGGTAAACTACCAGAGAAAAATGCAAACCCATGAAAAAGAAGCAAACTCATACCATTTGTTAATAATTCAAGGGAAAGGCCATTTAATTCAAATAAGGCACCCCACCCCCTTCCTTTAAGCAAAAAGATGCCAAACTTCAGAATGATTGCTCTTGCACAAAACAATGACTAAGAAAAATAAGAATTCTGTTGTTTGATATTTTTCAAATATAGTGGTAGTAGAAAGCACCCATTTGGCTAGAAAATTGAGAAAACCATAGAAAAATAATAAAAAGGTATTAAGGACTAGAAATTTGTATCAAGTCATGTTATAACACCTAAAAGTCAGCAAAAATAAGTTTTGAAGAATTACCCACTGTTAAATGGTAGTTGTAGTTCAAAGCACCTCTTTTACCCTAGAATTTAACAATTTTGTGCAGAGAAAACTATTCACTTTCTGATCCCCAAATTTTAAGACAGAGAAACACACACCAGTAGCAAGCCACTGTAATTTTTACAGAATTTTTAGAATTTTATAAAAGCAACTTGTAGTTCAAACCTACTCCAAAACATTAAAGAGAATAAAGAAAAAGGAAAGAGGAAATAAACCCCACCTCAATAAGTCTAACTTGAGTACTTATCATTTATCCCTAAGACTTAAAGGAATTCAGTGGAACCCCTAAAAGTAAAACCTACCACTTGCCTTGGCTAAAGTTTAACTTAATCTACCAAGTATACCACCCAAGGGTCTTGCATAAGTAAAGTTGACTTTGTTTAACTCAAGAAAGATTAAACACCTTTAAGTTATGATTTCAAAAAAAGGGCACATATCATATCATGCATATATCTTACGCATTGCATTCATTAGATTGTAATCTAGCCGACGGAGAGTACGTGCTCATCCCCGAGCAAGGACCTGTCCAAGAGGAGGACCAGGAGCAGGCTTCAGAGGCTGCCATTGAGGATCTCCCCGCAGCCCCAGCAATCGAAGGCAAGCCCCGGTCTTATGCATAACCATGTTATTATATGCTACTTTACTACACTTAATGCTTGTAGGTTTGTAATGTGCACTTAAGTGTAGGAGTTGCTTGAAACCTCTAGTTGCATGAACTTAGGACTCCTTTTTGAGATGGATACTAGTATGCTAGGTCGAGTAGCTGCTTGCTAATCAGGATCTCGGTAGAAGTCGAGTGATTTTTCTAGCACTCGCGCGAGGTCAGGAATTGATTGTATTCATCTTGATAATGGGATATATGTTGGTCTATGGACTTGGATCCAGGGAGGATGCCTTGCCCATGAGACGGGAAAATGAATTAAGGATTAATGTGTGGATACCTGAGTCAAGCTTTTGAACGTACTAAACACATGCCGGGAAAAATGGTAACCGGTAAACCTAGTACCTGAGTGAAGCCGGGCGCGGACTTTATCCCTCATGCGACCTGAGACTGGTTCTCCCATGCTAGCTATGGTGGGTACAAGTGCGGTCACTGCACGGCGGCAGCCGGGGTCAGTGGAGCATTGTATGCCAAGGCGGTGAGGCCTGGACGCGAACGGGGAATCGATGGGGACGGTTGTCATGTGCAGGGTCGGAGTACCCTGACATGCCGTGTGTTTAGGTTTACCTTGCAAGGTTTAAAACTCGATTCGAATCGTCTGCTTCTCGCAGCTAATGAGACTGCTTGATTCCTTGTACTGCATCGAGTAAGAAGTGAAATGTGGTTATATGAGATAACTTGTTGTTTGAACTAATTGATTGTTACCATGTATGCTTAGAAAGAGCAAACTTAGCTGAATTAATGATACTAGAATTGGAAAGGCTAAAACTTGTTTTTAGACTCGGCTAGTGCTTTTGGCAAACCAAACCCCTCAGCCAAATAGCTGCATAGTCTAGAGGTAGAGGAGTAGACTCCTCACACCGGGTAAGTCTAGCTGAGTATTAGCATACTCAGCCTTGCTTGTGGCACCATTTTTGCAGGTACCATGCAAGAGTTGGTTGATGGTGTGACTTGGCCTACCACCCTGCCACCGGGTTGGACGGTCGAGTGGGACGTTGCTCCGGCAGGAGAGGAGCATGAGGAGTAGTGGGCTAGGCCTTGCCCATTTCCTCATTACCGACGACATCGATTATCCGCTGCACCTTACTTAATGAACTTATTTGCTACTCCAGAACTCCGATTTATGTAATAATTCAGTACTTAATTTGAGGTTTCCTGTTTTATGGTATTTCTTCTGTGACTCACCTTCGAGTGAGATTGTGGAATTTGATCCTGGTTAAGTGGCTCTATCAGACTAGATCTGAAGGACTGACGGGTTATTCCGATTTAAGTGTGTCACGGCCCTTGAGGCATGACTTAGGCACTTAAGCTGGAATAATTCGGGTGGTTCTGCCACAGACAGCCCTTATCTTGGATTTCTTCGCTGATTTCTTCGGGCTTCTTTGTTCTTGAGTATTGGACTCCTATGCATCTTTTTATGTCTTCTTTTGAGGTGTTGCATCCTCATTGCCTTGGTCCAATTCTCTTCGCATCCTGTGAACTACAAACACAAACACTAGAAAACTTATTAGTTCACGGATTGTGTTGTTCATCAAACACCAAAACTCAATTAGCCAAATGGCCCGGGGTCCATTTTCCTTACAATCTCCCCCTTTTTGGTGATTGATGACAACACAACCAAAGCAAGCAAATAATACAAGTATTTGAGTGAAAATATGCAATCTACTTGCTAAGATGCATGATTGTCCCCACAATGTGATATTATGGACTTAAGCCTCCCCCTAACTCCATAATTCACTTACTTCCTATTTTTGGACCAAATAACCAAAACCACTTAAAAAGCCATTTGTAGATATAAAATTTTAAATTGGTGGTGTTTGGTGTTTGATATAGTTTTCATTGCTTTGGTCCCTAAACTTCTCCCCCTTTGGCATCAACCACCGAAAAGGAAGACATTAAAAGCATGTAAGAAGTAAATAAGAGCTTGTCCTCAACAAGAATTGTATCAAATGATATCACTAGAAGGATATTAAATTAAGCCATGTGAATGATACCACTTGAAGGGGTCCTCAAAAGATTACTCCCCCTAAATGAGTATTCTCCTTTAGAAAGAGTTTTTCTCCCCCTTTAGAGATGAAGAAATACTCCCCCTGACAGAGATCCTCTACTTAGGAAAAAGCATGTGAAAATTAGAGGTGCAAGACATGATTTGAAAAGACTAACTTCCCTTATGCATAGGTAACAGAATATGAGTTAACTACTTATGCATTTTTGCAACATGGAAGCATATGATATGAAATATAGTCTAATCAAATATTGGAGAAGACATGTAAATGATACTGAATGTAGTCTCAAAAGATACCGATTGAAAGTCAATGGTGAGCTTGAGAGACATAAGAGTTCTTGGAGATTTTGCAGTGGAAGATTGTTGTCTTTCTCCGGGGACTTCATTTTCCTTACAATGAGACTATCACATGAAATAGACTTGAAAAGGTGTTAGTCTCAAAGTGTTAGATTATAGAGTAACCTCCCCCTAAAGGTGTGCATACAAGTTTTTAATACTTGTAGGGGACATGCACTTTGATTTGATATCAAGAGGGGCAAATTATCCATAATCCAAACTTTGGCACATATAAGTTAAATGATACACTTTGTAGAAATCAAAATTTTCAATTTATGCATCATTTACTATGGAGTGATATAGAAGCTATGTGCCGTGCTTAAATAAACATTTTAAACCATGTAGGTTTGCTTAAGTATATGAATTTAAAGCAAGCAATCCTACCATGTGATTTACCTAGTATGCATGATTTTAAACAAAAGTACATAACAATTGTAATACTAGGCAAGAAAGGTAAACTAGATAGAAGGTAAATAGATACGCATATCTAAAAATGAAGAATACAACAAAACTAGTTACCTAAGTCATGGGTGGGAAATTTGGGTCCAAAGTTTTCACTAACCCACTTGGCAATAAGCTTGATCCAATATGATGTACCCCATGATATACATCCCAATTTTGCCAAGTCTCCAAATTTCCCGAGGACCTTCGGTCCACTCACTTCCCTTTCGGGATCCAAACCTTCTTGGTGCTTTTCATGGTTGAAATTATCTCCTTTGGCACCCAGATGCGTTTGGCCCCCTTTCCTTTGTTGGCTTGCTTGTTGGCCTTGATTGCTATCACCTTTCCGTTCTTTTTCTTCTTGATCAAATATGGTGTAGCATCCTTTTTGTTCACCTTTTTGATGTAGGTGTTGGAGATTTTGCTTGATGGCTTTTGCTTGAGCTTTTGCCTTTGTTTATCCCCGGTCATCGCCTTGCATTGGAAAGACTTGTGGCCTTCCTTGTGGCATAGCCTACAAATCATAGTTTCTCCCTCCATAGGCTTGTTCACTCCCGCAGTGGTGTTATCCTGTGGAGGTCGGATTTGTTTGGCTTTGCCTTTCTTGTCATACAAAGCCTTGCCAAGGCGAGCCACTTCTTGCTTTAATTGTTCATTTTCCTTTGCAACCTCATCCGTACATGTCTCTACAACAATATTCTCAACACCGACTTGGTTGCAGGAGTTAGAATCATCAATTAAATCAAAGCAGGAAGTAGAAGCATCTTTCTTAATTATTTCAGGTATTTCAACTAAAGATGTTGCTGGGGTGCTACCAATGTTTTCTAGCTTAGTAGTTAGCTCATTATTGTGTATGCTAAGAATTTCCATTTTCTCTAGCAAATTTTCAATAGCTTCTTGGGAGCTAGCTAACTTAGCCTTAAGTTTTTCATTCTTTTTAATGAGGCTATCATCGGTAGCAGTGGATGGAGCACTAGATTCTAATAGCTCAATTTTAGTTGACAGCTCACTATTTAAGTTTGCAAAAGTTTCAAATTTTTCTAGCAAACCTTTGTAATCATTTTGAGAGCTAACCAACTTATTTTTCAAAGTTTTAAGTTGAGCTTTTTGCTTAGTGCAAACATCCTGGAAAAATTTTACGGCTTCCGCAAGCTCATCTAGAGAGGGCTTTCCCTCACCTTCATCATCACTACTACTTTCATCACTAGAGGATGGAATGCTTTTGTTACCTCTTGCCATAAGGCATTTGTGTGATGACCGTGATGATCGTGACGAGGACCGGTGGCTGCGCGTCCTTGGAGGTTCATCTTCACTTGAAGAATCATCCCAAGTTCTAACACTTGTTAGCGCCTTGCCTTTGCTCCTCTCCTTTTTGGGCTTGGCCATATTTGGACAGTTGTCCCTGAAGTGGCCCTTCTCCCCACATGCGAAGCATCCTCTCTTCCTTTGCTTTTTCCTGTCAATGTTAAAGAGAAGATCCTCGACCTGCAGGGGCACACCCATTAGATTAATCTTGCGGATCATCCTCATTACCTTTCCGACGCGTCGGATTGTTTCTTCGTCCTCGGAGGATGATGTGCATGGTTGATTATCTTCATCATCATCACTTTCTTCTTCCTCCTCTTCTTCACTTGAGGAACTTGGAGTGGGAGCCTTCTTTTTGCCCTTCCTTTCATCACATGCAAAAGCATATGGCCTTGAGGAAGTTGGCTCCTCTCCCCGACTCATTTTTCGCGACATCTCAAAAGCCGCGATTTTCCCAATCACGATGGTCGGGGTCATGTTGCTCAAGTCCTCCATGTTGTGAAGGATGGTGATGATGCTCCCATATCTTTGTTGTGGTAGCAGGGAGATAATCTTCCTCACAATGTCCGCATCACCTAGCTTATTAATGCCAATTGAATTGAGCTCATTGATAATTAGATTCAAACGAGAATACATGTCTCTAACAAGCTCATCATCTTTCATAGCAAAAGAATTATACTCATTTAAGACTAGGCAATGTTTTTGCTCACGGACATTGGATGTGCCGTCATGGAGCTCATGCAATTTTAGCCAAATCTCATTAGCAGTTTTCAGGGTAAATACTTGATTGAAAATATCCATGCTAAGAGATTCATACAAGCAATTTTTGGCTCTAGCATTTAAATGGATTTCTTTTTCCTCACTCGTGGTGGGTTTCTCGGGATTCTTGAGGGATTTCATCCCATCACGAGTGACTCTCCAAACACCTAGATCAACGGCCTCTAGGTAACAAGCCATTCTAGCACTGTAATATGGGAAGTTAGTGCCGTCAAAGTGTGGTGGCCTAAGGGTATCCATCCCTTCCTCTAAAAAGCGTCGGCTCTTTTAGCGGTGAAGCTAAAGCGTTTCAAATGAGCCAAACCGGGCTCTGATACCACTTGTAGGAAACGGGTGACGCCTAAGAGGGGGGTGAATTAGGACTTCTAAAACTTTTACTAAACTAGGCCACAATTAAATCCCTAGAGCAAAACCTATGCAAATAATCAAAACTAGAATGTGCAAACTAGGTTTTGTCTAAGTGTTGCTATCTCTACCGCAAAGGCTAAGTTTCAATCTACACTAAATAAGTATGACTACAAGATTGAAACTTAAATGCTTAATATAAATGCGGAATGTAAAGAGCTAAGTAGAGAAGCAAACTCTCGTGGATGACGCCGGTATTTTTACCGAGGTATCCGGAACCACGCAAGGTCCCGACTAATCCTCGTTGGTGCCCCTACGCAAAGGGAAGCCCACGCGAGGGCCAAGCACCACGGTCGAGTAACTCCGTAGAGAGCCGCGGGCCTTCTCCACGCGCAAGTGGTGCTCCGCTTCCGGCTCCTCTCGGACGCTCCCCGCCGTCTCCACTATCGAGCTTCCGGCCGAAACGCCGTGGGCCTCGTTCCCTCCGGTACACGGTGGCGGCCGTGACACAAACGCGGTTGTCACGGTCTCGCAAGACTCTCGCCCCACTCGGTACAATTACAACGGCTCACGCAAGAGCCGAGGGGTTGTGTGGTTTTACAAAACTCACTCAACTAACTAGGATTCACCTAGAGCAAGCGCTAAAGCGGTCTAACTAACCTAAGCACTTCGCAAAGCACCTACGCTAATCACCGAGTGATTCTATTAAGCACTTGGGTGTTTGAGCTCTTGGAAATATGCACTATGTGTATTGGTATGTTGCTTGGGCTCTCACACTTGAGAATGGCCGGTTGGGGTGGTATTTATAGCCTCCACACCCCCAACTAGCCGTTGGACAGAAAGCAGCAGCTTTCTGTCGTCGGGTGCACCGGACAGTCCGGTGCACCACCGGACACTGCACAGTAGATGTCCGGTGCACGCCACGTCAGCCGACCGTTGGCGCCTGTAGCAGTCGACCGTTGGATCCGACCGTTGCCGTCTGCCCGTTGGCACACCGGACAGTCCGGTGCACACCGGACAGTCCGGTGCTACAGCTAGAGAGCGCCTGTCTGTGGCCTCTCTGCGCAGACTGTCCGGTGCCTCACCGGACAGTCCGGTGCACACCGGACACCAATGTCCGGTGCGCCACCAGGTGCTGGCTGACAGCCCGTATCTTGGATTTCTTCGCTGATTTCTTCGGGCTTCTTTGTTCTTGAGTATTGGACTCCTATGCATCTTTTTATGTCTTCTTTTGAGGTGTTGCATCCTCATTGCCTTGGTCCAATTCTCTTCGCATCCTGTGAACTACAAACACAAACACTAGAAAACTTATTAGTTCACGGATTGTGTTGTTCATCAAACACCAAAACTCAATTAGCCAAATGGCCCGGGGTCCATTTTCCTTACACCCTCCTCGATCAGCTTTGGCCATCATGGCCAATTCAGATGACAACAAATAAGAAAAGAAACTAAAAGCGAAAATAGGCAGATCTAATTATTTTTGCTGCTTTCTCTCGGATGTTAGCCTACAAGGAAGACATGTAAACTACAGAAGGATCGACACGACATCAGATTTATATCGCCCATCTGCTTGTACTCTCTTCACAGATAAAGAACCAACAGTTAAGCCTCGCACAACACAAGAGAAGAGGAAGTCTATTGGAAATAGAATGAAAAAGCAACAGAAAAGAGCACGAACAGAGGGTGTCGCCCCAAACCTAGGAGACTATACCTCGTGATAGGCGTAGTTGTGTCGGTGCAGATCTCGCAGATCTGGTCCAACCTACCGTGTGCATGGCGAACATGGCTTGGTCCGGCTAGGATTCAACTCCGGCAGGGGTGGAGGAGACGGGTCTACAACTCCGAGGTGAGATGTATGGGGTAGTGGTGAGGCGGCATCAGCGAAGAAGGAGGAGCTGGCGGCAGCAAGGATGAGCTAAGGTTCGAGCGAGAGAGAGGGCGTCCACATGTCGTTCGAGGGTAGCGTGTGCGGACAATATATGATCCTAGCGAGCTACCAGGAGTAAGTACCGCTGGTCCAGGGATTGGACGGGGTGTTACACAAATGAGGATGATTGGTTCCATAGAAATGAAAATGAGTTTCTCTTGAACCTATCAAGAAAATGAGTTTCTCTTGATCGTTTGAAGAGGATAAGTTTCTCTTTGAAATGTCAAGCCTATCAAAAGCTAAGATGGAAATTCATGATTATAATGGAGACCATGTGGTGTGGAACAAAGGTGTGTCACTCCATGAACTATTGTATTGCATTTGTGTATCTAGGCTCTTACATGCTAGTGTGTGCATGTATATGCAATATCTTAAGTCACACCATAAGGTTGCACTTGTGGTGACGATTAAAGAATCTCTAGATATTTGATTCATACCTCTTGTGGTGATGTCATAAGTTAGTCTTAAGTCATCTTAGTGAGGTATGAGTCAAACATGCTAACTTCTTAAGAATCTTGGCTTAAAATATCACATATCATGTCTATTAGTATACCTTTTGATTATGAGTAATTCCTTCAATTGGTACAATTTCAAATTTTCATACTTTATTTGTACCAAGGTTCAAATTGCATAACTTAATTCCCTGGCCTCACAAGTCCAAGTAAATAAGCTAAATAAGTATTAATCACTTGTATGCATACATTTAGGGGGATAATGGTCTATAATTTGAATCTTTGAGACTAACTTCATTTCCAAGTCTATTATGTGTGTAGTCTCAAATTAGAAAGGAATTTTTGGGCAAAGACAATCGCTTCCACTACAAATTTTGATAGGTATCAAAGATTCTTTGCTCCAATAAATGTATCTTCTATACATTTCATAAGAGAATGAGTTTCTCTTATATATGCTACTCCAACGTCATCTAAAATTGGTAAATATGTATCCCATCCTTTTAGATTGCAAATGTCTGAAGTAGCATAGCTTATAAATTCTTCTGTCTAGAACTTAATTGATTAAATAAGTGCACATGTTTCTTATGTTGCATGATTATGTTCAATTGATACTCATTTTATGCCAATGGTACTTTAAATTACAAATAAGTACTCTCAACTGGTATCAATTGAATTCATATATATGTGTGCAATAAAACTTGAGGAGAACTTAGTGTAATATGCAATTAGTGATCTGTTTCTCTATCAAATTATATCAATTGGTATTTTTCAATTGGTACTTTTCGTACATGATCACTAGTAGTATAATCCATACTTATGCAATTTTCATGTTGCCTCTTGTTATGATAAGAAAATGCTAGGTGACATCTAGACTCCGGGTATCAAGATTCATCTTTCAATTAGTATGACAATATTCATTTGATATCTTAAACCTATGTCACAACTATACCAACAAGAGCTTGCAAATGAATTCTAAATCCAACATAAGTCTAGAACCCCCTTGAAAAGGTAAAATGCAAAGGTACATCACTTCATGTCACTTCTCCATCACCTTTGTGCCATCTAAGGACCCTTTTCATGATAGTGTGTTCCCATCTTGCTTAATCATAATTTCTACCCTTTATATTCTTTGTATCCTTTTTGGAGATTTATGACAAAGGGGGAGAAATTTTGCATTAAAGCTTACCTTTAGTCTTATGTAACTAAGTGTTACAAGACTTTTAAAAATGGGAAATTAACAAAAAGGGGAAATCATAAGAAAAACATAAGACGTAGAAAGTTGATAAGTGCATTCTATGTCATGAGCATCATGTTTATTTTATGACACGCTGCACCCCATGAATAGTATGATATAAGTTGTCTTCATACTTTGACCCAAATATGTGATTTTTGCATTTGAGTACAAAATTGGTATTTTCTGAAATGCACATATTTAGGGGGAGGAAACTATATCATAGAATTCAAAATCATATTTATCAAATCCTATGTAAGCTTTAAATGTGTTGTCATCAATCACCAAAAAGGGGGAGATTGAAAGTGCATTCATCCCTTTTGTGAGTTTTGGTGATTTGGATAACAACACATTTAAAGGTCTAACGAGTTTGCTAAGTGTTGAACAAGAAATTCAGTGTGATGAACATACTTGGATAGTGTATAATGATCAGTGAACAAAGGTTCAACACAAGGTTAAATAACCAGTGAGACAATGCAAATGGATATAATATGGTCTCTATATTGGTTTGAATATATGGACAAGACCTGAGAAATCACTATGCATAAATATGATCATAATAGTGGTTGAAGTGATTAAGAGGATTGGTCAAGCCAAAGTGAATAAGATATGAGGAATCGTGAATTGGCTTGACCATATTACTATTAGTCCATATATTCTTCTATGAGAATCAAACTAGAGCTTGATTGTTCTTAGCATTTATATCTAGATGACATTCAAGCAAGGTTCACAATATCGAAGAAATGATTCTCTCAATGGATGCTCAATATGATGTGACTCAAGAATGGCTTGATAGGGTGAAGATAGCAAGGAAAGGTCTTCGAGGAACTAAGTGAAGGTGAAGGCCAAGCGACGGCTTGTGGACCGAGGTACCATGGCTAAGGTGAAGAAGAGAGTACTTGCATAAAGTCGACGAACTAATCAGCTATGAAGAGTTATAATATGTTGATGCATCAGTAAGGTGACTTGAAGCCATGATTTGAACTCACATATGGTGAAATGGTACAAGTCACAGGGTTTGATTTGTGTTTGCTTCAAAAGGTGAGACAAAGATGTTTGTGATCCTTATGAAGCAATGCCATAGAGAAATTACACATGAGACACCAATGACTCAATGAGTTTACTTAATTATGTTTTATTTAACTTGAGTATAGGAATCATCGTACTATCAAGGGGGATCAAAAAGAAGGTTGATGTTGGTACTAAAGCTCAAAATTCTTGATCCAAAACTTCTATTTTACCCTTGTTAATCCTTAGTGAAAGTATGTAGTACAACCTTTTTAAGTTTATCTTGGCCAAAATTGCTCTCTTGAAAAAGCTGGTCGAATTCTTCACTCAGCCTTCCCCAAGTTTGGGTTTAGTTTTTGAAAACCAGCTCAACCAGTTTTTGAAAATAGCTCAACCGGTTTTTGAACTGTTCAATTTTTCTGCACTGCCAGTCTGCTGTGTCAACCAAAAAGTTCTGCGTGGTTTTCTAAAAACCGGCTCGGCCGATTTTGGGACCGGCTCAGCCGGTTTTGACTCCGGTCCACCCTCTGGCTCAGCCAGTCACTGAACCGAAAAACCCTCTGGCAGAAACCGGCTCAGCCGGTTTTAGGACTGGCTCAACCAGTTTTTGTGCAGAAAAGTAAAAAACGGCTAGTTTTGGAGCCCCACCTATATATACTCACTCCTACCTCTCTCCCCCACATAAGAGCACAACTTGGACTCCATTTCTAACCTAAGAAACACCTCCCACTTTCCCTCACACACCTCTTGCCTCTCCCATTTCAAATCTTTGGAGAGAAATCTTTGAGTGAGATTGAAGAGCTTCGGTTTTTATGCTTCATCTTTAAATCCTTCTTGTTCTTGATTCGAGCTTTGGTACTACATCGAGTTCTTTGTGGATTCATTACTCTTAGAGCTTCCAGCTCCTAGACGACTAGGTGTCTCTTGTGAGTCTCCAAATCTTGTGGAAGACCACAAGAAAGTTTGTATGACCCGCTCATTTGAGCAAAGATTAGTGTGCGGGCTTGACCTTTGTGGTCGGCAAAGGGAGGATTAGGGTTGAAAGAGACCCAACTTTTTTTGGGTGCCTCAACGAGGAAGTAGGGCACCTTGGTGGTGTGACAGAACCTCGGGATAAATCTTGTGTCTCTTGTGTTCTTGCTCATTGTGTTTATTTGTGTTCTTCGTTCTCTCACCATTCCGTGGAAGATTTATTTATATCTTTTTGGTGTGTGGATTTTGAGAAGTGCCCTTCTCCGATCTACTACTTTGAACCCTGTGGAGCATCTAGAACATCTCATTTCCAAAGTTAACTGGGTGGATTTCAAAATCAATTCAGTTTATATCTCATTCTTTACTTTAGCTCAAGCAAACTGGATGAACCGGTTTTGACACCGGCTGAACCAGTTTTACCCAGTTTGTTTCTAGTTTTTGTCGAAAAAGTTTCCACTTGCCTATTCACCGCCGTCTAGGCAACTTTCAGTAAGAATATTCTACGCGATGCTACGAGACCGTAGGTTCGAGAACCACAAAAATCAGAGTTATGGTCCAAGAGTTATGATTTTCTAAAAGTTTAAGTGCTAGATATAAAACAAATTAAGTGTACAAATTTAACCATATGTTTCATAATAAGATAGAGTTACTCGATGATAAACAATATTAATATGAATTTAATGCAACTGGAATGGATCAAAAAGGAGTTAAAATATAAAAGATATGAAGTATCTAAGTTTATAGATTTACTTTTATATTTTAAAATCGATTTTCTATATCTTTTGGACCGCGAGTGAGAAAAACAGAAGTCTCGGGGTTTGTTTTATAAATTTTAGGACCTAGTTGTTATGTTCTTTAAATATGGTGGACAACGTGTTGATTTTGAAATAAGGCCGTCCGATCAAACATTAGTGGCCTGGATTAGATTTTAAATAAAACCGAATTGGTATGTATTTGTGGCCTTCGGATCGTCGATCAACGGCCATGATCTAGAACCCTTGAGATCTAGTCATGTCTGTGTGTAGGCCGCCCAACGGTTCGGATTTATCTCCTCGAATCAGTATGGCGAGATCTAATCACGACCATTCACTTGGATCCGACGACTAGTACCCCATCTTCCCCCCAACGGCCAACAACGGCGGCACAATATTTCCCTGTGGCAGCGCCATGACCGTCGAACGCGCACTGATGCAAAGGTGCTTCATCCTTGACAAACGGTGGTGAAAAACGAAGAGAAGAAGTAGGCTAAATTGGTAGAGGACCTCTTACTAGAGACGAAAGCACTCATGATTATGTCCACACATCCCAGCGGCTTGCGACGCGGGGTGAAGTACGACGACGAATTATTCACACCTCCATTGCTTCCACGCTCAGCCGATCGTCCATATGGGTTCATTACACTTAGTTCCATACCCACGATCACTCCTGGGAGACAGAGTATGGCTATTAGTGGCTATTGGTTATGGCGGCACCACATCTCCCTTTCCCTGCTTCACATCTCGATGCTGCGACATGCTTGGTAGATGGATGAGGGGACCATCAAGGATCACATATATACACAAGAAAGGGGCGGTAAAGGTCTGATGGGTGCTTGGCTAAACAACAACGCAGAACTAGGAAATTTGGCTTGGGTTTGTTGCGAACCTCGCGGGTTGGTAGGAGCAGCCGAGATTTGTTGCTGCATGGAGAGGAAGACTATGGAAAGTGGGCCCCAACAGGCACTCAACGAGCGCGCGAGGCAAGGCGGCGTAGCGCTGACGCTCGAGCCTAGGTGGCATAGACACAGAGTGTAATGCCCAAAATTTGTCTCAGGAAAATAATAATAATAAATGATATAAATAAAAATAATAATAATTATGTAGTGTTTTGGGATTATGGAACCCTCGGAGATTATTGGTGTTCTTTTATTTGTGCATACTCAATTATGGAAATTAAAGTAGTCAAATAGCAAATAAATAAATAAGGAATTATGCATCGCATGCTGAAGTTATGTACTGTTGCACTTTGTATTCAAATTTACGAGACAAGTTTAAATTCGGAAATTAGGATTTGAAAATGGAAATAGAAAATAAATGGGATGGAAAGAAAATTAATATTAATGCAAATAGTGGATGTTATAACTTCATTAGGGATGAGTTTTATATTTGTAAATTGAAAGTTCAAAACATGAATTTGAATTTGGTTTGGATAATTCAAATTGGAAATAGAGAAAAGAAAATAAAAATAGAAAAAAGGAATTGGAAAATAATATACATTACAAAAAAATAGATATAAATAAATTACAATTCATCATGCTAGCACTTTATTTATGCACTTGATTCTGTGACAAATTTGAATTTAAATTTTGAATTGAAGAGGAAAAACAAAACATGAATTAAAAATAATAATAATAACAAAAAGGAATTCCTGGCATTTGGGCCGCTCCCCTCTCCCTTTGGCCCATCTATTCCTTATCCCCTTTCCAACCGCGCAGCCCACTGCTCGGCCCACTCCCCTTCCACTGCGCACCACGCCTGCCAAACCCTAGCTGCCAGGCCCTTGCTCCCTGGTGTGTCTGCATCGTTGTCAGCCGGGGCCCGCTCGGTAGCGCTGCTGTGTGGCGCACTCGTGTCGCCTACACGTGGGCCCCGTCAGCGACCAAACCTCGCGGGCGCCTCTGCCTTCGCTGGCTTGTGGGGCCGGATGTCAGGACGTTCTTCCCCACGGTTTTCGTCAACAGAAACCGAATCCCCGCGTCCGCCGCGCGAACTCCGCGCTTATCGCGGCAATCAATCGCGGTATTGGGCACGAGTTCATCCTTCCTCGTGCCTATATATCATACACCTCCTTTCCCCTCCACCGATCCATCTGTGTGCTTTCCTTAACCTCAGGACGTGGGCGTGAGCACAGAGGGAGCCGCCATTGTTGTTCCATGGGAACACCGACAACTATGCCTCGACCAAATCAACCTGGGGCTTTGCTTGAGTGCTTCGGATGCCGAGCAGCTGAATAAGGGAGGAAGACTTCACCATCGTGGTTGGTATGTACCACCGACACCACCACGACCGTCTGCATCGTTGCGATTCCGGTTGGTAGCTGCGGAGCTGGACCTGGGCGTTTCAGGGAGGTCGGCGAGGAGTACCTGACGCACGCGCTTCGGTTCCTAGAGCTTTGGGCGATGGGAGGAGCAGCAATTACTCACCGTAGCTCCATCGTCGTCGCGGATCCACGGGTCACCGCAGACGGGAATTCTAGCGCATCATTAGCCGGTAAGAGATCGTACCTAGCGTTTGCACTCACCTTCTCCTTTTGTAGCACCTATTTAATTCATGTATTATGCGTCCAGGCACCGATTTGGGAGTTACCGGCGTTGGCGCTCCACCGAGCCGGGTGTGCGGCGCCGCCGTGCTCTGGGTCTGGTGGGTGAAGACGCCCGGTGAACCATTGGATCGTAGGGGTGTGGTCGTGATTAGATCTAGTAGTGGGATGGTAGCCAACTGTTAGGTCAGGATCGTGTGGTCCCGTGCGCATACCCGTTGGGTGATGGACCCTTTTGATCCGTGCCATAAATCGCGGATCCAACGACTCAAAACACAAGTTACCCCTTCGGCCGAGCAGTTTTGCAAAAGAGACCCCGAGTGAAATAGAATTCAACCCACAGTACACTTGGTGGTTAGCTAAGTCTGGGCGAGTTTTATAAAGTAACCCCTGAGCTTTTCTGTAATAGCGCGCATGATCTAGAGGATAGAGAAAATGACTAAATGATTATGGAAATAGATTTTTAGTATAAAATTAATTGTAGAAACTTGTTTAATCCCTAGAAAATACATATTGAGTCCAAATGAGTCCATTCCAATTTCTATAATTACATAATATTATTGTTTATCAAATAGTGCCACTGAATTGACATGAAAGACACTTTAAAATTTATTTCCTAATTAACCTTATACCAAAACACATAGAATCTTCAGAAATTCATAACTCACAAAACGTAACTCCGATTTGATCCGTTCAAGTTGCGTTAGTTTCGTATAAATATTTACTACGCATTAGAAACATTGATTATATGATACCCCAAACTTTTATACTAGGTAACTAATTTGACTAATCTATGTTTCTCTGGATTAGCTTATTTTAATATTAATATGGTACTATGATCTTATGGTTATAATGTGGTTAGATGATCTTTAATCAAATAATAATTTAGATTAAATTTGAGATAATTATTTATAGGATAACCTATCCTATGATTTATACTAACCAATTTATAATATGGTTTAATATTTTAAAACACATAGATCTTTTATAAATCACAACTCCTTAATGGTAACTTCGATTTTAGTGGTTCTCGTTCCCACGATCTCGTAGTAACGCGTATATCATTATTATGCAGTATGTTCTTATGTTTGGTGTGATGTTAATTTTTTCTATACCATGTCTGTTTGTATTGCTACGACTAGCAGTGAGGTCACGAGGATCTGAAGAACCACCCTAGTAACTAGAATCTCAAGTGCCAGGCAAGTTGTGCCCTTGATCCACTTTTGTTACCCAATAATGTTCTTTAATATCACTTATTCATGCATAGGTTTAATTTTGATGGGATCCAATAGGTCACCCTAGTCTGTTTATCCTTTTTACCTTGTTTATCCCTGAATCAATTGGGTAGTTATGCTATTGTTTTATATGGTTTTGGGATAATATTTCATTACATCCATGTTCCAATTATTCTGTTATATTCATGATAAGATCATTAGTTAATTGGAACATGGAGCGACCACCCAGGAAAACAGTGCGACCACAAGGGTTTAATGGGACGCCCTTGGCTGATTAATTAGGAAAGCTAGTGGATGACTACCTTACCTGAAAGGGGCAAGAGCAGTAGGGGAATGGTCAGTGTAGGGGGTCCTTGGGTTGACTTTGCTGCGATGGCGGTCAGGCGAGGGATTCCTGCACTGGAGCTTCCTATAAACTGTAGCGGGTTTTCTGAAACTAGTGGAACTTTGTAAAGGCCTCGTAGTGTTACCCTGCCTCGCTTCCTTGGTAGAGGTGTATGGGATTTATGACCCCTTGGCAGATGGGTAACACGGCTTGTGGGTAAAGATGCGCAACCTCTGTAGAGTGTAAAACTGGTATACTAGTCGTGCTCACGGTCATGAGCGGCTCGGACCCTCACATGATTAATTTATGGAATTTAAATTCAATTTATCATTTGCATTGCATTGGGATTATTTTTATTATTACTTTTACTTATTATTACTATGGTTTGGTATTTACTTATATTTAGTAACTGCTAATAAAATCTTGACCAACTTATAAAAGCAATGCTCAGCTTCAACCTTTATTTTATTGATTAGCCTTACACTTCACATGAACTCCCACCTTTGGTGAGTTCATGCACATTATTCCCCCACAACTTGTTGAGCGATGAACATGTGTGAGCTCACCCTTGCTGTCTCACACCCCCACACAGGAGAAGATCAGGTGGTTCAAGAGGAGCCGCTTAATGAGGAGTTCGATTCGATCTAGGTGGTGTCTCTTAGTTGACTTTCTGGCGCCAAGGATAGATTTTAGATCCTTTTATATTTATCTTTTATTTTATAAGACTTTCGCTATGTAATAAGTACTCTGATTATATTGTGACATTTATCTCTATACACTCTATTATTATATATGTTGTCTTCTTTGGCGCATGTATGAGATGCACCCAACTTTGTCCTTTAAAGCCCGGGGTGTTACACAGAGGGACTCAGGCCCTGTTTGAAACTGTAGTATTTTTGCAGTTTTGAAACAATACTATGATATTTGATGATACTATAGTATTGTAACACAAAAGGTGTTTGGTTTGTACAGGCAAAACACAGTTTTAAATACCATGGTTTACCTAGAACCGTGGTATTTTTGGAGTTTTCGAAACTCCACTCAGGACCTCATTTTTCTTCTCTTCTCTCTACATATACTTTATTTTTCCAATGGAACCAAACAGATCTCGGTTTTGAGCAATACTGTGGTTTTATTGTGGTAAAGTAATACTGTAGTATTTGTGTCATGTACAATTGTAAACTATAGTATCTCAAAACTACATCATTTCAAAACTGCATTTTCAAACAGGCCCTCAAGGGAAGGGTGGGCTGAGCAGGCGTGTGAGTGGCGCTGGGTCGGTCCGCATTCGGCCCAGGCCGAGGTAAGTCTTCTTTTCTTTTTTCTGTTTTATTTGCTATTTTCCTTTTTATTCCTCAAATTCAAATTTGAGTTCAAGTTTTTCATTCAAAATAACATGCACAACATAAAACTCCAGCATAAATGCAAAACTATATATATTTTTATATACATAACTATTTATTATCCTATTTTAAATGCTTCTAGCTATGTAGCTCACACATAAATAGTTTATTCTAGAGAAATAACTTTCTATTAAGATATGATTTCTTTAAAGAGTACCTTTCAATGTATAGGTCAAAAAGGGATAGCTTCATTTTCCTAGTGATCTTTTCATTTGTTCTTTTACCGAAAACATATTTATTATATAGTTACTGAGAGGAATACCCCATTTTAACACCATTTTCTTATTCATTTGTTTCCTAGTCTCAAGTTGAACCCTAGTTCTAAATTTTAACTCAAATATTTTGGACAAACTTTTATGAATCCCAAAGTTAGGATTATGGGATGTTACATCTATTAATTCTATTAAGTCTTGACCAAGGATATCTTCATCCACTGGGATCAGGATATCACACAATCCATACTAGCCTGATGCACGGTCAACTCTAAAATGATTTAATAAATTATATTTGAGATCAACACCACAGAAACTATACTTTTTTATAAATTATGTAATTCTTATTTTTTAAGTGATGTAATTTTTATTTGTTTTATGAATTATGTGGTTTTAAAGTAATGAAGTTTTAAATTTATTTTATGCTTTTAAGTAATGTAATTTTTTATTCTCTTTATGTATTACATACTTTTTATTTGCTTATTTATGTGTTCGACGATTTTTCAATAAAACGATGTGTCGTCCTTCCCCGTGCGCGCAATGCCAACGAATTTCCTCTCAATAGAATTAGATTTGATTTTTATAAACTATACAATTTTTGTTTTTAAGTAATGTAATTTTTAATTTATTTTATGAATTGTCCTTTTTAAGTAATGTAATTTTTAATTTATTTTATGAATTGTTCTTTAAGTAATGTAATTTATTTTTATCAAGTGACGTAATTTTTGAAATTTTTTCCTTCCTGCAACCGTCCTTCAGCTGCCGGTCATACAACTGTCAGATGTGTTATAGTACAAGATTGAACACATTTGTAGGAAGAGAATATATCTGGTACACATGGAAGATTGGTGTACATGGTGTATATATTAAATTATCACCACTCATTTTAGATCTAACATCTATAGTTGTTTGGTATATTTTGCTAAGGACACCCTCTAACGTGGTGATGTGTAGTGGTGGAAGGTGTTATTTGTAAATTGAATGATCAACTAGAGACGTTAAATCTAAAATTAGTGGTGATGATTTAATATGTGTATCATATGCACCAGATATGTGATATGTCCTCTTTTAGGAAACAACAGTCATAGTGTGGTTTTGGAAACGTTTGCTGAACTATTTGGTCGTTGCTGATGGCCATGTTAGATGTATGATCGAACTACTCTATTGATAAGTAATGCCAAGCACTACGTGCAATATCTTACGATGAACAAGCAAAAGAAAGGCAAGAAAGAAGAAGAAAAAAACAAAGCACCCTTTTATATGCTTTTACAGACATGGGAAGGGAAGGGACTCTGGTGAACGGTCGAACGCCCTACCAACTGCACTGTGATCTTCTCACTATTCATCACTCGTGTTACCATCCCAAAATGACAAAAAGATGACATTATCTGATCCTACCAACTGCGCTGCTAGTTCTTATATCTTCTCTGCATCTGATTTGCCTGTCTTCCAGGCATCCTCAGGTAAACAGCAACCACCTGCGACTGTTAGCACTTAGCAGACCCATGCATGCTCCACTGGGCACTGGCTGCTGCAGCCTGCGGGACTCGCCTCGGCATCCAACCGAAACGCCGCCGCCGGTCGTCGCCCGGGTCCGCTCGTTCCGCGCGACGCAATGGGCCGGCCACGTAGAGAAGATAGCGTGTCCAGCTCCGGCGCGGCGAGACGCATCTTGATGAAACGCTGGCCGTACGTCGGCCTCTCTCACAAGTCACAACCTGGCGCCGGTGCTGGAGAGCAGCAGCCCGCACGGCTGCGACCCGCTGAACTGCACGTCGAACGGGTCCCGCGCGTCGAACCCGCCCGCCGCCCCAAACGGAGGGAACCACGGCTCGGCGGCGCTGGCCGACTGTAGCACGTCCTCCAGCTGGGCCTCGCTGAGCGGCTGCTGGTGGTGCTGGAGTAGCTGCGGGCTCAGCAGCAGGCTATCGTGCGAGCCTGCTGCACAAGGCTGGACGACACCGTGCGGGAGACCGAGCATGTGCGCCGCGGGCACAGGCGCCAGCGCCGGCGCCGGCGGGGCCTGGATGACCGCGGCGGGTGCCTGCTGCTCCGTGGAGCTCTGCGACTGCACCTTGAACTCGGCTATGCGGTCCGGGAACTTGTACGCGTCCTGCTGCAGCTTCGCCACCAGCGCCTGCAAACGAAGCAGCGTTCTTCCGGTCAGGAGCCGTTCGTGGTGACGCGACCGTCCGTCGTGCTCGTTACACACGTTTATTACCTTCTGCGTGGGAGTGAGAGCGGCCAAGGTGAAGCAGTGGCTCCCGACGACCACGCCGACGACTTCGTAGACGCAGTTGAACAGGAGCACGATCCCGTGCCCGCTGCAGTAGGAGTAGAGCCTGTCGTCCAGCACGCACTCCCGGGCGTGCTCCACCGTGGATTCCCACATCTTGTTCGACATGCCGCTGCCAAGCAACTGGAATTGGAGATGAGAACAGAATGTTCTGAAGATCTGGAACAGAATCAATACTGCTGGTGCTGGATGATGTGTGCATGACTGCATATCATATACGTAATAGGGATAGTGTCTTACGCTGCGCAGTCCGTACTGATCCATCACCAGGTTCCTGAGGAAGTCTTGCACAGTGTGGATTCCGAAGTCAGCCAGCTTCTTGTGGAACACGCCGTCTTTCCCGATCTTCTCCAGGCGCCACACGTCGTCGGCTAATGCAGGTGGATGGTGCTTCTTGTACACTGGATTTATCAGGACGGAAGTTTCATCAGTATCTAGAGTTCCAAAAAAAAAACACAAGCAATTCGTGGCAAGGAAAAATGGCACAGAAATTAACTTACCTTCACCACGGTGATCCTTCACCAGGAACGGATTGCTCACAGCTTCCTGCACACGTTCTTCAATGGAACTAGCCCTTGACATCCTCGCGCCAAGCCTGAACCTCCGGCTCCGTATCCAGCTGGAGTTGTCCGTGAAGGAGATGTCACGGACGGAGGCGGTGCCCTTGTCGAGCACGACGACCACCTCGCCGGACAGGAGCGGCCTCTTGCCTTCCCTCTCGAACACCACGCTCTCGCCGAACTCCCTCTCGGTGTGCTCCAGCCGCTCGTCGGCGTTGAAGTCGCCGTCGAGGACGAGGAGCTCGACCTTCGCCGAGGACAAGGGGCCGGAGCTGACCGTCTGGCTGGTGGCGGCGTCGGTCAGGACTAGCCGCAGCGGCTGCCTGTTCTCGGCCTCCACCCTGTTGCCTGTGAAAAGCGTCTGCGGCAGGTTTCCCTGGAACTGCAGCCTGTACCGTTTGCTGCTTGTCTTCAGTTGAAGCGGGAGCCTGGACGTTGCAGAACAGAAGCTCATCAGTCACGGTCATGGTTAGTGACGCGTACCAACGGGGAATGAAGAAAGGTGTCTTGGCAGGCAGGCAGTGGGGTAAAGTAGATTTGAAAGTAAAAGTAAAAGTTAAAGCCTAACACTGCACTGACAGCATAAGCAACCAGTATGGCATTGTAGCCGTCTGAACGTCAAATACTAATGCAGCAGCTTATTAGCAATTCAGTGTGTAGAGGTTAACCTGTGCGCGGAATCGATGTGTCGGACAAGAACATTATGCACCTCCTCCTGCACCTGATTTACGGACGCAAATGAGCATCAGAATTCCGCCAGATGACACCACAGGAAGCTCAATGGCGTGCAAATTAGATAGCTCTCGGGGGGAGAGAGAAGTGCTTACGACTCTGCGGAGAAACGGTTCCAGCTTGGGCAGATGCCTCTGCATGTACTGCGCGCCAATGGCCTCCTGCATCGAGCTACTGCATGCAATGCAAATGGGGCAGGGCAGAGGCGAACACGGGCGTCAGAAGGCAAGAGCTAGACACCAAAGCCGACGCGGCAGCAAATGCAGCAGCGGCACGGAAATAAAGCTCACTTGACGGACGTCCGGCGGCGCTTGGCGTCGGGGCAGCAGCCGGCGAGCTCCTCTTCGTCGCCGTCCACCACCTCCTCCTCCACGTCCAGCGCCCGCTTCAGGTCCATGGGTGGCCACGTGCGAGCCAACACGGCGCGGCGCTCACTCGCTGGAGACTGGAGACCACTTGGCTCACTCGAATTCACCTGGGACGGCTTGCTGCTTGCACCGTTAGCTTAAAACCGCTGGCAGTGGCAGTGGCCGCGGCGGCTATAAATAGCGCGGGGGTGCAGGAAAGCAGAGGAAGCAGCGTGGAAGCTTCTTCCAGGGGTGAGGACTGAGGAGGGTCTCGTCACGGACACGCTCCCGGCCGGCAAAAGACCGTAAACATAAAGCGGCCGGCGCCACCTGCCCGCCCGCCCGCGCGCGCGCCTCACCCGCACCAGAATGTGAATGACAGAGTGCCCTAGAAATGCCAAGATTCGGAGGCGGGCTCGCCCACCCACCGCCACCGGAGGCGGAAGGATGGCTTTCGGCTTTTCCGTCCTCCTCCTCGGCTCCTCCTCTCTTTCAGTGCCGACGACGTACGCCTGCAGAAAGGGCGCGGGATTTTGTCAGGCGGCCGGCCGGAAAGCGGCAAAGCGGGTGCGGACGGAGGCGCGGGGCTATCATCGATCAGCTAGCTAGCTGTGTCCGAATGGGCATGACCGTGCCCGTGCGGGAGGGGGGGGGGGCGATGGATTGGGCAGCGGCGGGGCGCATCGGGAGGCGGGCCGCCATGGTGCGTGGCTGGATTGGAGAAGCTTCCAGGAAGCAGACGACCGGTGGTGGTCGTGGCCATGGACGGGCTGGGCTGGCTGTGCTGTGCGCATGGATGGATGCCCTCGACTCGACGACGGGTAGGCTTTTGGAGGCTGAAAGATGGGTACAAAGGAGGGCTTTTCGCCGGGAGAGGTGCTCGGAGCGGGGGGACGAAATGAAGGCGCAAAGCGGAGCGGAACAAAGCGGGCCAAGGGGATTGCACACTTGCAGCGTTGGTTCATGTTCATGATGAGTTCTCGTGGCTCGTGTAGTCGTGTTTATACTAGACTAGAGAGACGAAAAAAAATTGAAATGAGAGTGCTTTTGCATTTCCTTTTCATCTTTCTCTGACGCCCAGCTATTAATTCAGTTGTCAATGCACATTAACCAACGGCCAGCTATTAATCATGTACAAGAGAAAAGGTGAATGATCATCTAACAGTTCTTGAAATGATCAGACCATTTCTCCTGATGAAGCTTGGAGTACAGTAGCGAACAACTTATTCTGTTGGCGTGCAGATATGCATACCAGCCTGCAAACACGACAGATATAACCCAATTTCCACTGCCCCCTAATTCCCGAAAAGGAATCCTAGTAGAAAGTGCGGGATCAGGGCATCTGCTGCTCGCCCAGGCGCCCAGGCAGGATAAGCAGCAGATAGCGTTAGCAGAGGCGCTGCTGTGCTGTGCCCCTGTTCTCTCATTCTCTGGTGGCTCAGCTCTACAATCGCCTTTGCTGGCCCTAGAAAGTGGCATGTCTACGACATCATGGTCATGCTCGTCGGGGCCCGGGGTTCTCGCTGTGCTATCTCCAAATCTCCCTCGGAAAGAAAGCTGGAAGCGGCGGCACACCCCGTCCATGTGAGCAGAAAGAGGCCTTCTTTAGCATACGATGCTGATGCTCTGCGCTCGCTTTGGCCGTGTGTGCGTCCGTCAGTGCGTGCGCCCTGTCCTTGTCCCTAGCTCTCTAGCTCGCGCGCGCATGGTATCCGAGGGCCGCGCGAGGCGGCGGCGCTTGGTTACCGTCGGGCGTCGGCTAGGGCTGACGAGACGCAGGGCGCACGTGCCGCTCATGCCCCCAAGCTACATGGCTACATGGAACACCAACGCCCTCAAGCTCAGGTCCTCATCATAGACCCAAAAAAAAAAAGAATATGATTTGAATAGTTCATGCTGTGAACAGTAATTACTTCTCTTTAGGGTCAAAGGCAAAGCTCCTCTCTGCATTGCACTTCTTTTGAAACGGAATCAGCGTGGCGCGTCAGTCCTATGGTACACAGATTTCTCGGAGACAATGTGTAACACCCGGTTTTAAAGGGCAAAGCCGGGTGCATCTCATACATGCGCCAAAGAAGACAACATATATAATAACAGAGTGTATAGAGATAAATGTTATAAACATCAGAGTATTTATTACATAGCGGAAGACTTATTACAAAATAAAAGAGTAAATATAAAACGAACTAAGGATCGTCGGCGCCAATGTCGACTGAGAAACGCCACCTAGATCAGATCGAACTCCTCAGTGTTAGGCGGCTCCTCTTCGACCACCTGCTCTTCTCCTGTGGGGGTGTGAGACAGCAAGAGTGAGCTCACATACGTTCATAGCTCAACAAGTCGTGGGGAATAATGTGGCATGAACTCACCAAAGGTGGGAGTTCATGAAGTGTAAGGCTGATCAATGAAATAAAGGCTGAAGTTGAGCATTGCTTTTATAAGTTGGTCAAAATTTTATTAGCAATTACTAAGTGTAAGTAAATACCAAACCATAGTAATAATAAATAAAAGTAATAATAAAATAATCCCAAATGCAATGAAATGACAAATTGAGTTTAAGTTCCATAATTTAATCATGTGAGTGTCCGAGCCGCTCATGACCGTGAGCACGGCTAGTATACCAATTTTACACTCTGTAGAGGTTGCGCATCTTTACCCACAAGTCGTGTTACCCATTTGCCACGGAGTTGATCAGACTCCATACACCTCTACCTAGGAAGCGAGGCAGGGTACCACTACGAGGCCTTTACAAAGTTCCACTAGCTTCAGACTACCCGCTACAGTTTATAGGAAGCTCCAGTGCAGGGTTCCTGGCTGACCGCCATCGCAGCAAAATCAACCAGGGACCTCCCTACACTGACCACTCCCCTACTGCCCTTGCCCCTTTCGGGTAAGGTAGCCCTCCCCTAGCTTTCCTAGTTAATCAGCCAAGGGCGTCCCATTAAACCCTTGTGGTAGCACTGTTTTCCCGGGTGGTTCTCCATGTTCCCATTAACATAATGATCTTAACATGAACAAGGAAGAATAAAACAGATAACAATAAATAGTATAACAATGAGTGATGAATATCTCTATACCCAAATCCACATAAAGCAATAGCATGTACCACCCAAAACTTTAGTAGTAAAACCAGTGGTGAAGCAAGGTATAAAGATAGTCAAATCTAGGGTATCCTATTGGGTCCCAGCAAAATTATCCTATGCAGATCATTATGAATAATAAGAACATGAATGGGTAAAAGAAGTGATCAAGGGCACAACTTGCCTTCCACGAGCTCCTGCTCAGCTACTTCAACTTGTTGAAGCTCAGGTTCCACAGTGGGTTGCTCGTCTACTCGCATCAACACAATACATACATGACATAGCATAAATTAACATCACATCAAACATGCAAATAGAATATACAGTAATAAACTAGACATTAAAATAAGATCACAGGAACTGGAATCATTAAATTTAGAGTTATATATTTTAAGTTATGGATTTTCTAAGGTTTTATGCATTTAATACAAGATTAAGTGAAAGAATAATTTTAATGTGTTTGTCATGTCAGAACAGAGGCACTAATAGATAGACAATAATTTTATGAAAATTTAGGAACTGGAATGGTCTAATTTGGAGTTCATATGGATTTTCTACAAATTAAACAAATTCTAACATTTATTTATGCATTAAAAATCAATTTCTGTGATTATTTCCTATTTTCCCCAAGTCTCTGGATCGGGCCCTAAAATCTGTGAAGCGCAGGGGTCTTCATGAAATAATTTCTAAGACTCAGGCTGCTGACACGCGGACTGCGGGTTCATTTTAGTAAAGGATGAGGGTTCATATGCAAAACTGCAGTCGCGAAGAGGTATCGCGAAGCCCTGGCCGCCCGATCCAAAACGGACGCACCAGATTAGATCCTGGCGAGTTACACATCTGCGCTCAACCCAAGTCGTTGGATGATCAATCAATGGTATAGATTAGATGGATCCACCAAGAATCCCTAGCCCTCGGATCCCTGATGGCCGGTTTGGATTTAAAATGATCAGATCGATCTGCGTCCGCCCGATCAGAAATCTAGGGCCCCGATCTAACACACGCGAAGGGTTATGCCTAGGCTAATCTGGGCCGCACGTTCACGATTCAACGGCCACCGCCTATCTCCCCCACCCAGCCGCACAGCCGGCGGCGCGCGAGTACAGACGCGGTGGCGCCATGGCCGGAGTTCGCCATCGCCGCGCACAAGCATCTAGACGACAATTCCCCAGTGCTAAACGTAAAGCGAAATGAGGCGATCTCGATTGAGGGATTTTTACCGTATTTCACAGTGTGGAGAGCCTCGCCCACGGTGAGCGGCGGATGCCGAGCTCCGGTGAGAAATCGCGGTGTTGCTGGCCCGCAATCACCCACGGGGAGCGCACACACACCACCCGTGCGACCACCCGAAGTGCCCAGGCCCAAATCCGAGACCTCGCCGGTGCTGGCAACCCGGGTCGACGGCAGCGAAGAGCTATTTGCGTGGGTCGCGGCGGCGCTAGAGCTGGCGATGACAGGAAAGTATGGGGGCTCGAGCGGACGAGTTCGTGGGGTCGACGCTTATAGACGGAGCGGGGTGCTGATCGGCTAATTGGTACCGAACTTGCGGTTGGCGCGCGACGAGCTCGCCGCGGATTTCGCGTCGTCGTTTGACGGGCAGGGCGAAGGGATGACGAGTGGGCCCAGGTTGCAGTGTCACGCGAGATGCGGGAACGAGCGCAAGCGGGCGAGAGACTGACGGGTGGGCCCGAACGCCAGCGCCAAGCGGATTGGTGGGCTGCGCGGGGTGATTCCCCGAGTGGGCCGAATAGAGTGAAGTTGGCCCATGAATCCTTTTTATTCCTTTCTTTTTTATATTTTCTGTTTTCTTTTCTTTTTCTCCATTTTCTAATCCAATTTGGATTCAAGTTTTAAATTCAAACTTTGTGGCCACATTTACACTATGTTTGTACAGTTAAAAGTAGTAAGCCTAAGGATATTTATATTTTTGTATTTCTATGTCATTCCTATTCTTCTTATTTTCAAACCCTAAATTTTAATTTAGGGATCAATTCAACCTTTAGAATCATTGTTTTATTATTATTATTAACATTATTATTTTATTTAATGCACAAACAATAAAACTCCAACATGATGCAATTTTTTTATCATTTGTTGGAATTAAACTCTAAATTTTGTGTATGCTCTTTTCATGATGCAAATGAGACATACAAAATTGAGAATAACTCTCTATTATTCTTGGTATACAACTTGGAGTATTACAAATCCTACCCCCCTTAAAAATAATCTCGTCCTCGAGATTTAAGAAGATCTAGGGAAAAGATGGGGAAAATCTATACGAAGCTCTTCTTCTCTCTCCCACGTTGCCTCATCTTCACCGTGGTGACTCCATTGCACTTTGCACATCTTTATCACCTTGTTTCTTGTAACTCGAGTCAAAGTGTCCAGAATCTTGATAGGGTACTCAGCATAAGTCAAATCCTCTTGAACACTAAGGTCTTCCATTGGTAGTTGCTCCTCAGGTACCTTGAGGCACTTCTTCAGCTGAGACACATGGAATACATCATGTACATCTGACAGATGATCGGGTAACTCCAGTTGATATGCAACTTCTCCCACTCGCTTTAAGATCAAGAAAGGTCCAATGAAGCGAGGGGACAACTTTCCTTTAACTTTAAATCTCCTCATACCCCGGAGTGGTGACACCTTCAGATAGACATGATCACCCTCCTTAAACTCCAGTAATCTCCTTCTATTGTCAGCATAACTCTTTTGCCTTGATTGTGCGATTCTCAAATTTTCTCTTATCATTCGAACTTGTTCTTCTGCCTCTTGAATCAATTCAGGCCCAAAGAACTGTCTTTCTCCAGTTTGATCCCAATACAGTGGAGTCCTGCATTTTCTACCATACAGAGCTTCAAATGGTGACATCTTCAAACTGGCCTGATAGCTATTATTATAAGAAAACTCAGCATATGGTAAGCTCTTCTCCCAGCTGCCACCATGTTTAAGAGCACAAGCTCTTAACATATCCTCCAGTACTTGATTTGTCCTCTCTGTCTGTCCATCAGTCTGGGGATGGTAGGCTGAACTAAAATTCAACTTTGTATCCAAGCTCTCATGCAACTTCTTCCAAAATCGAGAAGTAAATTGTGATCCTCGATCAGACACGATCTTCTTAGGCACTCCATGTAGACACACTATCCGGGTCATATACAATTCTGCTAGCTTGGCTCCCGTGTAATTAGTCCTTACTGGTATGAAATGAGCCACTTTTGTCAATCTGTCCACAATTACCCAAATAGAGTCATACCCAGCAGGAGTGCGGGGTAGTCCAACAATAAAATCCATACCAATTTCTTCCCATTTCCACTCGGGTATCTTCAATGGGTGCAATAATCCAGCGGGTCTTTGATGTTCGGCCTTGACTCTTTGACATACATCACACTTAGCCACATGTGCAGCAACATCTCTTTTCAGTCCATACCACCAATACTTCTGCTTCAAATCTTGATACATCTTAGTGCTTCCAGGGTGGATGGAGTAATCAGAATCATGAGCTTCTTTCAATATAGCCTCACGGAGGCTATCGATCTCTGGAACACATATCCGATCTTTGAACCATATGGTACCTTGCTCGTCCTCCGTGAATTCCGGAACTCTTCCTTCAGTAATAAGATCCTTGATCTCTTGAATCTTAGCATCACCGATCTGACCTTTACGAATCTCTTGCTCCAAGGTAGGTTCCAATTCAATGGTGACTCCTTCAGTGTGAGTAACAATTCCCAAATTGAGTCTCTCAAAGTCTTTTGCTAATTCATCAGGTAGCTGGACAGCGAAAGCGGAGTGAACATGCTCCTTCCGACTCAAGGCATCTGCAACCAAATTCGCCTTGCCCGGATGATAGTGAATCTCCAAATCATAATCCTTAATAAGCTCCAACCAACGGCGTTGCCTAAGGTTGAGATCCTTATGAGTGAATATATACTTCAAACTCTTGTGATCCGTGTATACTTGGCACTTAGTTCCCATAATGTAGTGTCTCCAAATCTTAAGTGCATGCACAACGGCAGCTAGTTCCAAGTCATGAGTGGGGTAGTTCAGTTCATGCTTCCTCAACTGACGAGATGCATAAGCAATCACATGACCATCTTGCATAAGCACACATCCAAGTCCTTGGCCACATGCATCACAATAAATATCAAATCCTTTCTGCAAGTCTGGCATAACCAATACTGGAGGTGACATCAATCTCTCCTTCAATTGATCAAAGCTCTCTTGACATTTCTCATCCCACTTGAATTCTCTTCCTTTCTCCAAAAGCGATGTCATGGGCTTGGCAATCTTAGAAAATCCTCCAATAAATCTCCGATAATATCCTGCGAGTCCCAAGAAACTCCGAATCTCCGTAACTGTAGTGGGCACTCTCCACTCCATTATCTCCTTCACTTTAGCAGGATCCACTGCTATTCCTCCATTAGAAATAATATGACCAAGGAATGGCACCTTGTCAATCCAAAACTCGCACTTGCTGAACTTAGCGTAGAGCTGATTATCTCGTAACTTCTGTAGCACCAACCTTAGATGTTGTTCATGATCACTTTCATTCCTAGAATAGATAAGAATATCGTCGATGAACACCACGACGAATCTGTCCAAATACTCCATAAACACTTTGTTCATCAAATTCATGAAGTAAGCCGGTGCATTGATTAGTCCAAATGACATAACAGTAAACTCATATAATCCATATCGAGTCGAGAATGCTGTCTTGGGAATATCCGATGGTCTAATCTTCATCTGATGGTATCCCGATCGGAGATCAATCTTCGAGAATACTCTAGCACCTCTCATCTGATCAAATAAATCCTCAATACGGGGCAACGAATACTTGTTCTTCACTGTAACATCATTAAGAGATCTATAATCCACACACATCCGTTGCGATCCATCCTTCTTCTGCACAAATAGAACCGGTGCTCCCCAAGGTGAGGAACTTGGACGAATGTAACCAGCCTCTTGTAACTCCGTTAACTGCTTCTTCAGTTCCTTCAACTCCTCTACGGACATTCTATATGGCCGTTTAGAAATAGGGGCGGTTCCAGGTAAGAGATCAATAACAAACTCGACTTCTCTATCAGGTGGCATCCCTGGTAACTCCTCTGGGAAGACATCCGGAAAATCTCTAACCACCCGGATGTTGTCACCAACAAACTCCTCAGGCATAAAGAACATTGCACGCATGGATGAGGAGGTTACTGCAATATTAACTTGAAATCTTTCTCCTTTAGTGGTAGTGAGTTCTACGGTACCTCTACCACATGCTATAACGGCCTTTGCCTTCCTTAGCCATGACATACCAAGGATCAGATCTATACTGCTTGACTCTAATATTATAGCAGTAGCTCCAAATTCTCTACCCATAATGGTCAAGGTCAATCTACGTGTCATTTGATTCGCCTCAACAGGCCCTTTAGGAGTAATTACTATCAGGGGTTTTCTCATATTTAGCAGTGGTATTTCATTTGTGTTGGCATAACGAGCAGACATGAATGAATGTGTAGCACCAGAATCAAATAATATTGTTGCAGGAATTGCATTAACATAAAACATACCAATTACGAGGTCCCCACCATCAGGAGTATCATCAACACTGACTTGATTCACCCTGGCTATAGAATATCCCTTGCCAGGGGTCTGTTGCTTGTTCTGAGCTGGAGTAGTAGCAATCCTCTGTGGGCAGACATTTGCATAATGACCAATCTTCCCACACTTGAAACATTGAGTGCCCGGACTCTGTCCTGCAAACTTCGTCGGGGTGCCCGTGGGAGTAGCCTGTCGAGGAGGTGGAGTCCTCAGTGGTGATTGCTGAACTGGGCGTGGTCCTCCTGGTCGAGTCGGTGTACCCTGTGGTGAACTGTAGCGAGGACGAACACTGCTGCTACCCTGTCCTTGTGAGATAGCCTTCCTCTTCAAATCACCCAGTTGAACACGCTTGTGTTCAATAGCAAGAGCTTTATCCAGTAGCCTCTGAAATGATGGAAAGGTGTGTGCCACTAGAGCATACTGCAGCGGTCCATTAAGTCCTTCAATAAAATGCTCCTGCTTCCTCTCATCCTCAGCAACTTCCTCCGGAGCATATCTCGACAGCTGAATAAATTTGTCTCTGTACTCGCTGACTGACATGTTGCCTTGCTTCAATGCCAGAAACTCCTTCTTCTTGATCTTTATCATCCCAGCTGGAATATGGTAGTTCCTGAACTGCGTACTGAACTCTGCCCAAGTAATAGTATCAGCAGCATCTTGGGCAGCAGTATAAGAATCCCACCAGTCAGCAGCAGGTCCAGTCAGACGTCCAGAAGCATATAAAACCTTCTCCCGGTCAGTGCATTGTGCAATATTCAGCATCTTCTCAATTGACTTCAACCAATCATCCGCGTCCAGTGGATTAGGTGAGCTAGCGAATGTAGGTGGCTTATGACTCATAAACTCCCGGTGCTTATCACGAGGTGGAACTGGTGGTGGTGGTGGAGGCAATGGCACTTGTTGCTGTTGCTGCTGCTGTTGAAGTTGTTGTTGCAGCTGCTGTTGTTGCGCCCTCCTTTCTTGGCGTATCTCGTCTCTCTCCTGACGCAACTCCTGGCGTATATCTTCTCTTTCCTGACGCATCTCTTGGCGTTCTTGCTGCATCTGGGCACGCATATCAGCCATAGTGTCCGCCATTTGCTGCATCACCGCCATCTGAGCAGCAACCAGTGGGTCAACTCCGCCTGGTGGAGGATTAGGAGGATTCATCTCTGCTGGCTGTGGCTGAGGTTGTCTATATATCCTTCGAGTGTGTCGATTAGGAGGCAAATCAATTCCACCACCCCGCCTGGTATTGACCATCTGAGTTAGATACATATGGTAAGAAAATAATAGCCAAGGCAGGTATTTACAAAGCAGGTTACTTTGGGGGATTTATTAGCTAAGCAGTTTAATGTTTTACCTACCATAGCTAATTTATTACCTTATGCTGGCACATGCTAAGATGTCCATGTAATAATTCAGTCAATCAAAGAAGCAAATCAGGCATTTAGCATCAGCACAATCAAACAACATTTTTAAAGAAAGTAGTTTTGAATTTTGTCTTAGGTCTCCTATCTCTTAAAAATGTCATAGGGGTAGGGATTCCAAGGTGTGAAATCCATCTTGTCTCAGAGTAGAAAAGGTAAGAATGATCAGAGTAGAACAGTAGAAGGTGAGACAGGATCAAGATAAGTATAGAAAGAATCAGAGTAAGGTAAGTGTGGAATGAATCAGAATAAGATAAGTAGGTAAGGGTTGTCCATTTCTATCTAGGTCTCGTCCTACAGTCAACATTTGCTCCGATACCACTTCTGTAACACCCGGTTTTAAAGGGCAAAGCCGGGTGCATCTCATACATGCGCCAAAGAAGACAACATATATAATAACAGAGTGTATAGAGATAAATGTCATAAACATCAGAGTATTTATTATATAGCGGAAGACTTATTACAAAATAAAAGAGTAAATATAAAACGAACTAAGGATCGTCGGCGCCAATGTCGACTGAGAAACGCCACCTAGATCAGATCGAACTCCTCAGTGTTAGGCGGCTCCTCTTCGACCACCTGCTCTTCTCCTGTGGGGGGGTGTGAGACAGCAAGAGTGAGCTCACATACGTTCATAGCTCAACAAGTCGTGGGGAATAATGTGGCATGAACTCACCAAAGGTGGGAGTTCATGAAGTGTAAGGCTGATCAATGAAATAAAGGCTGAAGCTGAGCATTGCTTTTATAAGTTGGTCAAAATTTTATTAGCAATTACTAAGTGTAAGTAAATACCAAACCATAGTAATAATAAATAAAAGTAATAATAAAATAATCCCAAATGCAATGAAATGACAAATTGAGTTTAAGTTCCATAATTTAATCATGTGAGTGTCCGAGCCGCTCATGACCGTGAGCACGGCTAGTATACCAGTTTTACACTCTGCAGAGGTTGCGCATCTTTACCCACAAGTCGTGTTACCCATTTGCCACGGAGTTGATCAGACTCCATACACCTCTACCTAGGAAGCGAGGCAGGGTACCACTACGAGGCCTTTACAAAGTTCCACTAGCTTCAGACTACCCGCTACAGTTTATAGGAAGCTCCAGTGCAGGGTTCCTGGCTGACCGCCATCGCAGCAAAATCAACCAGGGACCTCCCTACACTGACCACTCCCCTACTGCCCTTGCCCCTTTCGGGTAAGGTAGCCCTCCCCTAGCTTTCCTAGTTAATCAGCCAAGGGCGTCCCATTAAACCCTTGTGGTAGCACTGTTTTCCCGGGTGGTTCTCCATATTCCCATTAACATAATGATCTTAACATGAACAAGGAAGAATAAAACAGATAACAATAAATAGTATAACAATGAGTGATGAATATCTCTATACCCAAATCCACATAAAGCAATAGCATGTACCACCCAAAACTTTAGTAGTAAAACCAGTGGTGAAGCAAGGTATAAAGATAGTCAAATCTAGGGTATCCTATTGGGTCCCAGCAAAATTATCCTATGCAGATCATTATGAATAATAAGAACATGAATGGGTAAAAGAAGTGATCAAGGGCACAACTTGCCTTCCACGAGCTCCTGCTCAGCTACTTCAACTTGTTGAAGCTCAGGTTCCACAGTGGGTTGCTCGTCTACTCGCATCAACACAATACATACATGACATAGCATAAATTAACATCACATCAAACATGCAAATAGAATATACAGTAATAAACTAGACATTAAAATAAGATCACAGGAACTGGAATCATTAAATTTAGAGTTATATATTTTAAGTTATGGATTTTCTAAGGTTTTATGCATTTAATACAAGATTAAGTGAAAGAATAATTTTAATGTGTTTGTCATGTCTGAACAGAGGCACTAATAGATAGACAATAATTTTATGAAAATTTAGGAACTGGAATGGTCTAATTTGGAGTTCATATGGATTTTCTACAAATTAAACAAATTCTAACATTTATTTATGCATTAAAAATCAATTTCTGTGATTATTTCCTATTTTCCCCAAGTCTCTGGATCGGGCCCTAAAATCTGTGAAGCGCAGGGGTCTTCATGAAATAATTTCTAAGACTCAGGCTGCCGACACGCGGACTGCGGGTTCATTTTAGTAAAGGATGAGGGTTCATATGCAAAACTGCAGTCGCGAAGAGGTATCGCGAAGCCCTGGCCGCCCGATCCAAAACGGACGCACCAGATTAGATCCTGGCGAGTTACACATCTGCGCTCAACCCAAGCCGTTGGATGATCAATCAATGGTATAGATTAGATGGATCCACCAAGAATCCCTAGCCCTCGGATCCCTGATGGCCGGTTTGGATTTAAAATGATCAGATCGATCTGCGTCCGCCCGATCAGAAATCTAGGGCCCCGATCTAACACACGCGAAGGGTTATGCCTAGGCTAATCTGGGCCGCACGTTCACGATTCAACGGCCACCGCCTATCTCCCCCACCCAGCCGCACAGCCGGCGGCGCGCGAGTACAGACGCGGTGGCGCCATGGCCGGAGTTCGCCATCGCCGCGCACAAGCATCTAGACGACAATTCCCCAGTGCTAAACGTAAAGCGAAATGAGGCGATCTCGATTGAGGGATTTTTACCGTATTTCACAGTGTGGAGAGCCTCGCCCACGGTGAGCGGCGGATGCCGAGCTCCGGTGAGAAATCGCGGTGTTGCTGGCCCGCAATCACCCACGTGGAGCGCACACACACCACCCGTGCGACCACCCGAAGTGCCCAGGCCCAAATCCGAGACCTCGTCGGTGCTGGCAACCCGGGTCGACGGCAGCGAAGAGCTATTTGCGTGGGTCGCGGCGGCGCTAGAGCTGGCGATGACAGGAAAGTATGGGGGCTCGAGCGGACGAGTTCGTGGGGTCGACGCTTATAGACGGAGCGGGGTGCTGATCGGCTAATTGGTACCGAACTTGCGGTTGGCGCGCGGCGAGCTCGCCGCGGATTTCGCGTCGTCGTTTGACGGGCAGGGCGAAGGGATGACGAGTGGGCCCAGGTTGCAGTGTCACGCGAGATGCGGGAACGAGCGCAAGCGGGCGAGAGACTGACGGGTGGGCCCGAACGCCAGCGCCAAGCGGATTGGTGGGCTGCGCGGGGTGATTCCCCGAGTGGGCCGAATAGAGTGAAGTTGGCCCATGAATCCTTTTTATTCCTTTCTTTTTTATATTTTCTGTTTTCTTTTCTTTTTCTCCATTTTCTAATCCAATTTGGATTCAAGTTTTAAATTCAAACTTTGTGGCCACATTTACACTATGTTTGTACAGTTAAAAGTAGTAAGCCTAAGGATATTTATATTTTTGTATTTCTATGTCATTCCTATTCTTCTTATTTTCAAACCCCTAAATTTTAATTTAGGGATCAATTCAACCTTTAGAATCATTGTTTTATTATTATTATTAACATTATTATTTTATTTAATGCACAAACAATAAAACTCCAACATGATGCAATTTTTTTATCATTTGTTGGAATTAAACTCTAAATTTTGTGTATGCTCTTTTTATGATGCAAATGAGACATACAAAATTGAGAATAACTCTCTATTATTCTTGGTATACAACTTGGAGTATTACACAATGCTTGCGCTCTGCAATTTTACTTCACAGAAAGGAATGTTAAGAAATCATCAGACTGAGGTCTCGCTGCCAGTTGCAGATTCATTCAGTCACACAGGGCAGGAGGAACAGAAGGATCCGATACGGCATCACAGCTGGAGAAAATTCCGGGAGAAAAAAAAGTCACAATATTATGGCCCAATCCGACAAAGTAACATACGAAGTTATTATGGGCTATTCCCAGCCATGTCATTAGCGTTTTCTCCGATGCAAACACACATTATACACGGCCGACATGGCCCATCTTCTTTTGTCAACGAACTTTGATATCACTGCCCGTTTGGCCCATCAATACTAAGCCATAATTGGCCCATCAACCCAGTCCATCGTTAGCCTATCACTTGGCATTGGCAGTTCGGCACTATTACAACTTTATTAAGCTAATAACATGAACTTATTCAAAAAAATTTGCATGCAGCATGCTGTACTTTATGTGGTTAACTGATAGTACGAATGCCAGATGAAGCAGCTCCGAAACTTAACAAGCAGAGGAGGGGAGAAGAGGCATTGTGTTTACGCGGCGGCAGTAGGAGGCGGACGGTCGCCGGCGGCCTACCAGGATTCGGCGGCAGTGGGCGCCATCGAGTGGCGGAAGTGGCAGCGGTGGCCGTAGGGGCAGCCAGAGGGCGCAGTGAACAGTTGGCATGGGAGGGTCTTGTAGCGCGGGTGGCGGATCACGGGGCGCAGCTCCTTCATGCCGTGCGCGAACCTGCAACGCCCGTCGTAGGGGCACACACCGCGCTCCCACTTGTTGCACATCTCCGTCTTCACGGCGCCCTGCCGGAACGCCTCCACCTCCACCTCCACCTCCCCGCCATCCTTATTCTCCGCTGCGTCCTGCGACCATTTTCCCAATGAGATCAAGAGGAATACAGAATATGGGTAAACTGATTATCGAGTTTATATCTGGTTTCGTATTAAGTCAACGATGCATCATTGAATCAAGTGTCAGTTTCTGATATAAAGGAAAATGTTGTAAACTGTCTAAACCAAAGCACATGCGTTCTATTAGAATAATTTGACTGAAGCTGCTGCTGCTTCAGATTGACCAAACTTAAGCAAACTATAACATCGCCATAACTTGTGTGCTTTCCCTCAATTAAAGCTGATCATCCCAGCATCTATTTGCAACATAACCAGATGCATAACATGAGTAGAAGTTTGAGCTGTAATTTTGACTTTCCATTGCTTAACCATAAGATGCGTCCTTACGAATTTGAAATACACAATTCTTAATTATTTCAACAGCCTGATAACTCATTCATTGTAAACGCTACCTAATGCCAACAACAAATTGCCATCCTCGTGTGATTTTTCAAGCTTAGTGTTAAGTTTTTCACCATCTAATTGTAGCATAAAGCTTCCCCGTTAATACCAATTTCAAGGAATCAGTGCGCTCTTCTGTGTAAATTTCCTTCCAGGTGAACAGGCAGTCAGGCAACAGTATGTGCGGTGTGAAACTGAAGGTAATGAAAGGTAGGAATTGGGGGCTCACCTCCATCGCCGGAGACGGGCGAACACGGAGGCGATGTGGTGTGGCCACGCCCTGCGGCTGCTTCTTCGAGAGGAAGTCCTTCGACCGTATGGAGATGCTCTTCGGGGTGCTTGCAGCTTCAGCCTGCGCTGGGTTCGGCAGCGGGGTCAGAGCCACTGCCGACGCCTGCTTACTCTGTTCAGCGGCATCGAGCTCTTCGAGGAGGAGGGAGAGGTGCAAGTTCTCGGCGCCGAGGCGGGCGCGCTCGAGGCGGAGGTCCGCGAGTTCGGCTGTAGTGTATCGCAGACGGAGGAAGCAGTCATCGTAGCGCTCGGTGATCGCACGCAGGAGAGTCTCCGCCTTCTGCACCATCTCGCTGTCCCGCTCCTTCGAGGTCCTGGGTGAAGAGTTGTTTCCGCAACCGCGACTGTCTGAGAGCGAGTTGAGAAGCGGCACCAGCGGCGACGCCTGCTTCGTCGTGCTCAACCCAGAGCCGTTGCCACCGCCACGGATGTCGGAGATGGACGATGAGGGTGAGTCGAGAAGCGTCTCCAGCGGCAACGCCATCTTCGGCGTACCGAACACGGAGCCACTGCCACGGCTGTCGGAGACGCACGATGAGGTCGAGTTGAACAGTGTCTCCAGCGGCGATGTGGGCGTGCTGAGAATGGGGTCATTGCCAGCGCCACGGCTGTCGGAGATGAGCGATGAGGGCGCGTTGAACAGCGTCTCCAGCGGCGATCCCCATGTCGGCGAGCCGAAGCACGAGCGGCCGTTTCCGCCGTCACAGCCGTCGGAGACGCACAATGAGGGCGAGTCACGCAGCGTCCCAAGCTGAGACACCCATGTCGGCGAGCCGAAGCCGTAGCGACCATCGAAAGAGACGCGGGACGGCCTCGGTGGCGACAAGAATGGCAGCTCCCCCTCCATCACCTCCGCTCGCGCACGAACACCCAAGCCACGAAGCAAGAGCAATGGAGCGATTAAGCTAGGTTTCGAATCGCAAGGAAGACGGTGAGGTTGTGGCGGTTAAGCTAGGTTGGCCTGGGAAATTGGAGGGAAGGGAGGTTAGTTGGGGTTTGACTGATCCCGGTTTATATAGAGGCCTGTTGCCGACCAAAACAGAGGGCAGAATTGACTTAAAGGACCGTTTGAAAGCATACCAGTTTTTTTTTAAAACCAGTTTCCATTCCCAGTTTTTAAAAAAAAACTAGTTTATGGAACAAAAAAAGTTGGACGGGTGTTTAGAATCAGTTTCTAAGAGCATATCTAACAGTGTCTCACTGTCCTATTTTAAAATATAAAAATTAACTCATAAAAATAACTACAATAATATCATATTTTATATTTTTTTGTAAAAAAAGTATAGGACACTATAAATTGACCCAAATATACTATACCCCACAATAGTGCCATATACTTATTTTCTACATCATTCTCAACTTTTTTTCCTCAATAATGTAATTTACTTCATAAAATACATGATCTAAATTTGGAGCATAATTTATTTTTAGTGTCTAAACACTTAAAATGATGTAGTATTTAAATTTTGGGACACTATTTTGAATCACCATGTTGGAGATGCTCTAAAAAATCAGTTTCTAATTTTTTATACATAATTAAAAGGCTATATTTCCTTTATTTTAAATGTGGTTGTAATAGATGTAAATTCTTTGAAACAAACAAGGACATAATGTAATTAAACAGACAAAATATGGTTTTAGCTAGAGAGTAGCTTGATTTTTAAGATATTGAGAATCTAGTTTCTATAAACTAGAATATTTTGAATCGCTATATTTTCTATAAATCAATTTTCTTAAAAACTGGATGCTTCCAAACAAAATCTAATTATAATGTTGCATCAATGTTTTAGATGACATGCCATTATATTTATTATATAAAATGTAGTTTTATTATTATGAAACCATGTCAAGTCATTTTAAGGACATAGAAAAACGTTTGAAACTATCATTGAGAGCATTTTATTTCATATTTATTCATTTCATACATTTTTTGGTTATTTAGATGTAACATTTAATTGACGTGGTAGCATAGAAATCGTGAAGTGAAACTTTGTATCTGACAGTGCATGTTTCATTCTTTATTTTATCTACTCTTAGGGCTAGTTTGGGAACACCATTTTTCCAAGGGAATTCTATTTTCCTAAGGTCTTGTTTGTTTCCTTTCATTTTGAGGAATTGGAATCTTACTAATGGAATAGACTATTTTTTTAGAATGTGACATTCCACCACTTTCCAAAGTTATCATATAAGCATATCTCAAATTCATAGGATGAGAGATGGAAATTGATTCTATAGATTTACATACTATTTTTCTGATGTACAACTTATAGCACACCCTTCTACTTGCTTCGCTATAACATAAATGTAGTATATAACTATCTCTCTCATATGATTTAGGATAATATACAAATATATTACATATATAAATATATGAACTTAATTAGTTTTGTCTAAATTATAATTATTAAAATGGAATTCAATTCCAACGAAACAAACCGGCCTAAGAGAAAATAAACTAATTTTCTTTGGAAAAATAGGTTCTCAATTAATGGTGAGGCAACATTAAAAATAATGCAATAAAACTAGCCTTATACAAGAGTATGTTCAATGTTAATAAGTGGATTTTTCGCAAAATAATAATAAGTTGCATTTCGATAAAAAGAGACATCGAGATACCACAGGTTGGATTTGAGGTAAATTTATCCTATACAACCAATAAGATTAATATATATAATATCACAAAAAAGTGAAAGCTTGACACTGGCACACTGCAGCTGCAGTACATCCCATAGAAACGTTTAAGAACATTAACTATCAATGGTTCCCTCTATATCATATCACAAAAAAAAGTGAAAGCCTCACACTAGAGTAAATCCAACATAAAATGTTAAGAACTATCGGCGTTTCGGACCCGCGTGGTCCCTGAACCGACTAGTGAATTTGTCGCTGCGTGTCCCTGCCCAGATGAGTTGATGCAAGATGGAACACAAGGGAAATGAGGCTTATATTATCTTGCATCAGGGTGCTCGTAGTAGGGGTTACAAGCGTCGCTAGGGGGCGAGAGCGAGAGAGAGAGAGAGAGAGAGAGAGAGAGAGAGAGAGAGAGAGAGTCTGGCCCTGTCGTCTTCTCCCGTCTCCTTTTTCCCGTCCCTCCCTTGGACATCCCCTTTTATAGACACAAGGAGATGGCCCAGCTGTACAACGGGGGTGTAGCTATGTGCTACGTCGCCAGCGGAGAAGTGCCTGAGCGCTGTGTACATGATAACGTGGCCGTCGGAGAAGTGCTTGAGCCCTGTAGAAGCACAGCTGGCGGTGCGGCAAGGATCCTGCTGACGTTTCCTTGCTTCCGTAGGGAGCTTGAGAGCCACCGACGTCATGGACGCATGCGGGGAGCCATCATTACCTGTTACCGGGGCAATCCAGATGGGACGCCGGTCTTGTTCCTTCATAGCCTGAGCTAGCTAAGGGTAGGGTAATGATGTGTCCCCTGTGGCGCGGTCGGTCCGAGCCTGAGGTCGGGCGAGGCGGAGACTTCTCCTAAGGCCAAGGCTGGGGTCGGGCGAGGATGTGATTCCTCCCGAGGCCTAGGCTGAGGCCGAGTCCTAGGGTCGGGCGAGGCGGAGACCTCTTCCCGAGGCCGAGACTAAGGCCGAGGCCTGAGGTCGGGCGAGGCGGAGCTTCCTGTTGCGCCCGAGACTTGGTGGTTGGCACAGTAGCTGGAGCGGGGCGAGCGGCGCTGTCTTCCTGTCAGGTCGGTCAGTGAAAGGGCGAAGTGACTGCGGTCACTTTGACCTTGCCGACTGAGGCGCGCGTGTGAGGATAAGGTGTCAGGCGATCCCTGCATTGAATGCGCATGCGATACGGTCGGTTGGCAAGGCGATTTGGCCAAGGTCGCTTGCACGACAAGGTTTGCCCAGGATGGGCTTCGGGCGAGCCGAGGGTGCGCCCACTGCCTAAGGAGGCCCTCGAGCGAGGCGTGAATCTGTCCGGGACTACTGTTCCTGCCCGAGGCTGGGCTCGGATGAGGCGAGATCGCGTCCCTGAGGCTTCAACCCTAAACCGTGCTTATCGGTTTTTTATGGCTTGTCCTGAAGGTGCTTTTCAGCCGCGTTTTAGGAGTGTTGGGGGTACCCCTAATACGGTACCCGACAGTAGCCCCCGAGCCTCGAAGGGAGTGTAGGCACTCGCTTGGAGGTTCTGCCGGATTTTTCGCAAGGGGACCAGCCTTTCTCGGTTATATTTCGTTTCGATGGGTGCGCTCGAGCGCACCCATCGGGTGTAGCCCTCGAGGCCTCGGAGGAGTGGTTTGACTCCTTTGAGGTCTCAATTCTTTTTGTGACGCCTCGGTTGACCTGGTTGTTCCCTCATGCGGACTGGCCGCAGCCCGGGTGCACGGTCAGGCTCCGAGTTTTTGAAAGTCGCCTAGAGGGGGGGTGAATAGGGCGAAACTAAAATTTACAAATATAAACATAACTATGAGACGGGTTAGCGTTAGAAATAATAATGAGTCCGAGAGAGAGGGCGCAAAACAAATCACAAGCGAATGAAGAGTGTGACACGCGGATTTGTTTTACCGAGGTTCGGTTCTCGCAAACCTACTCCCCGTTGAGGTGGTCACAAAGACCGGGTCTCTTTCAACCCTTTCCCTCTCTCAAACGGTCCCTCGGACCGAGTGAGCTTCTCTTCTCAAATCAACCCGGGAATAAAAACTTCCCCGCAAGGACCACCACACAATTGGTGTCTCTTGCCTTGGTTACAAATGAGTTTATGATCACAAGAACAAATGAGAAAGAAAGAAGCAATCCAAGCGCAAGAGCTCAAAAGAACACGACAAATCTCTCTCGCTAATCACTAAAGCCTTGTGTGGAATTGGAGAGGATTTGATCACTTGAGTGTGTCTAGAATTGAATGCCTAGCTCTTGTAAGTGGTTGAGAAGTGGAAAACTTGGATGACTTGAATGTGGGGTGGTTGGGGGTATTTATAGCCCCAACCACCAAACTAGCCGTTTGGGTGGAGGTTGTCTGTTCGATGGTGCACCGGACAGTCCGGTGCACATCGGACAGTCCGGTGCGACAGCCACGTCACCCGGCCGTTAGGGTTCCGACCGTTGGAGCTCTGTTGCTGGGCCCGCCTGGATGACCGGTGGCGCACCGGACATGAACTGTACAATGTCCGGTGCGCCTGTTCGCGCGTGCCTGCCTTCTGCACGCTCTGGCGCGCATTAAATGCGCCTGCAGAGCGCCTGCAGGTGACCGTTGGCGCCAGAAGTAGCCGTTGCCCCGCAGTTACACCGGACAGTCCGGTGTACACCGGATAGTCCGGTGAATTATAGCGAAGCAGCCGTTGCGAATTCCCGAGACTGGCGAGTTCGGAGCCGCGTCCTTTTGGAGCACCGGACACTATTCGGTGTACACTGGACAGTCCGGTGAATTATAGCGAGCTGGCTCTGAGAATTCTCGAAGGTGAAGAGTTTGAAGTCGGTCTTCCCTGGTGCACCGGACACTGTCCGGTGGCACACCGGACAGTCCGGTTCGCTTGACTAGGGTGCCTTCGGTTGTCCCTTTGCTCCTTTGTTTGAACCCTTTTTTCTTGGTCTTTTTATTGGCTTGTGGTGAACCTTTGTACCTGTAGAACTTATAAGCTTGGGCAAACTAGTTAGTCCAATTATTTGTGTTGGGCAATTCAACCACCAAAATTAGTATAGGAAATAGGTGTAAGCCTAATTCCCTTTCAGTTTTCAAGCTAGTTTGTTGACGCGGTCAACAGTTTGGCCGTAGCTTGGTGCGAGAGCAGCCCCCGAGCCTCTGCACGGAGTGAGAGGACGATTAAGGATCGTCTCGACTTTTATTATACGCCCCTTCGTTGCCTTTCCGCAAGGAGGAAGGGGGGAAAGCGCCATGTTACCCTCGGAGGGTACCGATCATGGTGTTTCCAGTGAGTTGCTAACGGGTGATCCGAGTGGACGCCCGAGCCCTGTTCGATAAGGGTTGGCTAGTGGCCCAGAGGCGCGCTCCAAAAGTACCTGCAGGGGATTTGCTGGACCCAGACCCATTCGATAGGGTCCGAGGGCTCGATGCCTCCCTCCGGTGGGATTCCATTACAAATCGTTTCCGCTGGTCTCGGAAATGTCCTAGGGTACCTCGGGAGCGTAGCCCGAGCCTTGACCATGTAACGGACGTACCCAGGGTCATCCCTGACTCTGCGTGCTCTAGGGCGGCTATCGAACCCTTTCGAGGGGCCAGCCTTCGAACCCCTGATTAGTAATGGGCTCGGAGCCCGAGTGCTCTGGGGCGGTTGCCGAACCCCGCAGGGCGCAACCTTCGAACCCCTGATCAGTAGGAGGGCTAGGGGCCCGGTTCCTTCGCCGAGAAGGATCCTTTTTCGAAATATCCCCTTTCTTGATCCCTGTGGCAAGAGAGAGAGAGAGGAAAAGAAAAAGGATATGAATTTAAATAATGTGGCGCACCTTTTTGACATGGCCATCATGACGGAGGTGAAACGACGCCCGCTTCGCCTGCCAAAGGTATCGCTTGCCCTGCCAAGGAGTTAATGCGATGGGACGGGTGATTCGTGGGGCGTCTGTTGCGCGTGCGTGAGTCGTTCGAGGAACGGAACACGGGCGTGTCGTCTTCTATGCCGTGGGAGAGGGCTCCCCTACCGCTTCAGAAGAGGATGCGAGCCTATAGGTGATTGGACCGCTGCTTCCGCGCGTCTGTTGCTGCAGTTACAGTCGGTCCGCCTTTGGCCATATCAACTGTCGCGCCTATCCCCGCGGCTGACTGACCCATGATCGTTGCACTTAATTGGCACTGTTGGGTCACGCGCGGGGCTGCTTCGAGTCGTGGCACTGGTTCTACGGCCGAGGAGACGCGGCATTGGTGCAAGTGGCGGTGCGGTTTCCTTGCACGTAGTAACCGGCGCGCCGGTTACATGACATGCGGGCCCGGGCCTCCATGCTAGGCCGCCTGATGCGACGAAGCTGAAAGGGTGTACGACCGCGGTGCGGTTGCACTCTTCTTGTATGACGGTCCGCCCTTTCGACCGCTAGTTTCGGCGAGGATGAGGGAGTGCTTATAACCGCGGGTTGGTTACATGCTTCGTGTGCGGCGGTTTGCCTCCTTTGCGTTTTGGGTCAGCTCGTCCGACATGTGGGACCCAGCCCCCGTGTCGTGGGGTGAGAACCCTTGGAGCACATCGGTGGAGACTTCGCCCATGACGCTTGGGGGTGCGAGTGAGGAGATCTACCTTTAAAAAGGGATCGATCCCCCGGGCGGTAGTCATGCCTTCGCACTCCTCTCATTCATCGCGCCCTTCCACCTTCCGAGCCCCCAGATGGGGCGCATCTGTGTTGCCATCCTTTTGCTGTTGTTGGAGGAGCGCGACGTCGTGGGGGTTGGCGCTCTTCAATCATCGCTCGACTTCAAGGATTTTCATCAGGCAGCCCGGCTGCAGTCCCTCACCAATGGTCACCTAGAAGGATGACCACCAGCTTCGTGGTGGGGAGGAGCGAGCCGGGCTGTGGCCTCCCGCCTGCCCTCAGCTTCAAGGATGTTCATCATCCTTGCAGGGCGGAAGGCGAGCCGAGTCGGGGTTCTGCCTCCCGCATGGGCCAGTGGACCGCTTCTTCCTCCAGCATTTGGGGGAGGAGAGGGGTTCACCATCCACGCGAAGGAGGTGAACTTCGGCTACGCGGGGCCGGCCGGTGCAGACGCTGATAGCTGCAGCGTGCCCGGCTTTCTGGCCCGGATGGCCCTGGCGCTGCTTACAACGCTGCCTCCTGTCGTTTAGTCGGGGCGTGGCTATCCAGCCACCGCACGGGCGACGGTTGCGCCGTGCGCAGGTCGGCCGCGTCTGCGGCCCGCCCCGCGCCGCCGGCCACACCAGGGGATCGTACAAGACGTCGTACGCCGCGAGGGCGGCGTTCGTGTTCTTGGATTGTCTTGTCCTCACTCCTGTGGTGAGGACGGGAGTGAGGACCTGCCGGTGCGCACTGGGGCGGCCGCCATTCGCCGGTGCGGTGTCGGTGGGCATAGGTGAGGCTTCCCCTTGCAGAAGCGGTTGCCTCCGCCAACGAGACCGTCAGTGCCACCTATGCTCTGGACCTCCGGCTCTTTGGCTTTAATGGCTGGTTCATAGTAGCGTTTGCCCCGAGGCAATCGCTGCTGCTATCTAGCCGCCCGAGGCGGAGGTCGTTGTCGCTGCTGGTGCAGTGGTCGCCGGCGGGTCGCTTGGAGTTTGTTATCTCGCAGCCCCTCTGGTGTGGAGGTTGTTCATTCCCGTGGGAATGGAGCTGGAGTCCCGTTTGTAAGGGTACTTGCATGAGAGCAAGATGTAACTGCTTCAAGTACTTAGACATCTGTCGTAGGTCGGGAGAACCGCCGAGGGCGCTGCTGACGTCTAAGTCTATGTAGCATAGTTACCCCAAGTATGTGTGTTTGTTCTTTGTGGCTGCTGAGGCCTGAACATTTGGGTATTTGAATATGAAGTCGTGCTTCTTTTCTCCTGTTTTAAGCATTAGGACTTGCCCGTCGGTAGCCGAACCACTTAATTGAGCGTGAGTTGCCCTTCGCGGAAGGTGACGAGTGAGGTATCCGTATCCCGGAGGCGTAGGAGTCCCTCGACTCGGTCGACCTTGCCGTTCAAGGTTTCTCTCGCTCGGTTTTAGGACCTTCGGCCGCTCTATGATGAGCTAAAGCCGGAGGCAGCGGTGGCGCGGACAGAGGCGGTGTCGGCTCGAACAGAGGCTTCGTCGGCCCGAGAGCAGGTGGCTTCCCAGGCCAAGGAGATGCAGCAACGGCAGTTGGAGCTTGGCCAGGTCATCCACGAGCGAGACTAATCCTAGAGCCAAGCTGCCGAGGCCGTGAGCCGGGCTAAGGTCCTCGGGGGACAGCTGGCTGAGGCTACAGAGCGGCTAGCCGAGGCGTCCGCTCGGGCTGGGACCCTTGCGGAGAGCCTGGCCGTGAGGGCCCAAGCGCGGTGCTGGCGTCCTCCTTCGAGGTGGAGATCCTTCCGCCCGTATCGTCGTCTAGGGCCGGGCCAGATTCCGCCGAGGGTGGAAACGATTCCGAGGGTGCTGTTCCTCCCCTGCCGATGTCTGAACCTGCAGGAACAGTTTGTTTGAAGTATGCGTATGTTTTTGCGGCCGCTGAGGCCTAAACATTTTTAGTGTTTTATTATAAAGCTGTGTTTTCTTTCCTCTCGTTTCGAGCATTAGGACTTGTTCGTCGGTAGCAGAATCGCTTATCTGAGTGTGAGTTACTTTTTGCGGAAGGTGATGAGTGAGGTATCCGTATCCCGGAGGCGTAGGAGTCCCTGGGCTCGGTCGGCCTTGCCGTTTAAGTGTTTCTCTCACTCGTTTTTAGGATTCTGTCATCGATATAGTCGAAAAGGCACGAAAGTCGTTTTCTACCCGAGCGTTAGGACTTGTTCGATAGCAGAACCGCTTATCCGAGCGTGAGTTACTTTTCACGGAAGGTGATGAGTGGGGTATCCGTATCCCGGAGGCATAGGAGTTCCTTGGCTCGGTCGGCCTTGCCGTTTAAGTGTTCCTCTCATCGTTTTTGGGATCCTGTTATCGGTATAGTCGAAAGTCGTTTTGGTAGAAAACTTTTTCAGGGAAATTTTTGACGTAGAGGGGGTTCCCCCCTTCTAGCCCCTGAGGGAGGGTCAAGCTTTGTCGGGGCAAGGCTGATCCTTCCTTGACGGTTAGACTTTATTTATGTATGTAAAGAAAGCGAGATACATGAATGACTTGAAACATTTTAAGGGTAAAAGCGACGTAGCTGTTGGATGTTCCAAGCGTTGCTGTAGACCTCGCCTTGATCGTCGGCCAGCTTGTATGTTCCGGGCTTCAAAATCTTGGCGATGATGAACGACCCTTTCCAGGGAGGAGTAAGCTTGTGGCGCCCTCGGGCGTCTTGTCGCAGCCGAAGTACCAAGTCTCCCACTTGGAAGCCTCGGGGCCGAACCCTTCGGGGCATGGTAGCGTCGCAGAGACTGCTGATACCGCGTCGAGTGTAGTAAGGCCACATCCGAAGCCTCTTCCAGCTGGTCCAATGAATCTTCTCGGCTGGTCTGGTTGCTTCGGTCGTCGTATGCCTTTGTCCTCTAGGAACCGTATTCTAAGTCTGTGGGTAGGACGGCCTCAGCCCCATAGACTAGAAAGAACGGCGAGAAACCCGTGGTCCGGCTCGGCGTCGTCCTCAGACTCCAAACCACCGAGGGTAGCTCTTTTATCCACCGCTTACCAAACTTGTTGAGGTCGTTGTAGATCCTCGGTTTTAGTCCCTGCTAAATCATACCGTTGGCGCGCTCCACCTGCCCATTTGTCATTGGGTGAGCCACGGCAGCCCAGTCCACACGGATGTGGTGGTCTTCGCAGAAGTCCAGGAACTTTTTCCTAGTGAACTGCGTGCCATTGTCGGTGATGATGGAGTTTGGGACCCCAAAGCGGTGGATGATGTTTGTGAAGAACGCCACCGCCTGCTCGGACCTGATGCTGGTTAAGGGTCGGACCTCGATCCACTTGGAGAATTTGTCTACGGCGACCAGCAGGTGTGTGAAGCCCCCGGGTGCCTTCTACAAGGGACCGACGAGGTCCAGACCCCATACGGCAAACGACCAAGTGATGAGTATTGTCTGCAGGGCCTGAGCGGGCAGGTGCATCTGTCTCGCGTAGAATTGACACCCTCGGCAGGAGCGTACAATCCTAGTGGCGTCGGCCACCACGGTCGGCCAGTAAAAACCTTGTCGAAAAGCGTTTCCCACGAGGGCTTGAGGTGCTGCATGGTGACCGCAAGCCCCCGAGTGTATTTCTTATAACAGCTCTTGTCCTTGGGTGATGGATATGCATCGTTGGAGAATGCCCAAGGGGCTACGGTGATACAGCTCTTTTTCATCGCCCAGTAAAACGAACGATTTGACGCGCTAAGCCAGTCGCCGAGCTTCGGCCTTGTCGAGGGGCAGCTCTCCTCGGAGGAGATATTCCAGGTACGGGGCCTGCCAATTCAGGTTTGGCGTAACCCTATTCTGCTCTCCCTCGACGCGCAGGGCCTCATCCTCGGCGGCCAAGGGTACCTCGGGCTCGGGCGTGTCGTCGATTTTGACGGATGGTTGATATAGGTCCCTGGAGAAGACGTCCAGGGGAACCGTCCTCCGCCCCGAGGCTATTTTAGCCAGCTCATCTGCAGTCTCATTGTGCCGTCGAGCAACATGGTTGAGTTCCAGCCCGTAGAACTTGTCTTCCAAGCGCCAAACTTCGTCGCAGTAGGCCTCCATCTTCTGGTCGCGGCAATGGGAGTTCTTCATGACTTGGTCAATAACAAGCTACGAGTTGCCACGAGCGTCGAGGCGCCGAACCCCTAGCTCGACGGTGATGCGCAACCCATTAACCAGAGCCTCATACTCGGCCACATTGTTTGACGCCGGAAAAAGGAGGCATATCACATAGCGCACATGCTTTCCGAGGGGTGAAATGAAGAGCAAGCCAGCACCTGCTCCGGTTTTCATAAGCGACCCATCGAAGTACATGGTCTAAAGTTCGGCTTGGATTGGAGCTGTCGGCAATTGGGTGTCGACCCATTCAGCCAGGAAGTCTGCCAAGACTTGAGATTTTATGGCCTTCAGAGGGGCGAATGAAAGTGTTTCGCCCATGAGTTCCACTGCCTACTTTGCTATCCTACCCGAGGCCTCTCGGGACTGGATGATCTCTCCCAGGGGGAAGGATGACACCACAGTCATCAGATGAGACTCGGAGTAGTGTCGCAACTTTCGCCGTGTCAGAATTACTGCGTACAGTAGCTTCTGGATTTGTGGGTAGCGGATCTTGGTCTCGGATAGCACCTTGCTGATGAAGTAGACTGGCCTCTAGACGAGCAGTGCATGCCCTTCTTCTCGTCTCTCGACTACGATCGCGGCGCTGACCACCTGAGTGGTTGCAGCTACGTAGATCAAGAGGGCTTCTCCCGCAGCGGGGGGCACCAAGATGGGTGCATTAGTAAGGAGTGCCTTTAAGTTTTCGAGGGCTTCTTCGGCCTCGAGGGTCCAAGTGAAGCGCTCGACCTTCCTTAAGAGGCGGTACAAGGGCAATCATTTTTCGCCATGGCACGAGATGAAGCGGCTCAGAGCCGCAAGGCATCCCATGACCCTTTGTACTCCTTTTAAATCTTTGATTGGTCCCATGTTGGTGATGGCCGCGATTTTCTCTGGGTTAGCCTCTATGCCCCGCTCGGAGACGATGAATCCTAGGAGCATGCCTCGGGGAACCCCGAAGACACACTTCTTAGGATTGAGTTTTACTCCCTTCACCCTTAGACAGCTGAATGTTGTCTCAAGGTCAGAGAGGAGGTTGGAGGCTTTCCTTGTCTTGACAACGATGTCATCGACGTAAGCCTTGACCGTTCTGCCGATGTGTTCTCCGAACAGGTGGTTCATGCACCTTTGGTAGGTTGCCCCTGCACTCCTTAAGCCAAATGGCACGGTAGTATAACAATACATGCCAAAAGGTGTGGTAAAAGAAGACGCGAGCTGGTCGGACTCTTTCATCTTGATTTGGTGATAACCTGAATAGGCGTCGAGGAATGACAAGGTTTCGCACCCAGCAGTGGAGTCCACAATTTGGTCGATGCGAGACAGAGGGTAGGGAACCTTCGGACATGCTTTATTCAACCCAGTGTAGTCTACGCACATCCTCCATTTCCCACCTTTCTTTTTTACAAGCACAGGGTTAGCTAACCATTCGGGATGGAATACCTCTTTGATGAACCCTGCAGCCATCAGCTTGTGGACCTCCTCGCCTATGGCTCTGCTCTTTTCTTCATCAAAACGGCGCAGATGCTGCTTCACGGGTCGGGCATCGGCTCGGATGTCCAGTGAGTGCTCGGCGACATCCCTCGGTATGTCGGGCATGTTTGAGGGACTTCACGTGAAAATTTCAGCATTCGCGCGAAGAAAGTCGACGAGCACTGCTTCCTATTTGGGGTCGAGCTCGGAGCCAATCCGGACTTTCTTGTCGGTGTTGTTGCTGGGGTCGAGAGGAACGGACTTAACCGCCTTAGCTGGCTTGAAGTTGTCGGCGTGACGCTTCGCATCCGGCGCCTCCTTGGAGAGGCAATCCAGGTCGGTGATGAGGGCCTCGGATTCGGCGATGGCCTCAGCGTACTCCACGCATTCCACGTCGCACTCATACGCGTGGCGGTACGTGGATCCGACGGTGATGATCCCGTTGGGGCCTGGCATCTTGAGCTTGAGGTAGGTGTAGTTGGGGACGGCCATGAACTTGGCGTAGCATGGTCTTCCCAACACCGAGTGGTAGGTCCCTCGGAACCCGACCATCTCGAAGGTGAGGGTTTCCTTTCAGAAGTTGGAGGGAGTTCCAAAGCAGACGGGTAGATCAAGTTGCCCAAGGGGTAGGACACGCTTACCGGGGACGATCCCGTGAAAAGGTGCTGCACCGGCCCGGATCATGGACAGATCGATCCCCAAGAGCCCTAGGGTCTCGGCATAGATGATGTTGAGGCTGCTGCCTCCGTCCATGAGGACCTTGGTGAGCCTAGCGTTGTCGATTACGGGGTCGACGATGAGCGGGTACCTTCCTGGGCTCGGTACGCAGTCGGGATGGTCACCTTGGTTGAAGGTGATGGGCTTGTCGGACTAGTCTAGGTAGACCGGCGCCGCTACCTTCACCGAGCAGACCTCCCGGCGCTCCTGCTTGCGGTGCCAAGCCGAGACGTTCGCCACTTGCCCACCATAGATCATGAAGCAGTTGCAAACTTCCGGGAATTCCTCTTCCTTGTCGCCTCCCTTCTTGTTGTTGCCTTGGTTCTTGCCATCTTCCGCCGAGGGCCCGGCCTTATGGTAGTAGCGCCGGAGCATGACACATTCTTCAAGGGTGTGCTTGACGGGACCCTGGTGATAGGGGCACGACTCCTTGAGCATCTTGTCGAACATGTTGGCCCCTCCGGGAGGCTTCTGAGGGTTTCTGTGCTCGGCAGCAGCAACGAGATCCGCGTCAGCGGCGTCGCGTTTTGCTTGTGCCTTCTTCCTGGCTTTCTTCTTCGTGCCACGCTGGACGGACGCCTCAGGGGCGTTTTCCTTCTGTCTTTCCTGAGGCTGCTTGTCCTTCCAGAAGATGGCATCGACCGCCTCCTGACTAGAGGCGAACTTGGTGGCTATGTCCATCAATTCGCTTGCCTTGGTGGGAGTCTTGCGTCCCAGTTTGCTCACCAGGTCCCGGCAAGTGGTGCCGGCGAGGAATGCCCCGATGACGTCCGAGTCGGTGATGTTGGGCAACTCGGTGCGCTACTTCGAAAACCGCCGGATGTACTCTCGTAGGGATTCTCCTAGCTGCTGGCGACAGCTTCGGAGATCCCATGAGTTCCTAGGGCGCGCGTACGTACCTTGGAAGTTTCCAGCGAAAGCCTTGACAAGGTCGTCCCAGTCGGAGATCTACGCAGGAGGCAGATGTTCCAGCCAGGCCCGGGCAGCGTCGGAGAGGAACAGGGGAAGGTTGCGGATGATGGGGTTGTCGTCGTCCGCTCCTCCCAACTGGCATGCCAGCTAGTAATCCGCAAGCCACAACTCCGGCCTTGTCTCCCCCGAGTACTTGGTGATGGTAGTCAGGGCTCGGAACCGGGGTGGGAACGACGCCCGTCGTATGGCCCGGCTGAAGACTCGCGGACCGGGTGGTTCGGGCGAGGGACTTCGATCCTCCTCACTGTCGTAGCGTCCTCCACGCCTAGGGTGGTAGCCTCGGCGCACCCTTTCTTCGAGGCGAGCTCGACGGTCATGGCGGTGTTGCTCGTCGTCGAGGCGATTTCGGGTGGCAGGTGTCCCGTCCCACGTGCGCTCGGGGTGGACCGAAACCTCCCGCATGCGTTGGGAGGACGCTGCATGATGCTCCGAGGGACCAAGGCCACCTTGCCTTTGGGAGGCAGAGCTCTCGGCTCGTCGGACCGCAACATCTTCCAGGAGATCCTTGAGTTCGCCCTAGATACGTCGCCCCTCGGTGGTGGATGGCTCCGGCATGGTTCGAAGTAACATCGCTGCTGCAGCTATGCTCTGGCCGGCGCCACTGAAGGCCAGGGGCAGCGCTGCCCTAGCATTGTTAACGATACGGCGCTGGACGTCCCGGGCCCGATGACGTGCTCCTCCGGCGAGGGCTCAGCCTGCCCACTCCTGCTCGATGTTTTGTCGGAGCTGCACAAGTCGCCCTGCTTCCTCGTCGAGCTTGGCCTGCATCTCGCGGATTTACTCGAGCTGTGTGTTCTAACCCCCCGCAGGGACTGGGACCACAGCTAGCTCCCGCGGGATGTCAACGCGAGACGCAGGCCCAGGGGGTCGTCATCCTCTGGCATGCCAAGGTGGTTGCCTTCGTCGTGATCCCCCTGATCGACGTGGAAACATTCGCGACTTGGGCCATAACTCTCGTCGTTGAGGTTGTGGCCATCGTCAGAGCAACCAGAGAGGCAGTAGTCACATGCAGACATGAAGTCTCGCATGGCACCGGGATCACGGAGTCCGGAGAAATCGCAACCGACGTCGGGGTCATCCTCTTCCTCGGAACCCGTGGGTCCGTAGGTTGAGACGGCCGTCAGTCGGTCCCAGGTTGACCACATATGGTACCCTGGAAGGTCAGGATATGCCCTCGCGAAAGCGCTCACCGAAGCAGGGTCGCTTGGTGGATCGAAACTGAATTTAAAGGGAATAGGGTGGAAAACGGATGGTACCTCTTAGTCGATGGACGGTTGTGAAGTCGCATCGAGGACGGACTGCACCGTCATCTCAGGTACGAGGCTAACTGAGAGCACCTAGAGGGTGGGTGAATAGGTGATCCTGTAAAACTTGAAACTTAGGCCACAAAAACTTGGTTAAGTGTTAGCACAATAACCGCCAAGTGGCTAGAGAGGAATCTTCAACAAAACACAATAACCAACAAGATCAATCACAGAGATGGCACGGAGGTTATCCCGTGGTTCGGCCAAGACCAACGCTTGCCTACTCCACGTTGTGGCGTCCCAACGGACGAGGGTTGCAATCAACCCCTCTCAAGCGGTCCAAAGACCCACTTGAATACCACAGTGTTTTGCTTGCTTTTCTCAATCCCGTTTGCGAGGAATCTCCACAACTTGGAGCCTCTCGCCCTTACACTTGAAATTCACAGAGAAGCACAGAGCAAGGGAGGGATTAGCAACGCACTCAAGACAAGAAATCACAGCAACACCATGCACACAAGTCGCAACGAGAGCTCACAACACAACTCAATGAGTTCACCACTCAACTAGAGCTCTAATTGCTATCGCAAAGAACCAAAGGCGCGGAATCGATGTCTTGGTGCTTAGGAATGTTGTAGGAATGCTTGGTGTTCTCCTCCATGCGCCTAGGGGTCCCTTTTATAGCCCCAAGGCAGCTAGGAGCCGTTGAGAGCAATCTAGGAAGGCTGATCTTGCCTTCTGTCGACTGGCGCACCGGACAGTCCGGTGCACACCGGACACTGTCCGGTGCCCGATTTCCTTCCAAAAATGGCGCAGTCGACCGTTGGCAGCCTGAGAGCCGTTGGCGCACCGGACATGTCCGGTGCACACCGGACAGTCCGGTGCCTCCTTCTAGCCGTTGGCTCGGCCACGTGTCCCGCGCAGATCGCGCGGCCGACCGTTGGCTCACCGGACAGTCCGGTGCACACCGAACAGTCCGGTGAATTATAGCCGTACGTCGCCGGTGAATTCCCGAGAGCGGCCACTTCGCTCGAGCCAGCCTGGCGCACCGGACACTGTCCGGTGCACCACCGGACAGTCCGGTGATCCCAGACTGAGCAAAATCGTGGCTGCTCGAGCCAAGACATTTTCAATTGGATTTTTCCTGTTTCCAGCACTTAGACACAATACATTAGTCCATAAAACAATGTACTAAGTCTGAGAAACACACCTTTATCCTTGATTTGTACTTTGTCCACCTTTTTACACTTAGGCACTTGTGTTGGACACTAAATCACCAAAATACTTAGAAATAGCCCAAGGGCACATTTCCCTTTCAATCTCCCCCATTTTGGTGATTTATGCCAACACAACATAAAGCAAGTAGAACAAATGCAAAATCAATTCAAATAAGAACTCAAAATTGTTTTGATTCAATTTTGACATATATGGATCATCCTTTGCCACCACTTGGTTTGTTTTTGCAAATCAAACTCAAATTTCTATCTCTAAGTCAAACACACATGTTAAGACATAAAGAGAGTCATTCCAAGAGAAATTGATTCAAGATTTCAAAAACTCCCCTTTTTCCCATAATCAATACTTCTCCCCACAAGAAGCCAACTTTTGACAAGAGAGACAATAAAAGAGTTTGACAAACCAAAAGCTCTATTCTACTATTTTCAAAATCTCTCAAGTGGTAGCTGATCCATTTATCGCTTTGGCCTTTATTTTCTCCCCCTTTGGCATCAAGCACCAAAACGGGATCAATCTTGGCCCTTAAACCCCATTGCCTCACCAAAATCTTCAAATAAGAACATAAAGGCAATAAGAGTATATGAGATGAACTTGGAATAAGTTACCCTCTCATCGGAGTGCAGTGGAAGTCTTTCATGGTCCAAGTCCACCTTTTCCCTTTCAAACCTCCTTTGAGACTAAAACAAGCAAACTCAAGTATATGGTTAGTCTCAAAGGGTCAAGTTGTAGCACATCTCCCCCTAAATATGTGCATCACTCACACATGGACTTTTGAGGTACGGGGAGTGTTTGTACAACTTGAGCACCATAAGTAAGCAACGAAATGCAGAGGAACATGATCAAAGGCATAAACACATGTATGCTACAAGTCAATCCAAGTTTCGCGAATCTAAGACATTTAGCTCACTACGCAGCCTGCAAAAGGTCTTCTCATCTAGAGGCTTGGTAAAGATATCGGCTAGCTGGTTCTCGGTGCTAACATGAAACACTTCGATATCTCCCTTTTGCTGGTGGTCTCTCAAAAAGTGATGCCGGATGTCAATGTGCTTTGTGCGGCTGTGCTCAATAGGATTTTCCGCTATTCGGATAGCACTCTCATTGTCACATAGGAGTGGGACTTTGCTCAGATTGTAGCCAAAGTCCCGGAGGGTTTGCCTCATCCAAAGTAGTTGCGCACAACACTGTCCTGCGGCAACGTACTCGGCCTCAGCGGTGGATAGGGCAACGGAAGTTTGTTTCTTAGAGTTCCACGACACCAGGGACCTTCCTAAGAATTGGCACGTCCCCGATGTACTCTTCTTGTCGACCTTACATCTAGCATAGTCGGAATCTGAGTACCCAATTAAGTCAAAGTTAGACCCCTTTGGATACTAGATCCCGAAGCAAGGCGTAGCGACTAAATATCGAAGAATTCGCTTCACGGCCACTAAGTGACACTCCTTAGGATCGGATTGAAATCTAGCACACATGCATACGCTAAGCATAATATCCGGTCTACTAGCACATAAATAAAGCAAAGAACCTATCATGGACCGGTATGCTTTTTGATTAACGGACTTACCTCCTTTGTTGAGGTCGGTGTGTCCGTCAGTTCCCATCGGCGTCTTTGCGGGCTTGGCGTCCTTCATCCCAAACCGCTTTAGCAAGTCTTGTGTGTACTTCGTTTGGGAGATGAAAGTGTCGTCCTTGAGTTGCTTCACTTGGAACCCAAGGAAGTAGTTCAACTCGCCCATCATCGACATCTCGAATTTCTGTGTCATTACCCTGCTAAACTCTTCACAAGACTTTTGATTAGTAGAACCAAATATTATGTCATCGACATAAATTTGGCACACAAAAAGATCACCATCGCAAGTCTTAGTAAAAAGAGTTGGATCGGCTTTCCCAACCTTGAAAGCATTAGCAATTAAAAAGTCTCTAAGGCATTCATACCATGCTCTTGGGGCTTGCTTAAGTCCATAGAGCGCCTTAGAGAGCTTACACACATGGTCGGGGTACCGTTCATCCTCGAAGCCAGGGGGTTGCTCCACGTACACCTCCTCCTTGATCGGCCCGTTGAGGAAAGCGCTCTTCACATCCATTTGGTACAACTTGAAAGAATGGTGAGCGGCATATGCTAGCAAAATACGAATTGATTCTAGCCTAGCCACAGGAGCGAAAGTCTCCTCAAAGTCCGAACCTGCGACTTGGGCATAACCTTTTGCCACAAGTCGAGCCTTGTTCCTTGTCACCACCCCGTGCTCGTCCTGTTTGTTGCGGAACACCCACTTGGTTCCCACAACATTTTGCTTGGGACGAGGCACCAGTGTCCAAACTTCATTGCGCTTGAAGTTGTTGAGTTCCTCCTGCATGGCCAGCACCCAGTCCGGATCTAGCAAGGCCTCTTCTACCCTGAAAGGCTCAATAGAAGAGACAAAAGAGTAATGCTCACAAAAATTAACTAATCTTGAACGAGTAGTTACTCCCTTGCTAATATCACCCAATATTTGGTCGACGGGATGATCCCTTTGAATCGTCGCTCGAACTTGGGTTGGAGGTGCCTGAGGTGCTTCTTCCTCTTCAACTTGAACATCCTGTGCTCCCCCTTGATCATGCGCCTCCACTTGAGGTACCTGTTCGTCATCTTGGGTTGGGGGATGCACCATAGTTGAGGAAGACGGTTGATCTTGCTCCAATTGTTCCTGAGGTCGTACATCTCCAATTGCCATGGTGTGTATCGCGGCCGTTGGAACGTCTTCTTCATCTACATCTTCAAGATCAACAACTTGCTCTCTTGGAGAGCCATTAGTCTCATCAAATACAACATCGCTAGAGACTTCAACCAAACCCGATGATTTGTTGAAGACCCTATACGCCTTTGTATTTGAATCATAACCTAATAAAAACCCTTCTACAGCTTTGGGAGCAAATTTAGAGGTTCTACCTTTCTTCACAAGAATATAACACTTGCTCCCAAATACACGAAAATAAGACACATTGGGTTTGTTACCAGTTAGCAGCTCATATGAAGTCTTTTTGAGGAGGCGGTGAAGGTAGACCCTGTTGATGGTGTGGCAAGCCGTGTTCACGGCTTCCGACCAAAAACGCTCGGGGGTCTTGAACTCTCCAAGCATAGTCCTCGCCATATCTATGAGCGTCCTGTTCTTCCTCTCTACCACACCATTTTGCTGAGGTGTGTAGGGAGCGGAGAACTCGTGCTTGATCCCCTCCTCCTCAAGGAACTCCTCCACTTGAAGATTCTTGAACTCGGACCCATTGTCGCTCCTTATCTTCTTCACCTTGAGCTCAAACTCATTTTGAGCTCTCCTGAGGAAGCGCTTGAGGGTTCCTTGGGTTTCAGACTTATCCTGCAAAAAGAACACCCAAGTGAAGCGGGAAAAGTCATCAACAATAACTAGACCATACTTACTTCCTCCTATGCTCAGATAGGCGACGGGTCCGAAGAGGTCCATATGTAGCAGCTCCAGGGGTCTTGATGTTGTCATCACATTTTTGGTGTGATGAGAGTCTCCCACCTGTTTCCCTGCTTGACAAGCTGCACAAGGTCTATCTTTTTCGAATTGCACGTTAGTCAAACCTATCACGTGTTCTCCCTTTAGAAGCTTGTGAAGGTTCTTCATCCCCACATGTGCTAAGCGGCGATGCCACAGCCAGCCCATGCTAGTCTTAGCAATTAAGCATGCATCTAGACCGGCCTCCTCTTTTGCAAAATCAACTAAATAAAGTTTGCCGTCTAGTACACCCTTAAAAGCTAGTGAACCATCACATCTTCTAAAGACAGACACATCTACATTTGTAAATAAACAATTATATCCCATATTACATAATTGACTAACAGATAGTAAATTATATCCAAGAGACTCAACTAAAAACACATTAGAGATAGAGTGCTCATTTGATATTGCAATCTTGCCTAAACCTTTCACCTTGCCTTGGTTCCCATCACCGAATATGATTGAATCTTGGGAATCCTTATTCTTGACGTAGGAGGTGAACATCTTCTTTCCCCCGTCATATGGTTCGTGCATCCGCTGTCGATAATCCAGCTTGAACCCCCGGATGCATAAACCTGCAAGGCAAATTTAGGCTCGGGTCTTAGGTACCCAACTCTTGTTGGGTCCTACAAGGTTAGTCACAATTCTCTTAGGGACCCAAATGCAAGTTTTATCACCCTTGCATTTTGCCCCTAATTTCCTAGCAACTATCTTCCTATCCTTTCTACAAATAGCAAAGGAAGCATTCAAAGCATGATAAATTGTAGAGGGTCCATTCATAACTTTCCTAGGAACATGAACAATATTCTTTCTAGGCACATGATGAATATTTTTCCTAGGCATATCTCTATCATGCATATAGGAAGAACTAGGAGCAAACATAGCATAAGAATCATAGGCATGTGAATCAAAAGCATTGCAACTCCTATGAGACTGTCTTCTATCATTGTACATAAAAGCATGGTTCCTTTTAGTACTACTTGCCATAGGGGCCTTCCCTTTTTCCTTTGCGGAGATGGGAGCCTTATGGCTTGTTAAGTTCTTGGCTTCCCTCTTGAAGCCAAGCCCATCCTTAATTGAGGGGTGTCTACCAATCGTGTAGGCATCCCTAGCAAATTTTAGTTTATCAAAATCACTTTTGCTAGCCTTAAGTTGGGCATTAAGACTAGCCATTTCATCATTTAACTTTGCAATAGAAGCTATGTGTTCACTACAAGCATCAATATCAAAATCTTTACATCTATTGCAAATAACAACATTTTCTACACAAGTGGTTGATTTACCAGCTATTTCTAACTTAGCATTCAAATCATCATTAATGCTCCTTAAGCTAGAAATTGTCTCATAGCAAGAAGATAATTCACAGGAAAGCATTTCATTTCTCTTAACTTCTAAGGCATGAGATTTTTGTGCTTCTACAAATTTGTCATGTCCTTCATACAACAAGTCCTCTTGTTTTTCTAAAAGCCTATTCTTATCATTCAAGGCATCAATCAATTCATTAATTTTATCTACCTTGGTTCTATCTAGGCCCTTAAATAAACATGAATAATCTATTTCATCCTCATCACTAGATTCGTCCTCACTTGAAGAAGCATAAGTAGAGTTTCGAGTACATACCTTCTTCTCCCTTGCCATAAGGCATGTGTGACGCTCGTTGGGGAAGAGGGATGACTTGTTGAAGGCGGTGGCGGCGAGTCCTTCTTTGTCGGAGTCGGACGAGGAGCAATCCGAATCCCACTCCTTGCCAAGATGTGCCTCGCCCTTTGCCTTCTTATAGTTCTTCTTCTTCTCCCTCTTGTTCCCTTGATCCTGATCACTATCATTGTCGGGACAGTTAGCAATAAAATGACCAAGCTTACCACATTTGAAGCATAAGCGCTTCCCCTTTGTCTTGGTCTTGCTTGGCTGCCCCTTGCGACCCTTTAGCGCCGTCTTGAATCTCTTGATGATGAGGGCCATCTCTTCATCATTAAGTCCGGCCGCCTCAATTTGTGCCACCTTGCTAGGTAGCGCCTCCTTGCTTCTTGTTGCTTTGAGAGCAAGGGGTTGAGGCTCGTTGATTGGACCATTCAATGCGTCGTCCACGTACCTCGCCTCCTTGATCATCATTCGCCCACTTACGAATTTTCCAAGGACTTCTTCGGGCGACATTTTGGTGTACCTGGGATTCTCACGAATATTATTCACCAAATGAGGATCAAGAACGGTAAAGGACCTTAGCATCTGTCGGACGACATCGTGGTCCGTCCATCGCGTGCTTCCGTAGCTCCTTATTTTGTTGATAAGGGTCTTGAGCCGGTTGTATGTTTGGGTTGGCTCCTCGCCCCTTATCATCGCGAACCGTCCAAGCTCGCCCTCCACCAACTCCATCTTGGTGAGCAAGGTGACGTCGTTCCCCTCATGAGAAATCTTGAGGGTGTCCCAGATCTGCTTGGCGTTATCCAAGCCGCTCACTTTGTGGTATTCATCCCTGCACAATGAAGCTAGAAGAACAGTAGTAGCTTGTGCATTCTTATGAATTTGCTCATTAATGAACATGGGACTATCCGTACTATCAAAGTGCATTCCACTCTCTACAATCTCCCATATACTAGGATGGAGAGAGAATAGGTGACTACGCATTTTGTGGCTCCAAAATCCGTAGTCCTCCCCATCAAAGTGTGGAGGCTTGCCGAGAGGAATGGAGAGCAAATGTGAATTTGAACTTTGCGGAATACGAGAGTAGTCAAAAGAAAAGTTCGAATTAACCGGTTTTCTTCTCTCGTAGTCGTTGTGGTCGTCGTCCTTTTGGGAAGAAGTAGACTCATCGCTGTCGTCGTAGTAGACGATCTCCTTGATGCGCCTCGTCTTCTTCTCCTTCCCATCTTTCCGTCTATGGCCCGAGACCGAGTCGGTAGGCTTGTCATCCTTCGGCTCGTTGACGAAAGATTCCTTCTCTTTATCGTTGATCACGATACCCTTCCCCTTAGGATCCATCTCTTCGGGCGGTTAGTCCCTTTGTGAAGAGAACGGCTCTGATACCAATTGAGAGCACCTAGAGGGGGGTGAATAGGTGATCCTGTAAAACTTGAAACTTAGGCCACAAAAACTTGGTTAAGTGTTAGCACAATAACCGCCAAGTGGCTAGAGAGGAATCTTCAACAAAACACAATAACCAACAAGATCAATCACAGAGATGGCACGGTGGTTATCCCGTGGTTCGGCCAAGACCAACGCTTGCCTACTCCACGTTGTGGCGTCCCAACGGACGAGGGTTGCAATCAACCCCTCTCAAGCGGTCCAAAGACCCACTTGAATACCACAGTGTTTTGCTTGCTTTTCTCAATCCCGTTTGCGAGGAATCTCCACAACTTGGAGCCTCTCGCCCTTACACATGAAATTCACAAAGAAGCATAGAGCAAGGGAGGGATTAGCAACGCACTCAAGACAAGAAATCACAGCAACACCACGCACACAAGTCGCAACGAGAGCTCACAACACAACTCAATGAGTTCACCACTCAACTAGAGCTCTAATTGCTATCGCAAAGAACCAAAGGCACAGAATCGATGTCTTGGTGCTTAGGAATGTTGTAGGAATGATTGGTGTTCTCCTCCATGCGCCTAGGGGTCCCTTTTATAGCCCCAAGGCAGCTAGGAGCCGTTGAGAGCAATCTAGGAAGGCTGATCTTGCCTTCTGTCGACTGGCGCACCGGACAGTCCGGTGCACACCGGACACTGTCCGGTGCCCGATTTCCTTCCAAAAATGGCGCAGTCGACCGTTGGCAGCCTGAGAGCCGTTGGCGCACCGGACATGTCCGGTGCACACCGGACAGTCCGGTGCCTCCTTCTAGCCGTTGGCTCGGCCACGTGTCCCGCGCAGATCGCGCGGCCGACCGTTGGCCCTGCCGACCGTTGGCTCACCGGACAGTCCGGTGCACACCAAACAGTCCGGTGAATTATAGCCGTACGTCGCCGGTGAATTCCCGAGAGCGGCCACTTCGCTCGAGCCAGCCTGGCGCACCGGACACTGTCCGGTGCACCACCGGACAGTCCGGTGATCCCAGACTGAGCAGAATCTTGGCTGCTCGAGCCAAGACATTTTCAATTGGATTTTTCCTGTTTCCAGCACTTAGACACAATACATTAGTCTATAAAACAATGTACTAAGTCTGAGAAACACACTTTTATCCTTGATTTGTACTTTGTCCACCTTTTTACACTTAGGCACTTGTGTTGGACACTAAATCACCAAAATACTTAGAAATGGCCCAAGGGCACATTTCCCTTTCACTAACGCCTAGCAAGCCCTTTGCGGGGGTGCTGGCGTCATCAGTCCGCTTGGGGTTGGCACGTTGAGGGGAAGCGACACCCGTCGTTGTCTCAGGCGCGAGGACAACACCCGACATGTCCCCCGCAGGGGTGCCGGCGTCGTCGACTCGCCCTGGTCCGACAGCTGACGAGGTGCCGCCTCCTGCTTGGCCACGGTTGCCCCGTCTCCTCCTCCTGCGGCGAGGAGGGTGGCGGGGCGAACCCGGGTGCTCCTCTTCTGCCACGGGGGGAAGTCGTCGTCGAGTTCGCCGCCGCTGGGCGAGCCAACGACCGTCGTTGTTGTCGTGCTGTGCGGGGAGGAGTACCATGTCGTAGCCACCATCGCGAGACATGAACTCGAGACTCCCGAAGCGGAGCACCGTCCCGGGCTGAAGAGGTTGCTGAAGACTACCCATCTGGAACTCAACGGGAAAGCATTTGTTAACACGCAGCATTCCCCTACCTGGCGCGCCAACTGTCGGCGTTTCAGACCCGCGTGGTCCCTGGACCGACTAGTGAATTTGTCGCTGCGTGTCCCTGCCCAGATGGGTTGATGCAAGATGGAACACAAGGGGAAATGAGGCTTATATTATCTTGCACCAGGGTGCTCGTAGTAGGGGTTATAAGCGTCGCTAGGGGGCGAGAGAGAGAGAGAGTCTGGCCCTGTTGTCTTCTCCCGTCTCCTTTTTCCTGTCCCTCCCTTAGACATCCCCTTTTATAGACACAAGGAGATGGCCCAGCTGTACAACGGGGGTGTAGCTATGTGCTACGTGGCCAGCGGAGAAGTGCCTGAGCGCTGTGTACATGATAACGTGGCCGTCGGAGAAGTGCTTGAGCCCTGTAGAAGCACAGCTGGCGGTGCGGCAAGGATCCTGCTGACGTTTCCTTGCTTCCGTAGGGAGCTTGAGAGCCACCGACGTCATGGACGCACGCGGGGAGCCATCATTACCTGTTACCGGGGCAATCCAGATGGGACGCCGGTCTTGTTCCTTCATAGCCTGAGCTAGCTAGGGGTAGGGTAATGATGTATCCCTTGTGGTGCGGTCGGTCCGAGCCTGAGGTCGGGCGAGGCGGAGACTTCTCCTGAGGCCGAGGCTAGGGCCGGGCGAGGATGTGATTCCTCCCGAGGCCTAGGCTGAGGCCGAGTCCTAGGGTCGGGCGAGGCGGAGACCTCTTTCCGAGGCCGAGACTGAGGCCGAGGCCTGAGGTCGGGCGAGGCGGAGCTTCCTATTGCGCCCGAGACTTGGTGGTTGGCACAGTAGCCGGAGCGGGGCGAGCGGCTGTCTTCCTGTCAGGTCGGTCAGTGAAAGGGCGAAGTGACTGCGGTCACTTCGACCTTGCCGACTGAGGCGCGCGTGTCAGGATAAGGTGTCTGGCGATCCCTGCATTGAATGCGCATGCGATGCGGTCGGTTGGCAAGGCGATTTGGCCAAGGTCGCTTGCACGACAAGGTTTGCCCAGGCTGGGCTTCGGGTGAGCCGAGGGTGCGCCCACTGCCTGAGGAGGCCCTCGAGCGAGGCGTGAATTTGTCCGGGACTACTGTTCCTGCCCGAGGCTGGCCTCGGATGAGGCGAGATCGTGTCCCTGAGGCTTCAACCCTAAACTGTGCTTACCGGTTTTTTATGGCTTGTCCTGAAGGTGCTTTTCAGCCGCGTTTTAGGAGTGTTGGGGGTACCCCTAATTACGGTACCCGACAAGAACATTAACTATCTGCAACAGTTTTACAACAGTTATATATATATATATATATATATCATCTCCTTAAATATTACTCTCTCTATTTGTTTTTATTTGTCGCCGGTTAGTACAAAATTGAACTAAGTGACGTCAAATAAATAAAAAGATTGTAGTATTTTTTATCACCCTCTAAAAGATTTCATCTCCCATAAATCTCAACCCTTACGGCAGTTTCCTCTAGATTCATCCTCTATACATAATACACTATATTTTTAATAGATTTTAAATTAGTTTTTTCACATATGTATTTATCATAGTCTAAAGTGGCACGAACATATTAATTTTGTGTTAATTCATAGGCTAGAATACAAAAAAATAGGAAAAATGAGAATACTCTAGATTCAAAGGCAAGAGTACATACCCCTAAATTTAAAGCGCAATATAAGAACAATTGAGGTGGGTTTTAGAGTGTCCCTAAAACTTGATGGGGGAGGGGCAACTTTAGGTGATGCGCTGCCTATAGTCTTACATTTCTTTGTTGAGCGGCACGCAGAAGTAGGAATGGCAATCAGGCGGATAGTATACGGATATATAGTTCGCGAATCTATACATGCGAGACAAAACTTAACTCATACCCGTATCAATAAATGATCGTGATCCATACTCGTACCCGCCCGTCTACTACAATTTTAGCATTCAATAATGAACAACAATTTCATCACATTTCAAAATAATTATCATATCAACAACATCAAATGATAATTTCAGCACCAAACATGTCATGGATAAAAAATTGAAAAATGAGAATTTATGATAATATATTAAATCCGGATGACCCGCATATCAGATATGCATTGGGTAATGGGTATCGTGAAAAAAATTTGCGGATACTTTATTATATCCATAACTATATCCGCAGATACCTAATTCCACCATACTCATATCTAATAGATAAAATCTGCGGTTATTTACTCATACTCGTACCCATTGCCAGCCCTTCGCATAAGTTCGCAGTCAAGTAAATATATGTTGAATTGATGATTTAGTAATGTATACAAGCCTACAATGTCAGAGTATCAGTAATACGGATTACTGTGCTACTGATGTATCAGTGGCAATCAGGCTGGCTTTATTAGGTTGTTAGAAAGAACATAGAAGAAATCAGAGTTGGGATCTCCAAATAACATCACTGTAATAATACAACAACAATGTACTCCCTCTTTTTTTTGTCGTGTTTTAGTTAAAAAATGAACTTGCGGACGGCAAATATTCGAAATCGGAGGTGGTAATAATTTAGTGCTTCAGGCGATATTCCGGTGAAGCAGATACAGTCACTTTGCTGCAGGACGATTCGCTGGAAGATCCGATGCTCGGAAAGACTTCTCGAGCAGCTGAGGAACAGTTAGTTTCAGCTCAAAGGTCAATTTCTGAAGCACATAAGAGAGGGTTGTCACATCCTGCATGGCACGATGCGCGCTCCCTGTGAGTGGGATTTTGTAGCGTTCCCTCAGGTTCTTCAATGACACAGAACTGAGTTTTGACCCTGCAAACCAAAATAGATGGGATGTTTAAAATGCATCTAATTTCATATTTTCATCCCACAAGCACTTAATCACAAAATTGTATTTCTATTGGCAGAAACAGCTAAATAACAAAACAAAGTTTAGCTTGCTAGTTCATCAACAATAACGATGCACAGTACATTGCTGTATTTCATCAATTATTTTACTGGAAAAAAAGCTCTTCAGAACAATATGCCTATGCAAGGAAATGGAAAACATGACAAGAGAGCATACCATTAGAATCGACCAATTGTTTTGCGATAGGAAGAGTATCTACAAAGAGCCAATCACCAGGCATTTCTATTTTACACCGTCGAAACTCAAACATGAGAAAGGGTACGTCAAAGGAACGCCCATTATGAGCAACCCAGAGAACTGGTTTACCGTCCATTTGACGACTCCACACATATTGTAGCAGAATGGGAATAATCTCTCCAAATCTGCATAGCCATACATGAGATGAGACCACCATGATTATAAAAACAAATGTGTAAACAATAATAAAGAGTAACCATGTTTCAAATGAAATGTAGTTAAGAATGAAGTCACAAATTTCCTCTAGGAAGTAACATATGGGAGATTGATCCTAGTACATAGTTCTTTCGTCACATGACCGCATTGTAACAACATAATACTGCCTTATTCCCTCATCCCATATTCCCATGGTTATAAAGTAATGATATTCGAGCATGTTAGCAAGCAACGGAAAACAAAAACACAGGATACATGGGATAAATGGATCCTCAATTTCAGTCTATTTTAGTGGCACGCTTGCTAGTAAACTAAGAATGATACTTGCCATATTTAGCATTAAGAAGCATGAACATACCTTGGAACATCAGGCCTGCAGAGCATACTGTTGTTAATACCATGAACATATGTATTTTTCACATCTTTCTCAGGATTTATGAGTGTCTGAAAAGTGCTATTCTTTCCCCCCATAAGATCACGGACAGCAAACTCAATAATTCTGTCATCACGACGTGAGAAGCCAGTAGTTTCAATATCAAAAACAAGGATAGTTGCAGGCCATTCGGTCTTGACTTCAGAAAACTCTTCCTCAACATTGTAGCAATGAAGTGATTTAAGCTGCTCAAGCTCTGACTGCTTGAACACTTCAATTGATGATTCAACCGATTTACTGTGCAAATGGCGGCCATTGCTAAATGACTGCTTACTTCCTTTTCTTGTGCTTCTTGCTAGCACTGTTGTACTAGGAGGCCTACTTTGATGTATTCTGCTTGAGAGGAAAGTTTCATATATCAATCTGCTATGGTATTTAAGCCATCTGACACTGCAAGTGTCTCCTATAGAGTTCCTTAGTAGATGGAACCTCGCACAGCAAATAGAAGACAAAGACATTGCAGAAACTAATGGATGGGGCATCAAAGGTATTGCTACTCCTATTCTTCAGTAGCTAGTTTTCACTGAATATTGGATAACCCTTCAATGCTAATCCTGAAATGATAAGCAAAAATAAGTTTTATCAGAAAATTAAACTGATCCAGGATCAGAAATGAAATACATATCATGTCTACACAAGTAATCATAAAAAAAAGCCCAAAACAAGACAGCAAAGCAGTTTCACATTTCACACATATGAAAATGTAAGGGTACTGAATGGATCATAAAACACAAACCCAACTTAGAGATTTTGATCTTTCTCACTAATCACTTGCATTACTTCAGAGTGTACAATACACATGCATGTGTCTGTAATCTAGCCCTTCTTTCCTTGGTTCCCTGTGATGTGCCAAAGAGCTAAAGTAGTAACCAAATGTCCAAATGTTTCATTCTCATAGAAATTACATTTTTTTTCATTGCTATGCAGCAGCACTGCAGCAGAACCAGCATCAAAATCTCTGGATGGAAAAAGTAATTAGATCAGTTGTATTCCCTTGGAACTGCTCGTTTAGTATTAGCTGGATCGCATCTGTATTGCTCAGGAAAAGGGCTACCAGTAATCCTTGCAGGAGCAGCATCCGCTTTCAAACTGGTGAAATCGAATTCTATCCCTCAAAATAATAACACGACAAAGTACCTTTGAGACTATCTTAATCCATTCATGACAATCACTGCAAATCTGCAAATTCTTGGAAAGCATTATTGCTGTCCCTGGACCAATCTTCAGGATACTATATAAGCCACTGCTAGCTTGTCACTATGGAAGGTAAGGTTTTCTTCTCTTTCCTCCTCTGAGACATCTTTTGTTACTGGATCAGTCAATGGAGCATAACCTTCAACCTTAGCTCTTTTTACGTAATCCACGCAGCACTAGGTATATATCCTCAGTGTCAGGATGAGATCTACCACCAGCTTAAATTCATGGCTGCTCCCCCCTAACTCAACCCGGCTCAAGTCTTTGCTCTTCCTAATTTCCTTTTGTTTCTTCTGTTTCCATACTTCCTCTGAATCATTCCATCTATTTGCTGATGAGTACCTGTTTGAAAGAAGGGCGTAAACCACACTGTCATGGCATGCCTCATGCTCAATAGTGACCAAACCTAATTCTGTTTGGCAATATATGCAACAGGTGCTAAGCAATGCCCTCCAATACACCATCAGGCTACATTCATCGACATTACCAACTTGTATGCCTCATCCAGCAACCCAGCTCGCAATGACATATCCACCAATACACCATAGTGCTCAACCTCTGGCGTGATAGAATACTCTGGAGTAATTGATCTGAAGTATTGGCGAGCCTATTCAACCATGCCACAGTGACTGCATGCTGTCAAGAGTGCAACAAACATAACCCCCATCAGGAACCAGATCTTCACTTTTCATCTTGTGGAACAAAACCACTATGTCGGATCCAAGAACATGTGATGCCAAGCCATTAATCATTTTATTCCAGACAGGAATATGGTTTCTCTTGACTTTGAATATCTCAGTTCCCACATCAATTCTTCCACATTTGGCATACATGTCAACAAGTGTTGAGCTCAAGAATGATTCATTTCCACTGCCAGTCGAGTCATCAGGTGATGCGCCCACACTCCATGTTAGAGTATATGCTATGTGGGTCTAGGCCCATGTGGCCCATGTACATCACTATATTGCTACCCATTAGGGTTAGCCTGAGAATGTAACGTATAGTTTCCAATATGGTATCCGACCGCTAGGTTTCCTCCCGCTCCCTCCAGCCGCCAGCTCCCTGCTGGCGCCGCCACCTCCCAGGCGCCGCCGCCCCTGGCAGCCGTGGCCGGCCCCTGCACTCCTCCCTCCCTCTTCTCTTTCTGCCTCCCTGCCGACCGACGCCGCTGGGGTTCGCGCCAGCCGTGTGCGCGTTCAAGTGCCCGCGCGTCCAAGTGCTCGGCCGACCCGAGCGATCCCGGCCGCCCCTGCCCGACGCCCTCCGGACCTGCGCCGCGCCCTGCGCACCACGCCGCGAGCGCTCGACGCCCGAGCCGCACCTTGCCCCGCGCCACCCGACCGAAGCCGCCGAGCTGCGCCCCTTCCCCTACAGCGGGTGCGCCACTTTTCAACCCAGCGGGCGCACCGCCGTCCTCTGCTCTGCGCGCACCTCCTCCGCGCGCACGCACCGTCGCCCGTGCGCCGCAACCTCGCCTTCTCCCATGGCTGGCGAGCAGCGGCCACTCTCCCCCTCCACCTTCCCTCCCCTCCGGGCCGCCTCCCCTAGCAAGCACGCCGCCGCTGGGGGTGCCGTTACAGGGGCTTGGGGTTTGCCGGCGTGGGGGCGGGGCCCCGCGACACCAGTGGGACCCTCCTCACCGCTGCAAGCAGCGCCATGGCCCTTGCTGCTGTGACGGATGTGGTTCCCGCGGAGGTTGCCAGTACGGTGGACCCTCCTCCGTCAATTCCACCGTCGCTGATTGTCGATCCACCTCCGGTTGTTGATCAGCCGCCTCCACCGGTCGCCCACCAGGGACACACCGTCGCCGCCCTCACTGCTGCCCGTGCGGAGCACGCAGTGCGACAGGCCCGCCTGCGGGAAGCGGCCCTCGTGTGGGAGCGCGAGCGCGAGGCCGCCGATTCTATCACTGCTCAAATTGCCGCGGCGGAACAGCTCCTCGCTTCACATGCGGCACACGACGGCGGGGCCACCTCCTCTGACACCGTGGGCGGTGTGTACGGCGTCCCAACCGCACCGCCCGTCGGAACCGGCCCTGCACCATCCCCTCGGTGCTTTGGCATGACCCGGCTGACCCGCTTGTGGCTCAGCTCCACCTTCAGGCTGGGAGTGTCCAAAACATTCGCCTCATGGTTCCTGTCGTCCTGGAGCCCAAGTCGTCGTCCTACGCACGCTGGCAGGACCTACTCCTCCTCACCCTTCGCCGCTACGCTCTAGATGACCACGTCCTCTGCGACCCCACCGGCGGGGCACCGGCTGCCGCGTGGGTGCGCCTCGACAGCATCGTGCTCACCTGGATTGTGGGGACGATCTCTGGTGACCTCCACAGCCTCCTCCGGAACCTCCCTCACGCTCGGGCGGTTTGGCTTGCCATCGAGGGTCAGTTCCTGGGCAACGCCGAGGCCCGGGCTCTCCGTCTTGACGCAGCCTTCCACACCTTCGTCCAGGGAGACCTCACCGTCAGTGAGTACTGCCGCAAGATGAAGGCCATGGCGGACTCCCTTGGCGATCTAGGCTGCCCCGTGGAGGACCGCAACCTAGTCCTCAACGTTCTTCGCGGCCTCAGTGATCGCTACACCCACCTCCGGTCGTTGATCATGCGCCAGCGCCCCTTCCCTACCTTCCTCCAGGTCCGCGACGACCTCGCCCTGGAGGAGATCACTCTGGGCACTCAGGCTACCTTGATCTCCGGCTCGAGGTCCTCGTCCTCCTCGACAGCTCTGGCGGCTCTCACCCCGACCCGTCCTCCTACTCCGTCTGGCCATCGTCCCCCTGAGCCGCACATGGGAGGCCGGGGTCGCGGTGGCGGCGGTGGGGGCGGTGCTGGTCGTCGCCGCCGTGGTGGCCGCGGGGGTGCGGGTGGTGCTGGTCCCCGCGGGGGTGCCCGTGGCAGCGCACCGGCACCGGGACCCCAGCAGGGTGCGCCTTGGCCCACTTTCCACCACCCGTGGTCAGGGCACATCTCCATGTGGCCGTTCCAGGGGCCTGTTTCTGAGGCTCGTCCCCCGGTGGCCCTGTTCGCTGGTGCACAGCCGGGGTTCACCTCACCGTCAGGGTTCGCCGTCCCTCTCCGTCGCCCTGGACTCCGTCGCCTGCCGCTTCATCGTGGCCCACGCCTCCGACTACTCCACCGTCTGGGCTAGTTGGTTGGGACGCGACCGCCCTGGCTGCCTTCCAGACTCCCACTCTAACTTCACCACTGGGTCCCGAGTGGATCGCGGACACCGGTGCTACCTACCACACCACTCCGGACCCTGGTATACTCACCTCTGTGCGCCCTCCTCCTTCCTCTCTCCCTTCGTCTATCATGGTGGCGAATGGCTCATGTCTCCCTGTCACATCTGTGGGTGCCACCGGCCCTCTCGACTCTTTTCGCATGCCCGATGTTCTTGTCGCTCCTTCTTTGGTCCACAATCTACTTTCTATTTGTCGGTTTACTACTGATAACTCTTGTTCTGTTGAGTTTGACTCCTCTGGTCTTACTGTGAAGGACTCGGCAACTCGGCGCCCCCTCCTCCGATGTGACAGCACCGGCTCTACACCATTCGGCTTCCGCATGCCACATCTTCTTCGTCTTCGCCACCTGACACAGCTGCTGTTTTTGCTGCCACTACGACTTCTACCACCTGGCATCGTCGCCTTGGTCACCCCGGACGCAATGCCTTGATGCAGCTTACTCGTAGTGCCACTATCCCATGTACTCGATCCCCTGAGGAGCATTTATGTCATGCGTGCCAGTTAGGTCGCCATGTTCGTCTTCCATTTTCCTCTTCTTTCTCGCATGCTACTCATGCATTTGATCTTGTACACTGCGATTTGTGGACTTCTCCCATTACTAGTATGTCGGGTTACAAATACTATCTTGTCGTGCTTGATGATTTTTCTCATTATGTGTGGACGTTTCCGTTGCGTGCCAAGTCTGAGACTTTCACCACCCTCCGTCACTTCTTCGCCTGGGTGTCCACTCAGTTCGGCCTCACCCTTAAGGTCGTTCAGTGTGACAACGGTCGTGAGTTCGATAACTCCGCCTCCCGTGCCTTCTCTCTCCCACGGGATGCAGCTGCGGATGTCTTGCCCATATACCTCCCCCCAAAACGGCAAGGCTGAGCGCATGATCCGCACGACCAACGACACCATCCGCACTCTTCCTCTCTAGGCGCACCTCCCGGCACGTTTCTGGGCCGAGGCCCTTCACACCTCGACTTACCTCCTCAACCGTCTCCCTTCTACTGCGTGCCCGGCCCCCACTCCTCACCAGGCACTCTTCGGTTCCCCTCCACGCTATGACCACCTCCGTGTCTTCGGGTGTGCTTGCTACCCGAACACCGCTGCCACCGCTCCTCACAAGCTAGCACCCCGTTCCACCCTCTGTGTGTTTCTCGGGTACTCCCCGGACCACAAGGGCTATCGCTGCCTTGACCTCTCCTCTCGCCGGATCCTCATCTCTCGCCATGTGGTGTTTGATGAGTCCGCCTTTCCCTACTCCACCACCACACCACCCTCCTCCGACCCTGACCTGGACCTCTTCACTCTCTTTCCGACTGACGCGGTGGTCGAGCCACCTATTCTTCCTCTATCTGCAGGTCCTCGCTCATCGCCTGTCGGTCCTACTCCCGGCCCGGTGCCTTGCCCGTGTCCGGTAGTGTCGCCTGCGGTGGTGTCGCCTCTCCGCGGCGCCCTGTCTCCGATCGCCTCCGGGCCGAGCGGTGGTGGTGGGACTGCACCGCCTACGGGGCTGTCAGTACCAACCTCTCTGGCTCGCTTCGCCCAGCCGGTGCGGGTCTACCAGCGCCGACTGCCGCCACCGGGGTTCGCCCCTCAGCCGTCGCCGTCACCGCCGGTGGCCCAATCCCCGCCAAGGACACCTACACCTCCGCCGCAGCCACTCACGGCACGTGCCGCGACGCCGATGTACCACCCCCCGCTCCTTCACCGCGACCCGCAGCACGTCCACCCGATGGTGACGCGGCACGCGGCTGGTACCCTGCGGCCCCGAGTCCTGGCGGCCACGACCGGAGACTCGCAGGTTTCTCCGGTACCCTCCTCCGTCCGCACCGCCCTGCTGGACCCCCACTGGCGTCGGGCGATGGAGGAGTACGCGGCGCTCGTCGCCAACCAGACATGGGATCTGGTGCCCCGTCCGCCCGGCACCAACGTCGTCACCGGCAAGTGGCTCTGGACGCACAAGCGGCGGGCCGATGGTTCCTTGGAGCGGTACAAGGCTCGCTGGTCCTTCGGGGTTTCACTCAGCGCCCCGGAGTCGACTACGATGAGACCTTCAGCCCGGTTGTGAAGCTGGCCACCGTTCGCACGTGCTCTCGCTGGCCCTTGCTCGCTCCTGGCCCGTTCACCAGCTCGACGTCAAGAACGCCTTCCTGCACAACGCCCTCACCGAGACCGTCTACTGCTGTCAGCCGGCGGGATTCATGGACTCCTCTCGCCCTGACATGGTTTGCCGGCTCAACAGGTCCCTCTATGGCCTCAACAGGCCCCTCGGGTGTGGCACTCCAGACTGGCTACGTACCTCGTGACACTGGGCTTCGTGGAGGCCAAGTCCGACATGTCTCTGTTTGTCCACCATCATGGAGCCGAGACTGCCTACTTGCTCCTCTACGTGGATGACATTGTCCTCACCGCCTCCAGTCAGTCACTTCTTCGTCGCCTCGTCGACGCGCTCCAACGGGAGTTTCCGGTCAACGATCTGGGCGTGCTGCACCATTTCCTGGGGGTCACTGCTGAGCCTCGGCCCTCAGGACTCCTACTTCACCAGCGGCAGTACACTCTTAACATTCTGGAGCGGGCCAAGATGATTGACTGCAAGCCCTGCTCTACCCCAGTCGACACGCAGGCGAAGCTATCTGAGGACACGAGTGACCTAGTCGAGGACCCTACCGGGTACAGGAGCCTTGCCGGTGCCCTTCAGTACCTCACCTTCACTAGGCCGGACATCTCCTACGCCGTGCAGCAGGTCTGTCTCCATATGCACGACCCCCGAGAGTCCCACCTCGCGTCTCTCAAACGCATCCTCCGCTACCTCCGGGGCACCGTCGACTACGGGCTGCTTCTCCACCGGTCTACCTCCTCTGACCTGGTCGTCTACACCGACGCTGACTGGACCGGGTGCCCGGACACTCAGCGCTCCACCTCCGGCTTCGCCGTCTTCTTCGGTGGCAACTTGGTGTCCTGGTCATCGAAGCGCCAGCCGGTCGTCTCCCGCTCGAGTGCCGAGGCGGAGTACCGTGTTGTGGCCAACGGCGTGGCGGAGGCTGCGTGGCTCCGGCAGCTCCTCGCCGAGCTCCACAGTCCACTCTCCAGGAGCACGTTGGTCTACTGCGACAACGTCAGCGCCGTCTACCTCTCCACCAACCTGGTGCAGCACCAGCGGACTAAGCATGTAGAGATCGATCTACACTTCGTCCGCGATTATGTCGCCGCCGGTACTGTTCGGGTCCTCCACGTCCCGACCACCTCCCAGTTTGCTGATATCTTCACCAAGGGCCTTCCGTCCTCGACCTTCGCCGAGTTTCGCTCCAGCCTCAACATCAGTAGTGACTAGTTGCGGCTGTGGGGGGATCCTATGGTGTGATGTACGGTGTGGTGTACGTCTTCCTTTGGTTTCCTTTTGAGTCCAGTCTGTGAACTCCGCTGCGACGGATGTTCAGACTGCGGGGGGGGGGGGGGGGGGGGGGGGGGGGGTTAGAGTATATGCTATGTGGGTCTAGGCCCATGTGGCCCATGTACATCACTATATTGCTACCCATTAGGGTTAGCCTGAGAATGTAACGTATAGTTTCCAATACTCCATATCAGCGAGCACCAGCTCGAGCACATGCTGACAGAACTAAGGAGAATGAGAAGCAATCAGGCACAAGGCCTGAACTGACCAACCAGCTAAAAAGATTCATTGCTTCTTTCAGGTGTGAGGTCCTTACTGCACCTGCAATCATTTGAGTTCCATGAGACCAGACAGACAACCTCTTGAAAATCTGATATGCCTTATCTAGCTGTCCGCTCTTCAAGAATCCCATAAGCATCAGATTGCCATGGAAGGGATCGGTATTCCACTCTAGCATTGACCAAAGTAGTTCATGCGCTTCCAACATGTGATCATGAGCAATATAACTTGAAACAGAGGAGGTGTTATATACTGATTAGATAGCAACCCCACTTTAGTGAGATGGCAATGGATTCAATGGAAGCATAGAGGTCTGAGCATTTTGCACAAGCTCTGAGAAGGAGAGCATAAGTTCTGTAATCAGGGCAGAAAGCGGTGAAATGGAGCAAAGTGCTATAGTCCATAAGTGACTACTGACTTGTGGAGAGCCTTTCTCTAAAGAAGCTGAGGATGGAGTTGCCATATCAAAAGAAGATTCTATAGGGATGTTTCTTCCAACAGTTCGTGTAAGACATAGTGCGAACAAGCTTCTGAAAGGGAGTTCGCTACATGAAGGAGAGAGAAAAAAACACACTATGCAGCTAGTTTTTAAAGTCCTCCTGCAACCTAATTTTTCCAGAATGAAGTTGGACAACACCTAAATCACATAGTAGCAAACTAGCAACTAAGATAATCAGTCAACATGAACTCTATGCTCTTTAACTATCCTGAAATGAACGAGTAAAATGGCCATCAAATTTTGTGCATGAAGTTATCAAAAACACAAAGTATAAGAATATTGGACACGGAGCAGCCACATTTCCCTGGTAACTAATTATCATCTTTGTAATATGAATCGCATGGCGGTTGTTTATACGATTTAAATCAAGCAGATACATTCGATGCTAAAAACAATGGTAGACCATAAGTCATTTCACATCTAGTCCTTGTCTTGCTCCACTACACTCGTACGGTCGTACCATAATTTATATCTCCAATTTGCAGGGAGTACTTCTTAAACGTTACAGTTCAATAGCAATCATATGCTCAACAAATCGCCGATTTGCAGGTCATGATACAGAAATCCATGTGGCCCGATAGAACTAGGGGCAAATATAGGAAGCATCCGTTGAACTATCTAAACAGCACATGCACATTCGTACTTAAAAAACATCAACGGAAACCAACTAACAACTAGCGAACCTGGGTACAAGAAAAGCTCAACGGCTGACGCAGCGATGCATCCCAGATGTTCGACCAGTGGCGGAGGACGTGACAAAATCAAGGTGTTGCTAACGCAACGACGAAAAAATTCACTATACACCAAAGTAATTCATGGCTAGGAAAGTAATTCACAACACAATTTAAAGAAATCCTTTTTGTTAAATAACTACTACGGCGAAGCAGGATGAGCTAAGCTTAACACTAATGAGATATAAAGCACTTAAAACATTAATCCACACAACAAAAATAGTACACACTGAATACCAAGTACAGCAGTTATCTAAGTATCATCATAAACAACAATTCTATCCTATATAAAGTCAAGTATTGTTTGGCACAAGATAATGGTTTCCTGAAATCTAGAAGGAAGCTATAGTTGGTTCAATATAAATAGAATCAAACGTTCTAAAGTCTATTCTTCATAGAGGAATTACAACATACCTTAAAGGATAGCTAACCATCAAGATATTATTCTTACGACAGAAAATTGTTTATAGTATGAGAATTGATTCCCAAGTTAATGCGCGCGCTTTCACTTTGGAAATTCAGAACAGCAGTGATACTGATACCCTGAAGCCTTTTGAAGTATCAGAAACTTAACTGAATTGTAAGGTAAATGAAAGTGTAAATGCAAGGCAACAAATCTAAGCAGAAAGCACCAATCAGACAAGCTTGCAGCATTCACCAGTGAGACGTCGTTCACCGACGAGCAACGACGGCGGCCCGGGCGAGACGGCGGGTGGCGGACACACACGCGTGGAGCTTTGCTGCGGCGCCGCGCCACGCGCAGACCTGGGGAAGGCCGACGAGAGGCTAGTTCTCTGGTGAGCTGCTACGGGCGGGCGGGGCCGAACCGGCGAGGGGCAGTTCGCGCCACCGTGGACAGCCTGTCGGGGCCGAAGTGGACGAGACACGGGGCGACCGCCGCGCTGCTACTTAGGCCACACCGCCTCAGCTTAAGGGCCGTCGGATGATTCGGCCGGTGCGGCAGGCGGGCGGGCGCCGCGCGGCAGTGGCCGAGGGGCGAGGTTGAGTGGATGACGGAGGCGGCGGGCGCAGGCAGGTGCGCCACGGGCTGCGGCTGGTCGGTCTGTGTGCGGGAGCGCGATGCGAAGACACTAGGGCTTTTTTTTACTTTGATTTCTGGACCATACTGGGCCCTCCGCCCCTGTGTTCGACGAAATGCTCCACCGAAAAACAACCAAAGAGTGCATCAATGGAGTCCCAGCAAAGGTTAAAGAAGGTACCTACGAACCGGACGAGGCAACCAAGATCCAAGGCGGCGAAAGAGCCCAAAGAAACCGGAAAATAAAGCGGCAGAGAACGCACTAATACAGGATGGGGTGGGGAAGAAGCAAGGGACGCTACGGAAGGGACATTCCTTGCGGGGATGCCAAGACGAGCGAGGGAGGGACGACCGGACGAGGGGGCGAGCGAGCGAGGGAGGCGTGGAGGAGAGGAGCGACGGGAGTGGCGAGCGGAGAGGAAGGAGGAGTGGGGGTTCGGGAACCGGAGACCGGGCGGGGGCGGGGGCGGGGGCGGGCGCCCGTTGTTGGCGGATCCACCGCACCGCACCGCACCGCGGGCGTGGTCTACTGGTTTCCTGTTTCTGCAAGTGGCACGTGCTTCCGCCGTGATTAGGACACTGGGAAGCGCTCGCTTTGAAATGGTTGGTTGGTTTGGCTCTCGGCCTCTCGCTCGGTGGACGGTGGTAGATGTTGCGTGTTGGCAGCGGGCTGGGCCGTGTATCTGCCGGGCCGTTTGGTCCAGAAGATCACAGGCCTACGAGTGTCTGTGTTTCGGTGTGAAATGGGGATTAGCATCATTGGGTCCATAGCAGTGTGGGTGGGCTTAGAGCATGCCAACTGTTATGTAAAAAAGTTCCTAAATCTCAGTTTAAAAAATTATTAGAAAAATTGTCTCTAATAATACTCTAAACGATGTTGCTAAATTTTAAAAGTTGTTATTTTATCTTTTCTTGTCCTCACATTTGGCAAAACCAAGAGGGATTCCTCAAAACACTTTTTCGTGCGAAATTAGTGTTCTATACCTTCTGTTTTTGTTCTCTTTTATTTTTTATTAATAAACTCCGGGCTACTATGTGGGAAAAAATTGTTGCATGTTAGACTTTTTATTTCTGCAATTTAGGTCATATTTAGAATCGATTAATCATAGAGATTTGTGTCTATTTTGGATGCGGATTTTTCTGTACGTAGATGTTAGAACCATTGCAAGAACAATATCATGTTTGATGGGAATAACATAAAACTTTCTAGAACGTGAGAGGGAGAGGGGTTTTAACTGACATAATTTGAAATATTTGGTAGCTAAAAATAATGAACTACTAGATAATACATATTTTTTACTTCCTACTATTATTTAGCAACTCCTCACATCTGTCATTAGAGAGATTTTTTATAAAACTATTGGAGATGCTCTTACGTGTCTTGAGTTTAATTAACTTGGGCCCTTTATTGATGAGATGAGAGGTCCGGTTTGTTCCTCAGCTTCTTAAAATGCAGGTAAACTTCTTTTTTATTGTGAACAAATGATGGGCAAACCAATCGCCATGCATAGTCACGGAGTTGGCAGCGGGGACCTATTCCTCACCACAAATGGAATGGTGATGTAGTGATGTACAGCCAATGTTAGGTTAAGCAGTCCGGCACAAATCGAATGGTGATGAGAAGTCAACTGAATGATGTTTAGTTTGCAGCAATAATAGCACGTTGGTAGGCAACGTGATGCTCTATTGCTCGGCACGTATTCATGCATGACGTGCATACGGAGCTTATTTTATCCGTAAATTTTTTTCTTTTCTTTTTTTTCCCCGTAAATCTCTGCTCAGAATGGAAGCATGCTAGTACGGCTCTTGATTCTCAACAAATTGGAGGAATGAAAGCCACGTATAATTTCTGAAAGATCTTTCAGTAACAAAAGATTTGAATATTTTAGCAACCTGATCACCGGCAAGAACGCGGTGCTATGTAAACATGGATACGGTTCTGCAGGTTTGACACTTCAGCTTTCACTGGGTATATGCCCGTGCGTTGCAACGGGTAATACTGATACAGCCATAGATCATTGATTAGTGAGGTAATCAACCGGCAGGGTGACACTTGTGTATGTATAGATCATTGTTTAGTGATGTTATCAACCAAACTTTATGCGTCGGGTCAACATACGAGGGAGGTGACATTGGGAGGCAGGCTCGAGGGGCGGGGCGTCGGGTGTGTGGGATCGCGAATTACATCGGGAGGCAGATTGGAGGGCGTTAGGTGGATGGAGGCCGCGACATGTGGAACATGGCGCGGTTAGAGCGAGAGGCGGGAAGAGGTGGAGGACGGGTGCGGACAGTTCTGCCAAAGTGGCCTTAGGCGAGTCGTGACTGCGGCTGCTACCCGAGCTTGGCCTTGGATGAGTCGTGACTGCGTCTGCTGCCCGGGCTTGGCCTCGGATGAGTCGTGACTGCCTGTCCCGCCCGGGCTTGGCCTCAGACGAGTCGTGATTATGTCTCCCGCTCGAGGGTGTCCTCAGGCGAGTCATGACTGCGTCTCCCGCCGGGCTTGGCCTTGGGCGATTCTTGACAGCCTCTCCCGCCCGAGAGTGGTCTCGAGCGAGTCATAACTGTGTATTCCACCGGAGGATAGCCTCAGGCGAGTTGTGACTACTTGTCTTGCCGGAGGTTGGCCTTGGGCCAGTCGTGACTGTCTATCCCACTCGCAGATGGCCTCGAGCGAGTCATTACTGCCTGTCCCGCCCACGGATGGCCTCAGGCGAGTTGTGACTATCTGTCCCACCTGAGGATGGACACGGACGAGTCGTGACTATGTCTCCCGCCAGGGGTTTCCCTTGGGCGAGTCATGACTGCATGTCCCACCCGAGGGTGGCCTCAGGCGAGTCGTGACTGACTGTCTAGCCAGGGCTTGGCCTCGGTTGAGTCGTGACTGCGTCTCCCGTTGGGGGGTGGCCTCGGGCGAGTCGTGACTGCCTGTCTCGCCCGAGAATGGCCTCAGGCGAGTCGTGGTTGCCTGTCTCGCTCAGGCTTGGCCTCGGACGAGTCGTGATTGTGTTTCCCGCCTGAGGGTGGCCTCGGGCGAGTCATGACTGCCTCTCCCCCCGAGGATGGCCTCGAGTGAATCGTGACTGCCTCTCCCACCTAGGGTTGCCCTTGGGCGAATCATTACTGCCTTTCCCGCCCAGGGTTGCCTCGGGCGAGTCATTACTGCCAGTACCGCACGGGGTTGTCCTCGGGCGAGTCGTGTCTGCTTGTCCCACCCGAGGGTGGCCACGAGAGAGTCGTGGTTGCTTGTCCCACCTAGGCATGGCCTCGGGTGACTCGTGCCTATGTCTCCTACCCAAGAGTGTCCTAGGACAAGTCGTGACTGTTTGTCCGGTGTAGGCTTGGCCTCAAGCGAGTCGTCACTGCCTCTCCCACCCGAGAGTGGCCTCGGCCAAGTCATGATTGCGTCTCTCGCCTGGGCTTGGTCTCGGGCGACTCGTGACTGCCTGTCCCATCTGGGCATGGCCTTGAGCGAGTCATGATTGCGTCTCATGCCCAAAGGTGGCCTCGGGCGAGTCGTGACTGCGTCTCCTGCCCAGGCTTGGCCTCGGGCGAGTCATGATTGTGTCTCCCGCCCGAGGTTGGCCTCGGGCGAGTCGTGACTGCATCTCCCATCCGGGCTTGGCCTTGGGCGATTCTTGACAGCCTCTCCCGCCCGAGAATAGGGCTGGGCATTCGGTTTTTTTCTAAACTTCGGTTCGGTTTTTCAGTTTTAAAAAACTTCGGTTTTTCAAACATTAGAAACCGATCGGTTTTCTAGAAAATGAAAAACCGAGAAGTTCGGTTTCGGTTTTTTTACTTCGGTTTTTGGTAAAAACTTAATACCAAACTTATAATCAAGACAATACATACAACAAGTTTACATGATAGATTACACATAATTTTAAAAAGTAAAAATTATATAGGTACAAATATTTAGATATACATCATACATCACATACAAATAAGTGAATAACAATTTAATTGTATTATACATTTAGTTCACATAATTGAATAGTCAAATTTGAGAATTGATAAAGTTTGGTATTCGGTTTTTTCAGTTCGGTATACGGTGAAAACCGATTACGATACCAAAAACCGAACTTCTTAGATACAAAAACCGAAACTGAATCGAACTACCAAAAAACCGAAATTTCGGTTCAGTTCGGTTTTCGGTTTATGGTAAAAATGTGCCCACCCCTACCCGAGAATGGCCTCGAGCGAGTCGTGACTACGTATCCTGCCGGGGGGTTGGCCTCAGGCGAGTGGTGACTACCTATCCCGCCTGATGATGGCCACGGTCGAGTCGTGACTACTTCTTCCACCCCGGGTTGTCCTCGGGCGAGTCGTGACTGCCTATCTGAAAGTCGCCTAGAGGGGGGGGTGAATAGGGCGAAACTGAAAATCTCAAAAATAATCACAACTACAAGCCGGGTTAGCGTTAGAAATATAATCAAGTCCGCGAGAGAGGGCGCAAAACAAATCGCAAGCGAATAATGAGGGGAGACACGCGGATTTGTTTTACCGAGGTTCGGTTCTCTCAAACCTACTCCCCGTTGAGGAGGCCACAAAGGCCGGGTCTCTTTCAACCCTTCCCTCTCTCAAACGGTCCCTCGGACCGAGTGAGCTTTTCTTCTTCTCAATCAAACGGGAACAAAACTTCCCGCAAGGGCCACCACACAATTGGTGCCTCTTGCCTTGGTTACAATTGAGTTTTGATCACAAGAACAAGTGAGAAAGAAAGAAAGCGATCCAAGCGCAAGAGCTCAAAAGAACACGGCAAATCTCTCTCGCTAGTCACTAAAGGCTTGAGTGGAATTGGAGAGGATTTGATCTCTTTGGTGTGTCTAGAATTGAATGCCTAGCTCTTGTAAGTGGTTGGAAGTTGGAAAACTTGGATGATTTGAATGTGGGGTGGTTGGGGGGGTATTTATAGCCCCAACCACCAAACTAGCCGTTTGGTGAGGTTGTCTGTTCGATGGCGCACCGGACAGTCCGGTGCACACCGGATGTTGGGGGCTTGTTCTCAAATGCTAAGAGTTAAGAACAAGGCAACATAGAAAATGTTAGGTGTTAAGGTCCTTCGTCCTCCAAAACATTATATCCCCTCAGGATATAAAGAATTTCGGACGAAGGTTACAAAGGACGTACCTTCGTAAAACATAATATCAAGGAACGAAGCATTTATATCATATAAATCATGAAACATGAAATAAATATTTAAATATAATCATGGAATTATTTCCATCTTTATTATCATAAATGAATGAATATAAATGACTTCAAGTTACAAATGTACCTCTGGTCCTGAGGAAAGCAAAGGAACAAGTGTGGTGCGAAAGCAAATGGCAGGTTCGCGTGAACAGTACAGAGGTACTATTCATCTATTTATAGGCACAGGTCGCAGCCTGTGACAAATTACAATTATGCCCCTTACAAGAGTTTACAACATTGACTCAGACCTCTATGGATAAAAAGGTCATTCTATCTCTATGTCGGTTTGTAACGCCGAAGCTCCATGAAAAGGAACCTTCGGCCATCTCTTGGAGACGACTTCAGCCGAAGCTGCTTCTTCGTGTAAGACCTTCGGCGCACCGAAGCACGGCCCCAACAGTAGCCCCTTTCGCGGTGCTAGATCGTTTTTTGTAACGAGCTTGACCCGTGAAAAAAGCCTCTTCAGCTTCGGGAAGCCGAAGGTCCAAAAAACACCTTCCCTGAGCTCGTTGCGGAGAAACGATCCGGCTTCCGAGCGCGTGCCAGGCCCACCTTGCAGAGTTACTGTTTGATCTTTGCGGTCCACTGCACAGCGAGTACGAGTAACTGCCCGCTTGGTGTAAAAAATCCTGCCGCTTCGCCTTCTTACCTGCAGCACTATATAAACAGACGGGTAGGTGTGAAGTTACCACAGCATTCATTGCTATTTGCACTGTTTTGCTGCCAAAATTTTTAACCATAGCCGAAGCTTGACTCTCAGATTCGAACGAAGGTCTACCTCGACGCCTGCTTCGTCAGAAAGAAGAGCTTCGGGAGAAAAAGAAAAAAGAAAAAGGTATCTAACTTCCCCAAATTCAGAATCAAATGGCTAGAGTGCGGTCTACCGCCAGAGTTGCACGTGAGGGAGACGAAGCCGAAGGTTCGAATACTGTGCCCATCTCCGAAGCGATGCAGCGTTCCGGACTGGTGACTGCAGAAGAAATGCCTGCTGCCGAAGCAAACCCGACGACTGCCGAAGGAGAAGAAGAAAACATTGAAGGGACTGATCCCGAAGATGACTACCGTATTGCCATGCCCAGCAAACCCAGTCACTTGGACTTCGGGAAATCAACTGTTTTAAAGGCTGATCTTTCGAAGATGGTGAAAGCAGGCTATTTCAATGAAGACCAGAAGAAGCTACTTCGCTTCGGGGGAGAAGAAACCACCCCGAAGCCAGGGAAGGACGAGATTGTTATTTTCAAGAGCTTTTTAAAGGCTGGGCTTAGATTCCCTCTTCACGAGATTATTGCGGAAATACTGAAAAGGTTTGGCATCTACCTTCACCAGTTAACTCCCAACGCTATCGTTAGACTTAGCGTTTATATTTGGGCCCTCCGAAGCCAAGCAGTGGAGCCATTTGCCGACAGTTTCTGTCGAGTTCATGAGTTGCATTATCAGACCAAGGCCAGAAAAGATGGGCTACACGATAACTTCGGTTGCTACAATTTTGCCTACCGGAAAACGGCAAAGTTTCCTGTAATTAGCTACCGAAGCAAATGGCCGGCAGGCTGGAAATCGGAATGGTTCTATGTCAAAGTTGATGTCAACAAGGAGAAGCTTGTGCAAAGTCCAATCGAGCTGATCTTCGGAGAAACCCGACCCCGCTGCAACATGACGCCAGAGGGTGAAACACAGCAGGCAATGGATGAATTCGGAATTATTGCAGAGCATATCGGTACCAGGGATCTGGTCCAAGAATTCTTGGCATTCAGAGTCTTCCCTACTCTGAAAGAATGGGAAATGCCAAAGTTAAAGGGGGAGAAGAAGGAGGGGGATCTTGTCCGGCTGCCCTATCACTTCAAATTCAAGAAATACTTTAAGAAGCCCTGCCAAGAGTGGCTGGACACAATCGAGGTGATGTGCAATGAAATCCTGGGGAATTATTCCAAGAAAGAGGATCAACTAATGACAGCGGCCTTCGGCGCCCGACCGAAGCGAAGGCTGAACCGAGTGCTTGATGCCCTGGGCTTCGAGTACCCTGACTATGAGCAGTTGAACAAGGGTGCCGAGGGCCACAAAAGAAAAAGAGTGGCCGAAACTCTGAAAAAGGATGAAGAAAGACCAGCAAAAGAGAAGAAAATTCCCAAGAAAAGAAAAATATCAACTCCGAAGCGAAAAATATCCGAAGAAGAGGGGACCCCCACACCACCTTCTACCAGCGACGTGGAGGAAATTTTAAAGGTAATGACTGAACCCATGCCCACGAAGCTAAGTCCATTAGGGCTCCAACTGACGAAGCTTTTTCGAAAGGTGGACGAGCCGGATCAAACGAAGATAACCAAACCCAAGCGGCAAAGAATTATTGCAGTAACTGAAGTTATCGACAAGACGCCGCCTCGGGCATCAATTCATAAAACACCAGCTGTCGAAGGCACCGCAAACGTCGAAGTCGCACCTTCGGAGGTTGCGGCTACCGAAGCCGCTACAGCCGAAGATGTAAACTTAGAAACTACCATTGAGGACATTGACAAAATCTTGCAAGACATGGCTGCAGAAGAAGCTGGCACTGCTGCTGAAAAAACCATGGCCACAGTGCCTGGGAAGGGGAAAGAAATAGCTGAGGACACTTCGGACGACGAAGCCTACACATTCCAAAATTTAATTGGGCAAAAACTGTCGAAGGCCGAAATGGAAGAACTTAAGGACTATGCCAAATCTTGCGGCTACAAGCCAGGAGCTCTCCTATTTGGAGGTGTGGACGATGAAAAATTAGGCTGTATTCGAGACCAAACTGGAGCTAAGGTAATCGGTACTCTATCAAAGAGTATCGGTTTTCCGAAGCTAGAGACAGACATCAGCCGCTACCGACGACAACATATCGTCGGCAGCTTATTTTACTCCAACTTCAAGGTAAACAACCTTTTCTCTGGTTTTCATTGCTGTTAATAATGAAAATGTTACTAACGTAAGTTGTTTCTGTGCAGAGCATGCTACTGAGCAAAGCTCTGAAGATGCAGCAAGATTTGGAGGACAAAAAACACGAAGCTATAATTGAAAACTTAGAAAGCAAGATAAAAGAACAATCTGCTATCATTGAAAAGAAAGACTTCGAGCTCCAATCGACCGAAGGCTTGCTGGCAGAGACTGAGGCTAAAGTATCAGAGTTGAATTCGAAGCTTATTAGTGAATCAAAACAATTTGAACAGGAGAAGCTAGAGCTTAATTCGAAACTTGAAGCCGAAGTCCAGGCCAACTCAAACTTGAAGAAATCATTGACAAGCCTTCAAGACAAATGCTTGAATTTTAGCAATAATTGTATTGAACGATTAAGAAAGATATTTTACTCTGTTGGAGCTAGCAGCGGGAAGTTTAACCCTTCAGCGGAAAATTTACCACAAGCGTTCGATCATATTGAAGCTGAGATCGAAGAACTTGACGAAGTTATAGCCGGGCACGGTGACTTCTGTGCCTGGGTAGCTTCTCGGGGTACCGCTGCAGCTTTCCTGAAGGCCGGCTGCGAGCATGGAAAAATTGTCAACAGGCCCAACTTCACCCTGTCTCCATCAATCCTGGATGATATACCTGACCTCGCCCGAAGCATCTCAAATAGATTTATAAAAATGATATGGACAAAAGGCGGGCGGGAAAAGGCTGGAGACGAAGCTCGAAGTCATCTTGAACCAGTAAGAAATGATACTTCGTACTTACCTTCTCCTTTGCACTTGATTTTTACTTGCGGTACCTTGATTCATGTAGGATGACGAAGGTGAAGATGATGCTTAAGATATGTCGCCGAAGCTGTCGCCGAAGCTGAAGCTTAATGAAGATCAGTAGAAGTATACTATAGGAGAAAACTCAGGATATTTTTGTAACAACTTTTGTAAATACAATTAAACTGTTCTCAAGGAACTTTGTACATACGTTGTAATATATTCTTACCTTTCTACTGAAGCGCTTTGATGTGGACGAAATCAGTATTTTGAGCCGAAAGCGAAAAAACACCTTCCCTTCTTTTCGTACACAACGAAGCATAAGAGACCAATTCTTCTTGCCGAGCAACGAAGCCTTTCTTTTTTGTATACGACAAAGCATAAGAGGCCAATTCTTCTTTTTACCGAAGCTTTTCTTTTTTGTACTCAACAAAGCATAACGAATCATAAAAAACCACTTCGTCTTTTTGCCGAAGCAACCACTTTGGTACATAAATGCTATGAATGAATGCTTATGCATGCAAATGCCATGATGTAATGTAATGTGCAAATGAATGTCCAAAACATATATCCGAAGCCACACTCTCAGCCATTATTTCTTTGGAACCAACCACACATCAGCTCTGCATTCCCTTAGGAACGACTTTGGAGCTTCTTCGCCTTTTACTTAGGCAGTATAAGCTCTGCATTCCCTTAGGAACGTCTTTGGAGCTTCTTCGCCTTTTACTTAGGCGGTATCAGCGTTGACTTTTCGCTGTAAGCTTTGCATCCCCTTAGGGACGTCTTTGGAGCTTCTTCGCCTTTTACTTTCGGCGGAATCAGAGCTCTGCATCCCCTTAGGGACGTCTTTGGAGCTTCTCCCCTTCTTTTTTTTCAGTTTCGGCACTCGATGGTGCGTTCTCAGCTTTTTACATTTACATTTTTTGGGGGATTTTGATCTTATAAAACTAAAAAGGAAATTACAGATGATGGCCCCATTAAAAACCTTTCTCCCCCTTTAGAAAGGAAAAGGGTGCCATGAAAAAGAAAAAGAAAAAACATAAAAAGTTACATCAAGTTATACATAATATCTCCGAAGCTCATCTGCATTCCAAGACCTTGGAATTTCGTTGCCATCCATGTCCTTCAATCTGTAGGAACTAGGCCTTGACGAAGATGCTACTAAGAAAGGCCCTTCCCATTTCAATTGTAACTTGCCAACTGTATCTGGGTTGGCCACTCTCCGAAGCACCAAGTGTCCCGGCTCAATATTTTTTAGCCGGACCTTTCTATCTCGCCATCTAACTGTTTCAGCCTGGTATTTATTGATGTTTTCCACGGCTTGAAGTCTGATTCCTTCCAAAGCATCTTTTTCCACAAGGCAAGCATCTTCGGGACCTGACTCTGCCGAAGCTACTACCCTTATTGACCCAGCTTTAGCTTCTTCCGGAGTTATTGCTTCGTCACCGAATAATAATTTGAATGGGGTAAAGCCTGTAGATCGCGATGCTGTTGTATTGTGGCTCCACACCACTTTGGTCAACTGATCTGGCCACTTTCCCCTTGGTTGATTAAAGATTAGCTTCATTATTCCTGTCATTATGATGCCATTGGCCCTTTCAACAAGCCCATTCGACTCCGGATGCCTGACTGATGCAAAATGGATCTTCGTTCCAATTTGATCACAGAAATTTCTGAAAGCTTCGGAGTCGAACTGCGTTCCGTTATCTACAGTAATGGCCTTCGGTACCCCAAAGCGACAGACAATATTCTGCCAGAAAAACTTTTGGACAGTGGCCGAAGTTATTGTGGCTAATGGCTTCGCCTCAATCCACTTGGAAAAATACTCCACAGCTACTATAACATATCTTAGATTCCCTTGGGCCGGTGGTAATGGACCCAACAAGTCAAGGCCCCACCTTTGCAATGGCCAGATGGGTTGTATCAGCTGTGTCAAAGTCGAAGGTTGCTTTTGATCTCTTGCACATTTTTGACAACCTTCGCACTTTTGAACTAACTCGGCTGCATCCGAAGCTGCCTTCGGCCAATAAAACCCTTGGCGGAAAACTTTTCCAAGTAACGGCCTAGATCCGATGTGGGATCCACACAGGCCTGCATGTATTTCTTTCATTAGCTCTATACCTTCGGTCCTAAACAAGCACTTGAGCAGCGGGGCACAAACTCCATGCTTGTATAACTCCCCTTCTATCATGACATACGGACGAGCTCTTGCCTCTATCCTTTTATTATAAGCTTCGTCATCTGATAGGAAGTTACCCTGAAGGTAAGAGATTATTTCAGTTCTCCAATCTTCGCTGTAAACAGGAGAAATGTTGAGGACTGCTCTTTCAAGGAGCTCCACTGAAGGTGCCTTTATTGTTTCGAAGAAGACATCCGAAGGTAACGGCAGCCCCTGTGCTGCAGACTTGGCTAGTAAGTCAGCATGCTCATTTTGTCCTCGAGGAATATTCTTGACAGAAAATCCTTCGAAGGAGGCCTCGATCCTTCGGACCGTGTCTAGGTATTTTTCAAGCTTCGGATCTTTAGCCTTGCAACTTTTGTCAATATGACCCGAAACAACCTGGGAATCGGTTTTAAGAATCGCCCTTCTGATTCCCATTGCCTTTAGTTTCCGAAGACCCAGGAGCAGGGCTTCGTACTCAGTTATATTATTTGTGCAGCTGAAGTCAAGTCTTGCTGCATAGCAAGTTTTAACCTTGGATGGTGAGACCAACACAGCAGCTGCACCTGCTCCGAAGGTTCCCCAAGAGCCATCACAAAACACTGTCCATACTTCGGCATCTTTATTTGCTTCTTCGTTCTGAGCCCCTGGCGTCCAGTCGGCAATGAAATCTGCCAATGCTTGAGACTGGATTGAGGATCTATGCACATAATCAATGTAAAATTCATTGAGCTCCGCAGCCCATTTTCCAATACGCCCAGTAGCTTCTCTATTTCTCATGATATCCTTCAACGGCTGCGAAGAAGGGACAATAATGTTGTATGCCTGAAAATAATGCCGAAGCTTCCTGGATGCCATTAAAACGGCATACAATACCTTCTCCAGCTCTGTATAATTTTTCTTTGAGACACTAAGGACCTCAGATACAAAATATACTGGGACCTGCTTCTTAACTTGTCCATCAAACTTCTCCTGAACAAGTGCCGCACTTACTGCTGAGTGCGAAGCTGCCACATATAACAACAGAGGAGCCCCTGGCGTTGGTGGAGTTAATGTTGTTAGATCTATTATGTATTGCTTCAGCTCTTCGAAGGCTTTTTGTTGACTTGGGCCCCATTGAAAGACTTCAGCTGACTTCAGCACCTCGAAGAATGGTAAATTTCTTTCTGCTGATCTGGATATAAATCTGTTGAGAGATGCAAGCCTTCCTGTCAATCTTTGAGCCCCCTTTCTTGTGGTTGGTGGCTCCATTCGAAGTATAGCTTCGATTTTATTTGGATTAGCTTCGATTCCCTTTGTTGAAACCAAGCATCCAAGGAATTTCCCCTTCTTTACTCCGAAGACGCATTTTTCTGGATTCAGCTTCAGACCAGCTTGTCTGAAGCTGGCGAAGGTCTCCTGCAGATCAGCAATATGATTTTCTTGCTTCGTGCTTTTTACAATGATGTCATCGACATAAGTCAACACATTTCTGCCTATCTGAGACTGGAGAACCCTCGCTGTCATTCGGCTGAAACTTCCTCCAGCATTTTTGAGCCCCTCAGGCATCCGAAGATAGCAATATGTGCCACTTGGGGTTATGAAGCTTGTCTTCGGCTCATCTTCCTTTTTCATCCAGATTTGATGATAGCCTGAGTAGCAGTCCAGGAGACTCATGAGCTCTGAAGAAGCTGCTGCATCGACTAAAGAGTCTATCCTTGGCAGCGGGAATTCATCCTTCGGACAAGCCTTGTTGAGATCTGTGAAATCAATACACATTCTCCACTTGCCATTGGCCTTCTTCACCATAACAGTGTTAGCTAGCCACTCTGGATACTTCACTTCTCTGATAACTCCTGCACTGAGGAGTCTTTTTACTTCATTGCGAGCCCCTTCGGCCTTGTCATCAGACATTTTCCGAAGCCTCTGCTTTCGGGGTCTGAAGGATGGGTCAACATTGAGCGAATGTTCAATAACATCCCGATTTACTCCACAAAGATCATTGGCTGACCATGCAAAAACATCTTTGTTGTTGAATAAAAACCTTATCAAGGTTTTCTCCTGGTCTTCAGATAGTTGCGAGCCCAACAGCACCTTCTGCTCTGCTATGTCTTCACACAATAACATGGGCTTCGGCTGATCCGCTGAAGCTGCCTTCTCCCTCCTGAATTTGTACTGCTCACAAGCTTCAGCTCCATCTATGTTATGGATTGCCTTGGAGTCAGTCCAGCTTCCTTCGGCCCTTCTAGCAGCTTCCTGGCTTCCATGAATAGCAATAGGCCCTTGGTCCGAAGGTATCTTCATGCAGAGATAAGCTGGGTGAAGAATTGCTTCGAAGGCATTAAGAGTACCACGGCCAATGATAGCATTGTAAGGATACTCCATGTCAACAATATCAAACACAATTTGCTCAGTCCTTGTGTTGTTAACAAATCCGAAGGTTACCGGCATGGTAATCTTCCCGAGTGCTACAATCTGCCGCCCTCCGAAGCCACAAAGAGGGTGCGTAGCATCATGAATCTTGTCTTCAGGCTCTTGCATTTGTCTGAAGGCTTTAGCAAATATAATGTCAGCTGCACTGCCTGTATCAACTAGGACATTGTGGACCAGAAATCCTTTGATCACGCAAGAGATAACCATGGCATCATTGTGAGGATAATCCTTAAGCTGGAGGTCTTCCTGAGAGAAAGTAATTGGAATGTGGGACCATTTTGACTTGATGAAGGGTCCCTGCACTCCAACATGCTGCACCCTTCTCTGAGCCTCCTTCTTCTGCTTCTTGTTAGCCGGCTCTGAGCAAGAACCGCCTGTTATCGGGAGCACCAGCTTCGAAGCCGAAGCAGGTCCAGCTTGATTGTTGAACGAAGCCATCAGCTCAGAAAAGTGGAAGTGAGTTCACCGGAGGTGGGCGCCAATGTTGGGGGCTTGTTCTCAAATGCTAAGAGTTAAGAACAAGGCAACATAGAAAATGTTAGGTGTTAAGGTCCTTCGTCCTCCAAAACATTATATCCCATCAGGATATAAAGAATTTCGGATGAAGGTTACAAAGGACGTACCTTCGTAAAACATAATATCAAGGAACGAAGCATTTATATCATATAAATCATGAAACATGAAATAAATATTTAAATATAATCATGGAATTATTTCCATCTTTATTATCATAAATGAATGAATATAAATGACTTCAAGTTACAAATGTACCTCTGGTCCTGAGGAAAGCAAAGGAACAAGTGTGGTGCGAAAGCAAATGGCAGGTTCGCGTGAACAGTACAGAGGTACTGTTCATCTATTTATAGGCACAGGTCGCAGCCTGTGACAAATTACAATTATGCCCCTTACAAGAGTTTACAACATTGACTCAGACCTCTATGGATAAAAAGGTCATTCTATCTCTATGTCGGTTTGTAACGCCGAAGCTCCATGAAAAGGAACCTTCGGCCATCTCTTGGAGACGACTTCAGCCGAAGCTGCTTCTTCGTGTAAGACCTTCGGCGCACCGAAGCACGGCCCCAACACCGGACATGTCCGGTGCGACAGCCACGTCACCAAAGCCGTTGTAATTTGACCGTTGGAGTTCTGACACCTGGGCCCGCCTGGATGTCCGGTGCACACCGGACATGTACTGTTCATTGTCCGGTGCGCCAGTATGGGCGTGTCTGACGACTGCGCGCGCTGCGCGCGCATTAAATGCAGCGCAGGTAGCCGTTGGCGCCGAAATAGCCGTTGCTCCGCTGGTACACCGGACAGTCCGGTGCACACCGGACATGTCCGGTGAATTGTAGCGGAGCGGCTGCCGCGCGAACCCGAGGCTGGCGAGTTGAGGAGGCCGCGCTTCCTTGGAGCACCGGACACTGTCCGGTGTACACCGGACAGTCCGGTGAATTATAGCGAAGCGGCCTGAGAAATTCCCGAAGGCGACGAGTTCAAGTTGGAGTCCTCTGGGCGCACCGGACACTGTCCGGTGCACACCGGACAGTCCGGTGCCTCCAGACCAGAGGTGCCTTCGGTTGCCTCTTTGCTCCTTTGTTGAATCCAAAACTTGATCTTTTTATTGGCTGAGTGTGAACCTTTTGCACCTGTATAACTTATGCACTAGAGCAAACTAGTTAGTCCAATATTTGTGTTGGGCAATTCAACCACCAAAATTAATTAGGAACTAGGTGTAAGCCTAATTCCCTTTCAATCTCCCCCTTTTTGGTGATTGATGCCAACACAAACCAAAGCAAATATAGAAGTGCATAATTGAACTAGTTTGCATAATGTAAGTGCAAAGGTTGTTTGGATTTGAGCCAATATAAATACTTACATGATGCGCATGGATTGTTTTCTTTGTTTTTGACATATTGGACCATATTTGCACCATAAGTTTTGTTTTTGCAAATTCTTTTGTAAATTCTTTTCAAAGACCTTTTTGCAAGATAGTCAAAGGTAAATGAATAAGATTTAGCAAAGCATTTTCAAGTTTGAAATTTTCTTCCTTTGATCCAAAATGCTTTTCCTTTGACTAAACAAAACTCCCCCTCAAATAAAGTCTCCTCTTAGTGTTCAAGAGGGTTTTAAGATATCAAGTTTGAAAATACTACTTGCTCCCCCTTTAGAACACAAAGAGATACCAATTTTGAAATTTACCAATTAAAAATCATCAAATTTAAAAATTTGGGTGGTGGTGCGGTCGGTCCTTTTGCTTTGGGCCAATACTTTCTCCCCCTTTGGCATGAATCGCCAAAAACGGATACTTAGAATGAAATATAGGCCCTTTGAAATACTTTCTCCTCCTTTGATCATAAAATAAATGAGTGAAGATTATACCAATGTTGGAGAGTGATGCGGAGCGACGGCGAAGAATGAGTAGTAGAGTGGAGTGGAAGCCTTTGTCTTCGCCGAAGACTCCAATTCCCTTTCAATATACCTATGACTTGGTTTGAAATACACTTGAAAACACATTAGTCATAGCATATATAAAAGAGACATGATCAAAGGTATATTTATGAGCTATGTGTGCAAGTTTAGCAAAAGAAATTCCTAGAATCAAGAATATTAAGCTCATGCCTAAGTCTGGTAAAAGATTGTTCATCAAGAGGCTTGGTAAAGATATCGGCTAATTGATCTTTAGTGTTAATGTATGAAATCTCGATATCCCCCTTTTGTTGGTGATCCCGAAGAAAATGATACCGAATGGCTATGTGTTTAGTGCGGCTATGCTCAACGGGATTATCCGCCATGCGGATTGCACTCTCATTATCACATAGAAGAGGGACTTTGGTTAATTTGTAACCGTAGTCCCACAGGGTTTGCCTCATCCAAAGCAATTGCGCGCAACAATGGCCTGCGGCAATATACTCGGCTTCGGCAGTAGAAAGGGCGACCGAATTTTGCTTCTTTGAAGCCCATGACACCAAGGATCTTCCCAAGAACTGGCAAGTCCCCGATGTGCTCTTCCTATTAATCTTACACCCTGCCCAATCAGCATCCGAATAACCAATCAAATCAAAAGTGGATCCCCGAGGGTACCAAAGCCCAAACTTAGGAGTATAAGCCAAATATCTCAAGATTCGTTTTACGGCCGTAAGGTGTGATTCCTTAGGGTCGGCTTGGAATCTTGCACACATGCATACGGAAAGCATAATGTCCGGTCGAGATGCACATAAATAAAGCAATGAACCAATCATCGACCGGTATACCTTTTGATCCACGGACTTACCTCCCGTGTCGAGGTCGAGATGCCCATTGGTTCCCATGGGTGTCTTGATGGGCTTGGCATCCTTCATTCCAAACTTGCTTAGAATGTCTTGAGTATACTTCGTTTGGCTAATGAAGGTGCCCTCTTGGAGTTGCTTCACTTGGAATCCTAGAAAATACTTCAACTCCCCCATTATTGACATCTCGAATTTCTGTGTCATGATCCTACTAAATTCTTCACATGTAGATTTGTTAGTAGACCCAAATATAATATCATCAACATAAATTTGGCATACAAACAAATCATTATCAAGTGTTTTGGTGAACAAAGTAGGATCGGCTTTGCCGACTTTGAAGCCATTAGCAATAAGGAAATCTCTAAGACATTCATACCATGCTCTTGGGCTTGCTTGAGCCCATAAAGCGCCTTAGAGAGCCTATAAACATGGTTAGGGTACTCACTGTCTTCAAAGCCGGGAGGTTGCTCAACATAGACCTCCTCCTTGATTGGTCCATTGAGGAAGGCACTCTTCACGTCCATTTGATAAAGCTTGAAGCCATGGTAAGTAGCATAGGCCAATAATATGCGAATTGACTCAAGCCTAGCTACGGGTGCATAGGTTTCACCAAAATCCAAACCTTCGACTTGTGAATACCCCTTGGCCACGAGTCGAGCTTTGTTCCTTGTCACCACACCATGCTCGTCTTGCTTGTTGCGGAAGACCCACTTGGTTCCTACAACATTTTGATTAGGACGTGGAACTAAGTGCCATACCTCATTCCTTGTGAAATTGTTGAGCTCCTCTTGCATCGCCATCACCCAATCCGAATCTAGAAGTGCTTCCTCTACCCTGTGTGGCTCAATAGAGGAAACAAAAGAGTAATGTTCACAAAAATGTGCAACACGAGATCGAGTAGTTACCCCCTTATGAATGTCGCCGAGGATGGTGTCGACGGGGTGATCTCGTTGTATTGCTTGGTGGACTCTTGGGTGTGGCGGCCTTGGTTGTTCATCCTCCTTGTCTTCACCATTTGCATCTCCCCCTTGATCGTTGCCGTCATTTTGAGGTGGCTCATCTTCTTGATCTTCTTGTTCAACATCTTGAGCCTCATCCTCAATTTGAGTTGGTGGAGATGCTTGCATGGAGGAGGATGGTTGATCTTGTGCATGTGGAGGCTCTTCGGATTCCTTGGGACACACGTCCCCAATGGACATGTTCCTTAGTGCTATGCATGGAGCCTGTTCGTCACCTATCTCATCAAGATCAACTTGCTCTACTTGAGAGCCATTAGTTTCATCAAACACAACGTCACAAGAAACTTCAACAAGTCCTGAGGACTTGTTAAAGACTCTATATGCCCTTGTGTTTGAGTCATATCCTAGTAAAAAGCCTTCTACAGTTTTAGGAGCAAATTTGGTTTTTCTACCTCTCTTAACAAGAATAAAGCATTTGCTACCAAAAACTCTAAAGTATGAAATATTTGGCTTTTTACCGGTTAGGAGTTCATAAGATGTCTTCTTGAGGATTCGATGAAGATATAACCGGTTGATGGCGTAGCAGGCGGTGTTGACCGCCTCGGCCCAAAACCGATCCGGTGTCTTGTACTCATCAAGCATGGTTCTTGCCATGTCCAATAGAGTTCGATTCTTCCTCTCCACTACACCATTTTGTTGTGGAGTGTAGGGAGAAGAGAACTCATGCTTGATGCCCTCCTCCTCAAGGAAGCCTTCAATTTGAGAGTTCTTGAACTCCGTCCCATTGTCGCTTCTAATTTTCTTGATCCTTAAACCAAACTCATTTTGAGCTCGTCTCAAGAATCCTTTTAAGGTCTCTTGGGTTTGTGATTTTTCCTGCAAAAAGAATACCCAAGTGAAGCGAGAATAATCATCCACAATAACTAGACAGTACTTACTCCCGCCGATGCTTATGTAAGCGATCGGGCCGAATAGGTCCATGTGTAGGAGCTCCAGTGGCCTGTCACTAGTCATTATGTTCTTGTGTGGATGATGAGTGCCAACTTGCTTCCCGGCTTGGCATGAGCTACAAATCCTGTCTTTCTCAAAATGAACATTGGTTAGTCCTAAAATGTGTTCTCCCTTTAGAAGCTTGTGAAGATTCTTCATTCCAACATGGGCTAGTCGGCGGTGCCAGAGCCAACCCAAGTTAGTCTTAGCAACCAAGCAAGTGTCGAGTTCAGCTCTATCAAAATCTACCAAGTATAGCTGACCCTCTAACACTCCCTTAAATGCTATTGAATCATCACTTCTTCTAAAGACAGTAACACCTATATCAGTAAATAGACAGTTGTAGCCCATTTGACATAATTGGGATACGGAAAGCAAATTGTAATCTAAAGAATCTACAAGAAAAACATTGGAAATAGTATGGTCAGGTGATATAGCAATTTTACCCAATCCTTTGACCAAACCTTGATTTCCATCCCCGAATGTGATAGCTCGTTGGGGATCTTCGTTTTTCTCGTATGAGGAGAACATCTTTTTCTCCCCTGTCATGTGGTTTGTGCACCCGCTGTCGAGTATCCAACTTGAGCCCCCGGATGCATAAACCTACAAAACAATTTTAGTTCTTGACTTTAGGTACCCAAACGGTTTTGGGTCCTTTAGCATTAGAAACAAGAACTTTGGGTACCCAAACACAAGTCTTGGAGCCCTTGTGTTTGCCCCCAACAATCTTGGCAACTACCTTGCCGGATTTGTTAGTTAAAACATATGATGCATCAAAAGTTTTAAATGAAATAGTATGATCATTTGATGCATTAGGAGTTTTCTTTCTAGGCAACTGGCACGGGTTGGTTGCCTAGACCTAGATGTCTCACCCTTATACATAAAAGCATGATTAGGGCCAGAGTGAGACTTCCTAGAATGAGTTCTCCTAATTTTGCTCTCAGGATAGCTGGCAGGGTATAAAATGTAACCCTCGTTATCCTGAGACATGGGAGCCTTGCCCTTAACAAAGTTAGATAAATTCTTTGGAGGGGCATTAAGTTTGACATTGTCTCCCCTTTGGAAGCCAATACCATCCTTGATGCCAGGGCGTCTCCCATTATAGAGCATGCTTCTAGCAAATTTAAATTTTTCATTTTCTAAGTCATGCTCACTGATCTTAGCATTAAGTTGTGCTATGTGATCATTTTGTTTTTTAATTAAAGCTAGGTGATCATGGATAGCATCAACATTAACATCTCTACATCTAGTACAAATGGAAATATGCTCAGTAGATGTAGAGGGTTTGCAAGTTTTTAATTCTATAACCTTAGCATGTAGTATATCATTCTCATCTCTAAGGTTAGAAATGCAAACATCAAAATCTCTAGCCTTAGCAAGCAATTTTTCTTTTTCATCTCTAAGGCTAGCAAGAGAAACATTCAACTCATCAATTCTAGCAAGTAAATCAATATTATCATCTTTAGAATTGAAAGTTGAAACATTGCAAACATGTGAATCAACCTTAGCAATTAATCTAGCATTTTCATTTCTAAGGTTGGCAATAGTGTCATGGCATGTGCTTAGCTCACTAGTTAATTTCTCACATTTTTCAATTTCTAGAGCATAAGCATTCTTAACCTTAACATGTTTCTTATTTTCCTTGATTAGGAAGTCCTCTTGGGAGTCCAAGAGATTGTCCTTTTCATGGATGGCACTAATTAGCTCATTTAATTTTTCTTTTTGTTCCATGTTAAGGTTGGCAAAAAGGATACGTAAATTATCTTCCTCACCACTAGCATTATCATCACTAGAAGATTCATATTTAGTGGAGGAGTTAGATTTAACCTTCTTTCTTTTGCCGTCCTTTGCCATGAGGCACTTGTGGCCGACGTTGGGGAAGAGAAGCCCCTTGGTGACGGCGATGTTGGCGGCGTCCTCGTCGGAGGAGGACTCGGTGGAGCTCTCGTCGGAGTCCCATTCGCGGCACACGTGGGCATCGCCGCCCCTCTTCTTGTGGTACCTCTTCTTTTCTCTTCTCTTGCCCTTCTTGTCGTCGCCCCTGTCACTGTCACTAGACATAGGACATTTTGCAATAAAATGACCGGGCTTACCACACTTGTAGCAAACCTTCTTGGAACGGGATTTGTAATCCTTCCCCTTCCGTTGTTTGAGGATTTGTCGAAAACTTTTGATGATTAAGGCCATCTCCTCATTGTCGAGCTTGGAGGCGTCAATTGGTTGTCTACTTGGTGTAGACTCCTCCTTCTTCTCCTCCGTTGCCTTGAAGGCCACCGGTTGCGCCTCGGATGTAGAAGGTTCGTCAAGCTCGTTGATCTTCTTTGAGCCCTTAATCATGCATTCAAAGCTCACAAAATTTCCGATAACTTCCTCGGGGGTCATTAGTGGATATCTAGGATTACCACGAATTAATTGAACTTGAGTGGGGTTAAGGAAAATAAGAGCTCTTAGAATAACCTTAACCACCTCGTGGTCGTCCCACTTTTTGCTCCCGAGGTTGCGCACTTGGTTCACCAAGGTTTTGAGCCGGTTGTACATATCTTGCGGCTCCTCTCCTTGGCGAAGACGGAAGCGACCGAGCTCCCCCTCGATCGTTTCCCGCTTGGTGATCTTGGTGAGTTCATCACCCTCGTGCGCGGTCTTGAGTAGGTCCCAAATCTCCTTTGCGTTCTTCAACCCTTGTACTTTGTTGTATTCCTCCTTGCTTAGAGAGGCAAGGAGAATGGTTGTGGCTTGGGAGTTGAAGTGCTCGATTTGGGCCACTTCGTCCGTGTCATAATCCTCATCCCCTATTGATGGTACCTGTGCACCAAACTCAACAACATTCCATATACTTTTGTGGAGTGAGGTTAGATGAAATTTCATTAAATCACTCCACCTAGCATAATCTTCGCCGTCAAAAGTTGGCGGTTTGCCTAATGGAACGGAAAGTAATGGAGTATGTCTAGATGTACGGGGATAGTTTAAGGGGATCTTACTAAACTTCTTGCGCTCTTGGCGCTTAGAAGTTACGGACGGTGCATCGGAGTCGGAGGTGGATGTTGATGAAGTGTCGGTCTCGTAGTAGACCACCTTCCTCATCCTCTTGTGCTTGTCGCCTTTCCGATGCGACTTGTGAGAAGAAGATTTTTCCTTCTTCTCATTGTGGTGAGAAGAGGAAGATCTTTTCTCCTTCCGTTTGGAGGAGCCCTTCTTCTTCTCCCTCTTCTTGGTGCGGGATTCTTCCGATGAAGTGCTCCCTTGGCTTGTAGTGGGCTTGTCGCCGGTCTCCATTTCCCTCTTGGTGTGATCTCCCGACATCACTTCGAGCGGTTAGGCTCTAATGAAGCACCGGGCTTTGATACCAATTGAAAGTCGCCTAGAGGGGGGGGGGTGAATAGGGCGAAACTGAAAATCTCAAAAATAATCACAACTACAAGCCGGGTTAGCGTTAGAAATATAATCAAGTCCGCGAGAGAGGGCGCAAAACAAATCGCAAGCGAATAATGAGGGGAGACACGCGGATTTGTTTTACCGAGGTTCGGTTCTCTCAAACCTACTCCCCGTTGAGGAGGCCACAAAGGCCGGGTCTCTTTCAACCCTTCCCTCTCTCAAACGGTCCCTCGGACCGAGTGAGCTTTTCTTCTTCTCAATCAAACGGGAACAAAACTTCCCGCAAGGGCCACCACACAATTGGTGCCTCTTGCCTTGGTTACAATTGAGTTTTGATCACAAGAACAAGTGAGAAAGAAAGAAAGCGATCCAAGCGCAAGAGCTCAAAAGAACACGGCAAATCTCTCTCGCTAGTCACTAAAGGCTTGAGTGGAATTGGAGAGGATTTGATCTCTTTGGTGTGTCTAGAATTGAATGCCTAGCTCTTGTAAGTGGTTGGAAGTTGGAAAACTTGGATGATTTGAATGTGGGGTGGTTGGGGGGTATTTATAGCCCCAACCACCAAACTAGCCGTTTGGTGAGGCTGTCTGTTCGATGGCGCACCGGACAGTCCGGTGCACACCGGACATGTCCGGTGCGACAGCCACGTCACCAAAGCCGTTGTAATTTGACCGTTGGAGTTCTGACACCTGGGCCCGCCTGGATGTCCGGTGCACACCGGACATGTACTGTTCATTGTCCGGTGCGCCAGTATGGGCGTGTCTGACGACTGCGCGCGCTGCGCGCGCATTAAATGCAGCGCAGGTAGCCGTTGGCGCCGAAATAGCCGTTGCTCCGCTGGTACACCGGACAGTCCGGTGCACACCTGAAAGTAGCCTAGAGGGGGGTGAATAGGCTAATCTGAAAATTTTCACAACAAACTTCGAAAGATTGTTAGATACACAGTTCGACTGGTGCAGGCCGGTTCAACAGCTACGTACGCAAGTTGAACCACTCTGAACCAATCCAACTGTTTTAAAAAACTTTAGACTAAAATCTACTCGAAAAGTATTTCGCAAGTTCTTGAGAGAAGTAAGATATAGCTAAGTGAGGATGAGAAGATGAATATGTAAAGGCTATTTTACTTCTAGATAAACTCTACGGAGAAATCTTTATGTCAATCTTGCAAGTAAGAATATCTCAAGTTGAAACAAGCAAGAACACAAGACACAAGATTTAATCCGAGGTTCGGCCACACCACAAAGGTGTCCTACTCCCCGTTGAGGAGCCCACAAAGGGCCGGGTCTTTTTCAACCCTAATCCTCCAAAAGCCGACCACAAAGGTCAGGGCAATCTCTTCTTATCTTAGCTCAAGGAGCGGGTGATACAAACTTCTTAGGGTCGTCCACAAATTTGGAGACTCCCAAGCAACCTCAAAGATCTTGAAACCTAGGGTTTCAAGAACACCAAGAAAGCACAAGAGGGGTTTGCACAAGCTCAAGTCTTTGAAAGAGAGATGGGAGAGGAAAACCAAATCGTGAGCACAAGCACAAACCTCACACCCAAGAGCTCCTCCAACAAGGTTGAATCTTGAGGAAGATTTAAGTGTGAGAGAGATGGAGAGATGAGTGCTTTGTCTCAAGTTAGGTGAGCAATAAATGAGTGAGTGTTCAGCCGTATTGAAGAAGAGAGAGGCAGGGGTCTATTTATAGTCACGGCTCAAAAACTAGCCGTTTGACTAAAAAACCCGTTGAAAACCGGTTGAACCGCCCCCTAGGGCGGTTGAACCGCCCCCTGACAGGTCAGCAGACTGTCTGCCAGTCTGACTGGCAGACTGACTGGCAGACTGACCTGCAGGCGGGACAGACAGGTCAGGACCGGTTGAACCGCCCCCCAGGGCGGTTGAACCGCCCCCTGAGACCAGTTGAGCTGCCCCCCAGGACCAGTTCAGCTGGTCTAGACCAGAGAGTTTTGGAGAGAAAACCCCAGCTCAGCTGCCCGGGGGCAAGTTCAGCTGGGTATGGTCAAAGAGGTTCACAGCTGAAGTTGAAGTTCAGCTGGAGTTGAAAAAGTTCAACTCAGCTGAAGTCCAGCTCAGCTGAAAAGCTCAGCTGCAACTGAAGAAGCTCATCACAGCTGAAGTTAAGTTCAGCTGGAAAGCTCAGCTGCAGTTGAAGAAGTTCAGCTGCTTTTCAGCAAGAACACTCTAGGTTTCTCAACCCTAACCATGGTCAACCAAATAATGTTAAAGGATTTTTGGTTTTCAAAAATAGCTTTTGAATTTGAGGACTTGAGCTATAGCAAACACCTGTACCTGTGCGAAAAAGAACAAGGAAGAATTACATCATGCAACACAAGATTTTACATAGATTTTATACGTCCGTTGCATGAAGTCCTTGGTGCTTCCTTAAGTTCCTGTTTCCTTCTAATCAAACACTGAGAACAAAAACTGTTAGTACCCTTATTTGTTTTGTCATTAAATCACCAAAACCCTCACTTGGGGTTGATTGCACTTACAACACCGGACATGTCCGGTGAATTATAGCGGAGCGGCTGCCGCGCGAACCCGAGGCTGGCGAGTTGAGGAGGCCGCACTTCCTTGGAGCACCGGACACTGTCCGGTGTACACCGGACAGTCCGGTGAATTATAGCGAAGCGGCCTGAGAAATTCCCGAAGGCGACGAGTTCAAGTTGGAGTCCTCTGGGCGCACCGGACACTGTCCGGTGCACACCGGACAGTCCGGTGCCTCCAGACCAGAGGTGCCTTCGGTTGCCTCTTTGCTCCTTTGTTGAATCCAAAACTTGATCTTTTTATTGGCTGAGTGTGAACCTTTTGCACCTGTATAACTTATGCACTAGAGCAAACTAGTTAGTCCAATATTTGTGTTGGGCAATTCAACCACCAAAATTAATTAGGAACTAGGTGTAAGCCTAATTCCCTTTCACTATCCCACCCGAGGATGGCCTCAGGTGAGTCGTGGCTAACTGTCCAGCTAGGGCTTGGTCTCGGGTGAGTCGTGACTGTGTCTCCTGTCGGGGGTTGGCTTCTGGCGAGTCGTGACTGCCTGTCTCGCTAGAGGATGGCCTCGGGCTAGTCGTGGCTGCCCTGTCCTGCCTAGGCTTGGCCTCGGGCGAGTCGTGACTGTCTCTCCCACCCGAGGGTTGCCTCGGGCGGACTGCCTGTTCTGTCTTGCCTTGGCCTCAGGCGAGTTGTAACTTTGTATCCCACCGGGGTTGGCCTCAGGCGAGCTGTAACTGTGTATCCCACCCGGGGGGTTGGCGTTGGGCGAGTCGTGACTGTCTGTCCCACCCGCGAATGACCTCAAGCGAGTCATTACTGCCTGTCCCGCCTAGGCTTGGCCTCGGACGAGTCGTGACTGTGTCTCCCACCCGAGAGTGGTCTAGGAAGAGTAGTGACCGCCTGTCCTGTTTTGGCTTTGCCTCGGGCAAGTCATAACTGCCCCTCCCACCGAGGGTTGGCCTCAGGCGAGTCGTTACTGCCTCTCCCACCCGATGGTGGTGGTGCACGTGGGGACGGCAGAGGTAGGCCGATCGTGGGGGCGGTGCGCTCATCTCCTCGAGGAAGCTATCACCGCAGGAGGAGAGGGAGACAAGGAGGCACTACATATTTGTGACATGTCTTTAATTGGATACACCTACAAAACAATTATAAATATTGCATAAAAAATAAAATACATGCAAACAATAACCGTGTAAATTTCAAACTCATATTACCATGTCATGGTCTAGGTAAAGTAAAACCCTTCATTCAGCACTACATATTTATGACATGTCTTTAATTGGATATAGCTCGTCTGTTTTAGTTTCAACATCACCGTCTCGCTTTAGAAAGTTGAACTGAAAAGCATTTTCTATGTGGACACGCCCTCCAGATTGGCACTTTAGATGATCTTGAGATTTTATTAAATTTATGCAATAGTCTATCACCTGCAAGTGTGTAAGTTGTTGTTAAAAATACCTATCACAATTATGAGACAGATATCACATCATATACTACGACCCTAATGTTGCAATACAACTCAAGCTTTTCCTCGACTATTGTGAATGGCAAGGAAAAAAAACATGCCCTCCATTATTGACTATAGATGACAAAGGACGCAGTCCTCCAAGTAGATAATTTCAGACAATTTTTGGTAAAATGCAGAAAATTAAGCTTCAATAGGGTATCTTTTTGGCTTTATCATAAATCGATTTTTTTTCTAAAATTTCTGCATTTCGAAGGAGCCTAAACATATAAAACTACCATGTAATTAATCCACATTTTCCCTCCTGCATTTTTTTCATGTGAACTAAACCACCTTTTCGAGTAAAATTTCCATGTGAACTAATCCACGTTTTTTCCTACCGCGCAAGTTTGTCATGTGAACTATTTTTTATAATGCTCAATTTTCCATGTGAACTATGCCCCCTGATGCGTAATTTTTGAGATTTTATTAAATTTATGCAATAGTCTATCACCTGCAAGTGTGTAAGTTGTTGTTAAAAATACCAGAGTGGGTAAAAAAATATACATACCAGGGTCACCCAATAAAAAAACTAAGCATGAATTATCTCATCACTTAGATATCGTTGTTGAGGTTGAATATAAACCAACATGAGTTGAGTTGGCTAGTGGGTGGGAGTTTAGGTGTTCTGCTTAAGACATCTAGGGTTTGATTCCTAGGCTTGGCAGCAATTTTTTTTGCTGCAACAATAGCGGACGGGGGAGGGCGGAACGAGGGAGGGGCAGAACGGGGTGGCAGCCTACCCCCTTACATTCTTCATAGTAGTAGAGATTATAGAATTTGGAATGAACTCATTTGGATTTAATATGAAATTTCTATGAATTAAATGAGTTTATGCAATTATTTTTAAACTAAAAATCAATTTCTAAACTCCTTTTCCTTATTTTCTTTATTTTCTGGACTGCGTCCCAAATTCTAGAAAGATCAGGGGCCAAGCTATAAATGTTTTTCTAGACTCAGTGAGCATACAGAATGGACGGCGGGTTAAACACAAATAAAGTCTTAGTTGAAGTTGTACACAATTTAACATGAGTCATGTTGGCTAGAGGGTGGAAGACTAGGTATTCTACTCAATAGATCCAAGGTTTGATCCCTGAGCAGCCATAGTTTGATTTTTTTTTCTGCGCACGAAACAGGGGAGGGCAGAACGGCAGAACACGGGAGAGTGCAGAACGTCAGACTACTCTTACCTTCTTAACAAGTAGTATAGATAGATTATCAACAACGGCTCTTTTCTCTGAATAAAACATGTGCAGCGTTGTGCGTGCCAGTTATGTTGTCTCAGGCATGCACGAAATGGACACGGACACCCCATGTTACGTGCGCAGATGATATACGCTTCGCTGCGTCTTTGAATTGACTCAAACAGCGTGTGACGTCGTGGGACGGACGGAATTGAGCAAACGACCGAGCTGCGTCTTTGAATTGAGCAAACAAATGTTTCTCTTCTTTTTGATCCAATCCAAGTATGCAACTGATAGCAGGAGACGCAACGACCAGCTGCAAGTTGCTTTCGAGAAGACGAAAAGCGAAAGGATCCACTGGCGTTTCGCCTTTTGGCCTGAGAAACGAACGTTGCAACTTGTGGCGAGTTTGAAATGGAGGCTGCTGGCTGGTGACCCTGTACCGGTAGTGGTCCCCTTAACGAACAAACTGTCCGCTGAACATCTTTCGAAATTTGAATGGAAGAAACATGCATGGTTTTAATATCAATTTAATACTATCTTGATTTGAGAAGCATCCAATGTTCATCCACACGCATGCAACAGTCATGTCTGAGACCGGTACGCTCTGCATTTGTGCTGGTCCTACAACAGGCTCAACTGGTAGATCCTGACAGCGGAAGCGCATCAACAGAACATCATATGGGCAGGCATGTTCGTTTGATCTCAAATCCAAGGGGATTGGAGAAGATCGAGGGAACTAAATCCCTAAGGGCTTGTTCGGTTATTTTCAATCCATATGGATTAAAACCCCCTCAATCCCCCTCAATCCATATGGATTGGGGTACGACCGAACAACAAGTCAAATTCCCCTCAACCGTCTTTAATCCCCTCCTATCCCTTTCCAATCAGTTTGAGCGTCCGTTCAGCTAACCATGATTCGACCCAGGAACCATTCCACCTCATTAAGGTTACACATATTAGTAAACCATTCGAACTAGAAACCATTACACGGACTCAATCTAAAGGAACCAAACAAGGCCTGAATTTGTGACCAAACAAACAAAAACAAGGCATGAACGGATTCACAGAGTAAATTCTGTATGACAGACAGAACATGAGACAATTTGTAAATGCCATTAGAACGAGGAACCAATGTTGCAAACCCGCAACAAATGCTTCCTCACTTTTTTCTCTCACTATCCAAGTATTCAAACTGTTTCACAGCTGCTGCTTCATCTGACTAACATACAGCAGCTAAGTAGAATCTACTAAAGCAATCACAGAAACAAAAAAAAAAAAGGCTTTCTTACAAATGGCATCGACCAAACCACCTGAAAGAATCAAAGAATTGGAGTCCCGTGGATCATTGCTGGAGCAATAGGAAAGCCGAAGCAACAAGGAACGGAACCAGAGCAAGGCCACTGCTGAGACGGGTGCTGAATCCAGTGCTGATCGGAATTCTCTGTGGCATAGCGCATTCGTCGCCATTGAAGAAGACCTTTGTTGGGAAGCCATCTCCAGCAACGACATTTATCCCCGGGGTCAGCTTCTTGGTGAATGAGAGGACTGACTGTTGCTTGCCAGGAACAAGGTAGTCGGACCCGCTCATGTTGGTCTGCTTCACCAGGTAATTAAGCCCCTCCAGACCCTGCATAAAGATCGTGTTCTTGCCCACTGCGGTGCCGTTGAACGAGTACGCCTTCTCAAAGCCGTCATACGCCTTGTCCATGACGATGGCAGCAAACCAATTGGCCATGTCGACATCCTCCCAGTTGAACAATGTCACCCGAGCGCTCCAGCCCTTGTTGTAGTCCGTTGAGACATGCCAATTGATGCTCACGCCACAAAAGTCACCGCAAGGCATCGGCCGGGGCACATTGTAATGCTTCAGCTCAGCCCACGCCAACGCCTTCTGTGACCGGTTGTCGAATGGCACAAGCAGCGCCTCCGGTGGCAGCAGCATGGATTGTGCGGTGGTGCTGCACGTTGGCCCTCGTCTGTTTGCAGGGCACCCACAGGCGCAGGTGTTGCAGGGGATCACTGAGTCGTTGTAGTACGCCGAGAAGGTCACACAACACTTGGGCTTGGCCCCCTTTGTCGTGGTAATGTTGCACACGACCTGCCATGTTGCCACAGCAAGCGTCGTCGAGTCAAGCCCGCTCGGGTCTGGGAACGCGGTTGGGCTGACAGGCACCGGCTGGCCACAGGCATAGTCCGGGTTCAGCGATGATGCACCCACGATCTTGAAATTAGCAGGGGGGAACAGCTTAGTCCGGTTCAGGTCTGGTGGCATCTTGAAAACTTGCATCTGGAACGCAGATTTCGACTGTGCCTCGTCCATGGACTTGGGCAAGATTGTTCCATTCCTGCAGCAATTGTCAATCTTCCCAATCTGAGTGTCGTTGTACCGGGACAGGGGCAGGTCAAGGATCACCGGCTTGCGGTCACAATTGAGCACCTGCGAAAAATCAAGGCTCTGGTAGTACTGCCCAGGCGCCCCATAGATACAGCCCGAGGTGTCCACCTCTGATGGGTGAGCTCCTTTCATTGAGTAGATGAACTCGCCACGCCGCCACTCCCATGACAGCCGCCAGTTGTCGAGGCGGCCGAGCTTGGCGTTGTTCTCGAGAGTGACGAGCGCAAGGTAGCTGGAGGGGTAGGCCTGGAGCACATCGTAGGTGATGACGAGGTCGCCGGTGCCGCGCGGCAGGAAATCCTTGGTCGGGTCGGTGGTGTTGGCGTCGATGGCGGTGGCGTTGGCCTCGGCCTCCGGCGTGAGGACGCAGCACGTGGACAGCACCCGAGCAGTGACGTTGGTCGCCGCCGGGCACGCGTAGGCCGGGTCGTCCAGCGACAGCGCGGTGGGGAGCGGCACGAACGGGCCGGGCCCGGCGAAGAGCGTGCCGACGATGCCGACGGAGGCCTGGATCTGCGACAGGTCCCCGGCGGTGGCGATGGGCGTGAGGAGGTCTGTATGCGGGTACCCGGAGAACGAGGTGGCGTTGCCGGCGTCCTCCGTGGTGTTGTACGGCAGGTCGCCGCCGCCCGTGAGCACGGCGCCGTCGACGCCGACGAGGATCTCGCCGTAGCCGAATGTGACGAGTGCCACCCAGGACTTGAGCGGGCGGGTGCCGGAGTTGAGCACGGTGACATTGGCGCGGAAGGCGTAGGGCTGCTTGTTCTTGTCGCTGACGAAGGGCCGGATCTTGGTGCGGTCCACGAAGTTGTAGGTCAGCTGGATGCCGTTGCAGCCGGGGTCGGGCGCGGGGGCCGCCGCCGCCGGCGTCGTCCCCCTCTGCGCCGCCGCGAGCCCCGCGAGCAGGAGGAGACCGAGGACCACAGCGTGGGGAGCTACGGAGCCAGCCATATCGCTGGATCGGGGGCGCGGGCGCGGGCGCGGTGGACTGGTGACTGGGGCTGGGCGGAAGCGCGGTGGCTAGGTAGATGAAGCGATCGGAAAGCGCGTGCACAGCTGGGAATGGAAGACGAAGGGGGAAGGGGTGGTGGGTTTGAACTGGGGGAGCGGCGGCGGGCGTGCGTAGTAGCTTGAGTGTGGTGCTAGCTACGCCTGTTGTCTCTCTGCAGTCTATCTATTAGTACAAAGAAATGGAGAAAACGATCGGTTTTTTTAACAAAACGGAGTGGGAATCGACGCTGGCAGACGGCAGGAAAAGAGACGAGACGACGTCGAGGGAGAGCCGGAGAGGGGGTCCAGTTTCCAGTGGAGGGATGATGAGGAGCGTGAGTTGATGTTGATTGACGAGGGGCGTGTGGGTCCGGGCCCAGGAGGCAGTGACTCAGCAGACGCGGAGAGGCGGCGCCTGGTTGAAACGGTAGGGTTCGGTTCGGGCAGCGGCGCCGCGGACGGGCGAGATGCGCGGCAAGCCGTCCGATTCTAGCGTGTACGGCTGCGGATGGGGCTACTGTCGCTTGTAAAGTGGGGCCCGCGCATGTGCCGAGGAGAGGTTCAGGACGGCCGGGCCGTGGGCCGCGGCGCATGTTGGCATGTGAATGTAAAGAGAAGCAAGGAGTGGGTCCAGGATTCATGGACCATGGTGCAGAGAGGCAGCGCGATGTTTCCAGGAACACGCTTTGGTGCACGCGGAGTTGGTAAGGAAATCGAGTCATTTTCTGTAAACAAATGGGAAGGCCTTTTGTACACGGTAACAGTTAGTCAGTTACCATGTTTCGGAAAAGGAACGTGCCCAGTCGCGTGCGTGTTTTGTTAGGGGCGGGTAGACAGACGTGTATGTACTGGCGAGTATTTGCGACTAAAGTAAAACTAGCAAATGCTCGTGTGTTTACTACGGTTTTCATTTATATTGACTATATTCTTTTGGATATGTCATCACATACTCATCAAACTAGTTAGTTAGTTCAAATGTTTGTGATGGTTATCAAGCACCAAAACAACTATAACTAGTTTGCAACATTTTCAAGAGTTCATAAGAAACTGAGTTAAGATCAAGTCTAAGTAGAATATAAGTTGTTTTGAATATTTGATGTTTCGGACCACATTTGCACCACTTGAGTTTTAATTTTGCAAAAAAAAATTTAAATCTTTTCAAGAGTTTCTTGTATGTATTTGGCCGAAAAGATAATAATTTCATTTTTCTCAAGCATTTATTAAGTTTGAAAAATTATCCCCATTTTTTAAATACTTTTGCTTTGGCCAAAAAGGGTTCTCCCCTTGAAAATTTCACCCTCATTTTGGAAAAAAGTTCTCCTTTTAGCTGTCAAGATGATTTTTCTTAAAATAAAAAGATATCAAGTTTGAAATGATAAAAAAACAAAATAAGGTGGCGGTGTGGTCCTTTTGCTTTGGCCCTAATAATCCCCTCCTCTTTGCATTAAACACCAAAAAAGGAGATAATTAAGAGAATATAGTAATTAAGAACATGAGTTTGAGCAAGAGATTTTTTATACCGATCGAGTGTGCAGTCAGAGCGTTTTTCTTTGCCCGAAACTCCACTTCACTTTCAATTTGAGACATAAGCACAAAATAGACTTGAAATGACATTAGTCTCAAAGATAAAGCGTATGCCATTGCTCCCCCTTAATATGTGTATACAAATGATGAATACTTGCTAGAGTAACGCACTTGAACTTGTCAGACCATGGAGACAACTTCTACATTTCAAACCTTGGTACAAGCAAGAATATGAAATATGAAATGGTACCAATTGAAATAGACATATTTGATCAAAGATATAGTAAAAGAGCAATGTGTGCAATATTTCATATCATGTTCATAGAATCAAGCACATTTAGTTCACTGCTAAGGTCACAAAACCTTTTCTCATCTAGGGGCTTGGTGAAGATATCAACTAACTATTTATGGGTGCTAACATGATTATTTACGATATCTCCCCTTTGTGAGTGATCTCTTGGAAAGTGATACTGGATGTCTATGTGCTTAGTGCGACCATGATCAACAGGATTATCCACCATACAGATTGTACTCTCATTATTACATAAGACGGGGACTTTGCTCATTGTAGCCAAAGTCCTTCAGGGTTTGCCTCATCTAGAATAATTGTGCACGCCTCATCTAGAATAATTGTGCACAACAATGTCCTACGACAATGTACTCAGCCTCGAAGATGGATAGGGTAACAGAGTTTTGTTTCTTTGAAGACTAAGATACCAAGGATCTCCCAGAAACTGATAAGTCCCTGATGTACTCTTCTTATCAACCTTATATCCGACATAATCGAAATCAGAATATCCAAGGAGATCAAAGTTTGAACCCTTAGGATATCAAAGCCCAAAGTTAGGAGTATGAACTAAATATCTAAAATTTCTCTTTAAGGCCCTAAGGTGATATTCCTTAGGGCCGACTTAAATTTTTGCACACATGCATACTATCTGGTCTAGAAGCACATGAATACAAAAGTGAACCTATTATAGAATGGTATACCTTTTGATCAATAGAAATACCTCCTTTGTCGAGGTCGAGATGTCCATTGGTTCTCATGGGTGTCTTGATGAGTTTGGCATCCTTCATCCAAAACTTTTTCAGAATGACTTAAGTGTACTTCATTTGGATAATGAAGGTGTCATCTTGGAGTTGCTTGATTTGGAAGCCCATGAAATACTTTAACTCCCCTATCATGGACATCTCAAATTTCCTGACCAAAATCCTACTAAACTCTTCACAAGATATTTTGTTAGCAGACCCGAATATAATATCATAAACATAGATTTGGCATACAAACAAATCATTGTCAATAGCTTTGGTAAAGGAAGTATAATTAACTTTTCCAAATTTGAAGGAATTTGCAATAACAAAATATTCCAAGCATTCACATGCCATGCTCTCGGTGCTTGCTTAAGTCCATAGAGTGCCCTTTTGAGCTTATACACATGAGAGTGATATTTATCATCTTCAAAGCCATGAGGTTGCTCAACATACACTTTTTCCTTGATTGGCCTATTGAGGAAAGCATTTTTCACGTCCATTTTAAATAACTTGAAATCATGGAAAGTAGCGTAGGCTAATAATATTCAAATGGACTCAAGCCTAGCTACAGGTGCAAAGGTTTTATCAAAATCCAAACCTTTTACTTATGAGTACCCTTTGGCCACAAGTAAATGTAAAAATTGCCAAGAGTCGAGTCTCGAGGAAAAAACATTCCTAGCTCGACGATCGAAACAAAGGAACAACTCTGTCTCTACGTTCAACCAGCAGTGGTCGTGTGCGAATCTCCTCAACCTCTCCCTATCTCATGCTCAAATCTCCTCTTCCTCTCTCTATGTTGTGCTTGAATCCCCTCATCCAAATCCACAGATGAAGTAGGTTGTGCCGACTGCGCCATGGAAAGGTCGGACGCTGCTCCCTCCGAAGCCAGTGCCTATGACTCCATGGGCGAGGGCTCGATCGCCATGTAGATCCCATTGTTGTATGTCCGCCAGCCATTCGCCCATAGAGCCTTGATCATCGGAGAACGCCACCCATCCCATTCCATTATGCAGTGATCGGTACTTACAGTTTATGGATTGTTAGTTCTATATTTCAAGTAAAGTATGGTTGGTATATATGTGTGAACTAGCAATCTAAATGTTGGTTCTTGAAGCGCCCCAATCCTTTGGGACTCAAATATGATACAATTACTAGTCCCAGGAGGCTAGTAAACACATTTATACAATAGATGATTCCAGATCTGCTTAAACGAGACAAACCTATAAAGGTGGCGATCAACTTTAAGAGTTGGTCCACAACTCGGGACATATCATCAGAGTGGGGCTGAAGCAGCCCGATATACGCAGCGAAACAAATTAGCGGTCCAACAGCCACAGGCAAGGTTGGGAACAGGCGTAACTCTTACCCGATCAGCGATCTCCTTCTCTGAAAAACAACAAATAAGCAAGGGTGAGTACTTACATACTCAGCAGCCCACCTTCACCCGCGGAATGGGGAAATCAGATATAATGCATGGAGTATGTGGAGCTCAGGATATTTTGCAGAAATAGCAATATTTGATGCAAGGTTATTTTGTAAAACATTTTGTATTTTTCAAAGCACATCCTCTCCTAAAGGAGCAGGAAGTTTTTCAATATAGAACAAAATCCCCTGAACTAAACCATCCAGGTATCTCAGCAGTTTTCCACTGGTTTTTATTTTCAGAAAACAGCTACTGGACTTCCCGTCCACCATAGCTCACGGCTCAACCGCTGGACCTTTTAAAAAACCACTTTCAAAAGCATTTTTGGAAAACAAAACACTAATTGTCAAATCCATGCCATGACTCATCCATATACGTGGACGCGGACTATTCGAATAGGTTTTTAAACTCTGCGCAGAGGTGTACACTTTACCCACTAGTTCGGTTTCTGCAATCTCACCGTCGTGAGATCCGAATGCTGAATCTCTCTCTTTCCTTGCACGTCCTTACCTTAACGATTATACTGGAAGGAGTTAGGCCACCACCATGCCCAAACCGGACAAAACATTCCCCCTCTATATCCTCCCGGTGCTCCCCAGACATCATAACCCTGGGTTTGGACCGTACAAGTTCAGATTGAGCGACCGCCCATACAGTCTCGAGTGGTTGTACTTGATAAGAGTATAGGTAAAGAGTGATGACAAACCGGTCCTTAGGCGAGAGGTAGGGATGAAAACGATCGAAAAAACACTGATATTGGTTTTGATTTTGTTTTATAATAACGGTACAAAAACGAAAATGTTACAATCGGTATGCGGTATCGAAATTATCAATCATTCGAAAACAAAAAATTCGAAACAAAGATATGTCGAAAATGATCGATATACGATAAACTTGAGTCGGTAATTGACAAATAACAAACTGAATGACTTAATCCAAACAGTAATATATATTAAGTTCACAGCATCAACATTAACACATAGTGACATTATTTGAGTGAGAAATTATATCTACACTAATGTCACTACAAGCATAATGATAGTTTGACGCGACGTGAAATATGTACAAATAGATGCCAGACATTCGGTTTGTCCAAAAATGAAACCTTTCTAATCCACTCAATGCATCTGATTTAGCCAAACTTATTTCATCACATAAGAAACGAGTAGATCACCAAAATAAAAAACATCAACCGAGTACTACCTTGCTGTTGGTCGGTCTACAGACCACTGCTAGACCTTAGCCTGTACTGTTGCCCGGTGCTTGCTGGCTACTGGAGCCCGCAGCCGGCTGCACGGTCGCACTACCAGTCCAGCAGGGTTGCAGGGGTGACCAACGCTCCAAGCGAGAACCGAGACTGGAACTAGAAGGCCCAAAACTGAATATCCTAAACGGTATGTGAAAGGGAAATAGACTTACACCTTTTCCTAATTGATTTTGGTGGTTGAATTGCTCAACACAAATAATTGGACTAACTAGTTTGCTCAAGACTATAAGTTTTATAGGTGCCAAAGATTCACAACAAATCAATATAAAGACCAAGAAAGGGTTCAAACAAAGGGAGCAAAAGACAACCGAGGTGTGCCCTGGTCTGGCGCATCGGACTGTCTGGTGTGCCACCGGACAGTGTCCGGTGCACCAGGGAAACCCAACTCCAAACTGCTCACCTTCGGGAATTCTGGGAGCCGCTCCGCTATAATTCACCGGACTGTCCGGTGTAGCACCGGACTGTCCGGTGTGCCAGCGGAGCAACGACTACTGCAGCGCCAACGGTCGCCTGCAACAGCATTAAATGCACTATAGTACGCGCAGAAGTCAGGCTCGCGCTAGAAGGCGCATCGGACAGTCTACAGGACCTGTCCGGTGCACCACCGGACTGTCCGGTGGCCCAGAAGACAGGAGCTCCAACGGTCGAACCCTAACAGTCCGGTGCACCACCGGACACTGTCCGGTGCGCCATACGACAACAACCTTCACCAAACGGCTAGTTTGGTGGTTGGGGCTATAAATACCCCCAACCACCCACCATTCATTGCATCCAAGTTTTCAGACTTCCTACACCTTACAAGAGCTATAGCATTCAATACAAGACGCACCAAAGAGATCAAATCCTCTCCCGAGTCTAAAGATCATTCCAAACAAATTAGTGACTAGAGAGAGTGACTTGTGTTCATTTGAGCTCTTGCGCTTGGATTGCTTTTCTTCCTCATTCTTTCTTGTGATCAACTCAATTGTAACCGAGGCAAGAGACACCAATTGTGTGGTGGTCCTTGCGGGGACTTAGTGTCCTGTTTGATTGAGAAGAGAAGCTCACTCGGTCTAAGTGACCGTTTGAGGGAGGGAAAGGGTTGAAAGAGACCCGGTCTTTGTGACCACCTCAACGGGGAGTAGGTTTGCAAGAACCGAACCTCGGTAAAACAAATCATCGTGTCTCACTCTCTGTTTGCTTGTGATTTGTTTTCGCCCTCTCTCTCGGACTCATTTATATTTCTAACGCTAACCCCGGCTTGTAGTTGTGTTTAAGTTTGTAAATTTCAGACTCGCCCTATTCACCCCCCCTCTAGGCGACTTTCAGTATGAAAAACGGGATTTTCCCGAACCAAAACGGTAACCACAAAAACGAACGAAAAAACAGTCTATCCGTTTTCGATACCGTTACCAAAGACAATTTACCCGTTTTCGTCCTGAAACCGAAAAGTACCTGAAGTAAACGAAAATGATCTGAAAAAAACGGTAATCGGAATGGGTCGGTACAAGATTTTTTCCATACCGTTTTCATCCCTAGCGAGAGGGATAATCCTTCATGCTCACACCTAAACCAGCTGAGCCATCACCTTAGGCCCTCCCCTAAACCAGGGAGTCCCTGATCATCCCTACTCAAAGGTGATAAGGGTGACAACCCTTCATCATACCCATTTTGAAAAAAACATTTTCTTTTGAAAACTCACACCTTTTCTCAAATCCTTTGTAACAAAGATGTCAAGGAGTATAAAGATTAATTGCGGCAAGCGGCTGGGTGGCCATAATAACTTGTCTCAAAATCATATCATGCATAAAATAACAGACCGATGGTTGTGGTTGAAAAAGCATAGGTAATTTATGCATCAAAGGGATCCAGTGAGCTTGTCGTGCTTATCCGGCGAAAGGGGTGAGAGCTCGCGGAACTGGCTTCTGGCTCCACCGCCTAGCGTAGACTTGCAGATCCGACCTCCACGAGACGACACGAACGCTCCTATAACTATGCATCATGAACAAGCAAACATATAAACCAGCAAGTATATCAACAAATATTTAGTATAGTGGTCAGAATGGCGATATATGGATGGATAGAGTCTTGCGTAGAATCTGTGTCATGTGGTGTTGTGATATTACTGGTGGTGGAGCGGAGGTGCTTACTAGGAGGGTGGATTGGAGGCGAAGCGATACTATGCGTGTAGCCGGCAGAGCGGAGTAACTGAGTGGGTGGGGTGTTTGCCTTGGCTGAGGGTGTTGAGTGTGTGGAGAGGGAGAGAGTAGCTGGGTGTATTTATAGCTGGGCGTATGTGGTGTAGTATAGTAGAGTTCACTGTTGGTGAGAATAGTGACGAATGAATCGTCTGACTTAGTCTGAATAGGGAAATTATAGGCAGAATATGGGACAAGAGTATTTTGGGAGATTTCTGGACTATGAACCATGCTCAAGGGATGACATGGTTGGATAGGGAATAATTTGATAAGAATTTAGAAACAAGAATTATTGGAATATGAGTTTGGAAGCCTGGTTCGAAGGAATCTCAAAGTTAAGCATGCTTGAAAGTCGCCTAGAGGGGGGTGAATAGGCGGAATCTGAAAATTACAAACTTAAGCACAACTATAAGCCGGGGTTAGCGTTAGAAATATAAACGAGTCCAAAAGAGAGGGCGAAAACAAATCACAAGCAAATAAGAATGGATGGCACGGTGATTTGTTTTACCGAGGTTCGGTTCTTGCAAACCTACTCCCCGTTGAGGTGGTCACAAAGACCGGGTCTCTTTCAACCCTTTCCCTCTCTCAAACGGTCACTTAGACCGAGTGAGCTTCTCTTCTCAATCAAATGGGACACTAAGTCCACTACAAGGACCACCACACAATTGGCATCTCTTGTTTTGATTACAAGTGTTATAGAAACAAGAATGAGGAAGAAGAAAAGCAATCCAAGCGCAAGAGCTCAAAAGAACACAAAAGTCTCTCTCTCTCTCTAGTCACTAATTTGTTTGGAGTGATTCCGGACTTGGGAGAGGATTTGATCTCTTTGTTTTGTGTCTTGTATTGAATTCTATAGCTCTTGTATGAGGTTTGAAGGCTGAAAACTTGGATGCAATGAATGTGGGGTGGTTGGGGGGTATTTATAGCCCCAACCACCAAAATGGCCGTTGGGGATGGCTTCTGTCGACGGGCGCACCAGACAGTCCGGTGCGCCACCGGACACTGTCCGGTGCGCCAGCCACGTCACCCAACCGTTAGGGTTCGACCGTTGGAGCTCTGACTTGTGGGGCCACCGGACAGTCCGGTTGTGCACCAGACAGATCCTGTAGACTGTCCGGTGCGCCTTCTGGCGCCTGCTCTGACTTCTGCGTGCGTAGGCGCGCACTGTAGCGCATTTAATGCCTTCTGTAGACGACCGTTGGCGTGAAGTAGCCGTTGCTCCGCTGGCACACCGGACAGTCCGGTGAATTATAGCGAAGCGGCCTCCTAAATTCCCGAAGCTGGCAAGTTCAGCGTCGATCTCCCTGGTGCACCGAACACTGTCCGGTGGCACACTGGACAGTCCGGTGCGCTAGACCAGGGCTGCCTTCGGTACACTTTGCTCCTTTGTTTTGAACCCTTTTCTTTTGACTTGTATTGGTTTGTTGTGAACCTTTGGCACCTGTAGAACTCATAATCTAGAGCAAACTTGTTAGTCCAATAATTTGTGTTGGGCAATTCAACCACCAAAATTCATATTGGAAAAGGTTTGACCCTATTTCCCTTTCAATCTCCCCCTTTTTGGTGATTGATGCCAACACAAACCAAAGCAAATATAAAAGTGCAGAATTGAACTAGTTTGCATAAGGTAAGTGCAAAGGTTGCTTGGAATTGAAACCAAGAAACTTATTTCAATAGATGTGCATGGATGGTTTTCTTCTTATTTAAAATTTTGGACCTCATTTGCACCACGGGTTTTGTTTTTGCAAATCCTTTGTAAAATTCTTTTCAAAATCATTTTGCAAATAGTCAAAGGTATATGAATAAGATTAAAGAAAGCATTTTCAAGATTTGAAATTTTCTCCCCCTGTCTCAAATGCTTTTCCTTTGACTAAACAAAAACTCCCCCTAAATAGAATTCTCCTCTTAGTGTTCAAGAGGGTTTTGCAAGTTTTGAAGATACCACTTTCTCCCCCTTTTGAACACAATAAGATATCAATTTGAAAAACTTCATTTTTAAAATTCGGTGGTGGTGCGGTCCTTTTGCTTTGGGCTCATACTTTCTCCCCCTTTGGCATGAATCGCCAAAAACGGATACTTGTGAGTGAAATATAAGCCCTTCTTCAAACTTTCTCCCCCTTTGGCAAACACAAAAATATGAGTGAAGATTATACCAAAGTGGAGAACGATGCAGAGTATCGGCAAATACAATTGGAGTTGAGTGGAAGCGCCTTCTTTGCCGAATACTCCATTTCCCTTTCAATATCTATAACTAAGCATAAGATGACACTTGAAAACACATTAGTCAAGGACATAAAAAGAGATATGATCGAAGGTAAATAAATGAGCTATGTGTGCAAAGAATCGATAAAAATTCCTAGAATCAAGAATATTTAGGTCATTCCTAAGTTTGGTAAAGGATTGCTCATCTAAAGGCTTGGTAAAGATATCGGCCAATTGATTTTTGGTGTTTATATAGGCTATCTCGATATCCCCCTTTTGTTGGTGATCTCTCAGAAAGTGATACCGAATGGCTATGTGCTTAGTGCGGCTGTGTTCAACGGGATTATCCGCCATGCGGATTGCACTCTCATTGTCATATAGGAGAGGGACTTTGCTAAACTTGTAGCCATAGTCCCTAAGGGTTTGCCTCATCCAAAGTAATTGCGCGCAACAATGGCCTGCGGCAAGGTACTCGGCGTCGGCGGTAAAAAGAGCTACTGAGTTTTGTTTCTTTGAAGCCCAAGACACCAGGGATCTTCCTAGAAACTGACAAGTCCCTGATGTGCTCTTCCTATCAATCTTACACCCTGCCCAATCAGCATCGGAATATCCTAATAAATCAAGTGAGGATCCCTTGGGGTACTAAAGACCAAACTTAGGTGTTTGAACTAAATATCTCAAGATTCGCTTCATGGCCCTAAGGTGAACTTCCTTAGGGTCGGCTTGGAACCTTGCACACATGCATACGGAAAGCATAATGTCTGGTCGAGATGCACATAAATAGAGTAAGGATCCTATCATCGACCGGTATACCTTTTGATCTACGGACTTACCTCCCGTGTCGAGGTCGAGATGCCCATTGGTTCCCATGGGTGTCTTGATGGGCTTGGCATTTTTCATTCCAAACTTGGAGAGTATATCTTGAATGTACTTTGTTTGGCTGATGAAGGTGCCCTCTTGGAGTTGCTTCACTTGAAATCTTAGAAAATACTTCAACTCCCCCATCATAGACATCTCGAATTTTTGAATCATGATCCTACTAAACTCTTCACATATAGATTTGTTAGTAGACCCAAATATGATATCGTCAACATAAATTTGGCATACAAACAAATCATTTGCAATAGTTTTAGTGAATAAAGTAGGATCAGCTTTACTGACTTTGAATCCATTAGTGATAAGAAAATCTCTTAGGCATTCATACCATGCTCTTGGGGCTTGCTTGAGCCCATAAAGAGCCTTAGAGAGTTTATACACGCGGTTAGGATACTCACTATCTTCAAAGCTGGGAGGTTGCTCAACATAGACCTCTTCCTTGATTGGTCCATTGAGGAAGGCACTCTTCACGTCCATTTGATAAAGCTTGAAGCCATGGTAAGTAGCATAGGCAAGTAATATTCAAATTAACTCAAGCCTAGCTACGGGTGCATAGGTTTCACCAAAATCCAAACCTTCGACTTGTGAATACCCCTTGGCCACAAGTCGTGCCTTGTTCCTTGTCACCACACCATGCTCATCTTGTTTGTTGCAGAAGACCCACTTGGTTCCTACAACATTTTGGTTAGGACGTGGAACTAAATGCCATACCTCATTCCTTGTGAAGTTGTTGAGCTCCTCTTGCATTGCCAACACCCAATCTGAATCTTGAAGTGCTTCCTCTACCCTTTGTGGCTCAATAGAGGAAACAAACGAGTAATGTTCACAAAAATGAGCAACACGAGATGGAGTAGTTACCCCCTTATGAATATCTCCTAGGATGGTGTTCACTAGGTGATCTCGTTGGATTGCTTGGTGGACTCTTGGGTGTGGCGGCCTTAGATTTTTTTCATCCTCCTTGTCTTGATCATTTGCATCTACCCCTTGATCATTGCCGTCTTCTTGAGGTGGCTCATCTTCTTGATCTTCTCCTTCATCATCTTAAGCCTCATGCTCATCTTGAGTTGGTGGAGATGCTTGCATGGAGGAGGATGGTTGATCTTGTGCTTGTGGAGGCTCTTCAAATTCCTTAGGACATACATCCCCAATGGACATGTTCATTAGCACGATGCACGGAGCCTCTTCATCATCTAGCTCATCAAGATCAACTTGCTCCACTTGGGAGCCGTTAGTCTCATCAAACACAATGTCACAAGAAACTTCATCTAGTCCAGTGGACTTGTTAAAGACTCTATATGCCCTTATGTTTGAATCATATCCTAGTAAAAAGCCTTCTACAGCCTTAGGAGCAAATTTTGATTTTCTACCTCTTTTAACAAGAATAAAGCATTTGCTACCAAAGGCTCTAAAATATGAAACATTGGGATTTTTACCGGTGAGGAGTTCATAAGATGTCTTCTTGAGGATTCAGTGTAGATATAACCGGTTGATGGCATAGCAAGCGGTGTTGACCGCCTCGGCCCAAAACCGATTTGAAGTCTTGTATTCATCAAGCATGGTCCTTGCCATGTCCACTAGAGTCCTATTCTTCCTCTCCACTACACCATTTTGTTGTGGCGTGTAGGGAGAAGAGAACTCATGCTTGATGCCCTCCTCCTCAAGGAAGCCTTCAATTTGAGAGTTCTTGAACTCCGTCCCGTTGTCGCTTCTTATTTTCTTGATCCTCAAGTGAAAGTCGCCTAGAGGGGGGTGAATAGGGTGAATCTGAAATTTACAAAGTTTAAGCACAACTACAAGCCGGGGTTAGCGTTAGAATTAAAATCGAGTCCGAGAGAGAGGGCGAAAACAAATCACAAGCAAATAAAGGGTGTGACACGGTGATTTGTTTTACCGAGGTTCGGTTCTTGCAAACCTACTCCCCGTTGAGGTGGTCACAAAGACCGGGTCTCTTTCAACCCTTTCCCTCTCTCAAACGGTCACTTAGACTGAGTGAGCTTCTCTTCTCAATCAAATGGGACACTAAGTCCCCGCAAGGACCACCACACAATTGGTGTCTCTTGCCTCGGTTACAATTGAGTTGATCACAAGAAAGAATGAGAAAGAAAAGAAGCAATCCAAGCGCAAGAGCTCAAATGAACACAAGTCACTCTCTCACTAGCCACTATTTGATTTGGAGTGATCTTTGGGCTTAGGAGAGGATTTGATCTCTTTGGTGTGTCTTGTATTGAATGCTATAGCTCTTGTAAGGTGTAGGAAGTCAGCAAACTTGGATGCAATGAATGGTGGTTGGTTGGGGGTATTTATAGCCCAACCACCAAAAGTGGTCGTTGGGAGGCTGTCTGACGCATGGCGCACGGACAGTCCGGTGCGCCACCGGACACTGTTCGGTGCGCTAGCGACGTCACCCGACCGTTAGGGTTCGACCGTTGGAGCTTCTGTCTTCTAGGTCACCGGACAGTCCGGTGATGCACCGGACAGTCACTGTACACTGTCCGGTGCGCCTTCTGGCGCTGCTCTGACTCTGGCGCGCACTGTAGCGCATTGAATGCGGTTGCAGACGACCGTTGGCGCGAAGTAGCCGTTGCTCCGCTGGCACACCGGACAGTCCGGTGGTGCACCGGACAGTCCGGTGAATTATAGCGGAGCGGCCTCCAGAATTCCCGAGACTGGCAATTTTGGAGTTGGATTCCCTGGTGCACCGGACACTATCCGGTGGCACACCGGATAGTCCGGTGCGCCAGACCAGGGCTGCCTTCGGTTTAACTTTGCTCCCTTTGTTTGAACCCTTTCTTTAGACTTGTATTGGTTTGTTGTGAACTTTTGGCACCTGTAGAACATATTTTCTAGAGCAAACTAGTTAGTCCAATAATTTGTGTTGGGCAATTCAACCACCAAAATTCTTATTGGAAAAGGTTTGACCCTATTTCCCTTTCAATCTCCCCCTTTTTGGTGATTGATGCCAACACAAACCAAAGCAAATATAAAAGTGCAAAATTGAACTAGTTTGCATAATGTAAGTGCAAAGGTTGTTTGGAGTTGAAACCAATATACTTATCTCAATAGATGTGCTTGGATGGTTTTCTTCTTTATTAAAATTTTGGACCACGTTTGCACCACAAGTTTTGTTTTGTAAATTCTTTGTAAAATTCTTTTCAAAAATCTTTTGCAATTAGTCAAAGGGTACATGAATAAGATTGAATAAAGCATTTTTCAAGATTTGGAATTTTCTCCCCCTGTTTCAAATGCTTTTCCTTTGACTAAACAAAACTCCCCCTAAATAAAATTCTCCTCTTAGTGTTCAAGAGGGTTTTGCAATTTTTGAAGATACTACTTTCTCCCCCTTTTGAACACAATAAGATATCAAATTGAAAACTTCATTTTTAAATTTGGTGGTGGTGCGATCCTTTTGCTTTGGGCTCATACTTTCTCCCCCTTTGGCATGAATCGCCAAAAACAGATACTTGTGAGTGAGATATAAGCCCTTTCACAAACTTTCTCCCCCTTTGGCAAACACAAAAATATGAGTGAAGATTATACCAAAGTGGAGAACGATGCGGAGTACCGGCAAATACAATCGGAGTTGAGTGGAAGCGCCTTCTTTGCCGAAAACTCCATTTCCCTTTCAATATCTATGACTAAGCATAAAGTGACACTTGAAAGCACATTAGTCAAAGACATAAAAGAGATATGATCAAAGGTATATTAATGAGCTATGTGTGCAAAGAATCAATCAAAATTCCTAGAATCAAGAATATTTAGTTCATTCCTAAGTTTGGTAAAGGATTGTTCATCTAAAGGCTTGGTGAAGATATCGGCCAATTGATCTTTGGTGTTTATATAGGCTATCTCGATATCCCCCTTTTGTTGGTGATCTCTCAGAAAGTGATACCGAATGGCTATGTGCTTAGTGCGGCTGTGTTCAACGGGATTATCCGCCATGCGGATTGCACTCTCATTGTCACATAGGAGAGGGACTTTGCTAAACTTGTAGCCATAGTCCCTAAGGGTTTGCCTCATCCAAAGCAATTGCGCGCAACAATGGCCTGCGGCAATGTACTCGGCTTCGGCGGTAGAAAGAGCTACTGAGTTTTGTTTCTTTGAAGCCCAAGACACCAGGGATCTTCCCAGAAACTTACAGGTCCCTGATGTGCTCTTCCTATTAATCTTACACCCTGCCCAATCGGCATCGGAATATCCTAATAAATCAAATGAGGATCCCTTGGGGTACCAAAGACCAAACTTAGGTGTTTGAACTAAATATCTCAAGATTCGCTTCATGGCCCTAAGGTGAACTTCCTTAGGGTCAGCTTGGAACCTTGCACACATGCATACGGAAAGCATAATGTCCGGTCGAGAAGCACATAAATAGAGTAAAGAACCTATCATCGACCGGTATACCTTTTGATCTACGGATTTACCTCCTGTGTCGAGGTCGAGATGCCCATTGGTTCCCATGGGTGTCTTGATGGGCTTGGCATCCTTCATTCCAAACTTGGTGAGAATATCCTGAATGTACTTCGTTTGGCAAATGAAGGTGCCCTCTTGGAGTTGCTTGACTTGAAATCCTAAGAAATACTTCAACTCCCCCATCATAGACATCTCGAATTTTTGAATCATGATCCTACTAAATTCTTCACAAATAGATTTGTTAGTAGACCCAAATATAATATCATCAACATAAATTTGGCATACAAACAAATCATTTTCAATAGTTTTAGTGAATAGAGTAGGATCAGCCTTTCCGACTTTGAAGCCATTAGTGATAAGAAAATCTCTTAGGCATTCATACCATGCTCTTGGGGCTTGCTTGAGCCCATAAAGCGCCTTAGAGAGTTTGTAAACATGGTTAGGATACTCACTATCTTCAAAGCCGGGAGGTTGCTCAACATAGACCTCTTCCTTGATAGGTCCGTTGAGGAAGGCACTCTTCACGTCCATTTGGTAGAGCTTAAAGTCATGGTGAGTAGCATAGGCAAGTAATATTTGAATTGACTCAAGCCTAGTTATGGTTGCATAGGTTTCACCGAAATCCAAACCTTCGACTTGTGAATACCCTTTGGCCACAAGTCGTGCCTTGTTCCTTGTCACCACACCATGCTCATCTTGTTTGTTGCGGAAGACCCACTTGGTTCCTACAACATTTTGGTTAGGACGTGGAACTAAATGCCATACCTCATTCCTTTTGAAATTGTTGAGCTCCTCTTGCATTGCCATCACCCAATCCGAATCTTGAAGTGCTTCCTCTACCCTATGTGGCTCAATAGAGGAAACAAAGGAGTAATGTTCACAAAAATGAGCAACACGAGATCGAGTGGTTACCCCCTTATGAATATCTCCTAGGATGGTGTTCACGGGGTGATCTCGTTGGATTGCTTGGTGGACTCTTGGGTGTGGTGGCCTTGGAACTTGTTCATCCTCATTGTCTTGACCATTTGCATCTCCCCCTTGATCATTGTCGTCTTCTTGAGGTGGCTCATCTTCTTGATCTTCTTCTTCATCATCTTGAGCCTCATCCTCATCTTGAGTTGGTGGAGATGCTTGCATGGAGGAGGATGGTTGATCTTGTGCTTGAATGGGCTCTTCGGATTCCTTAGGACACACGTCCCCAATAAACATGTTCCTTAGCGCGACACATGGAGCCTCTTCATCATCTAATTCATCAAGATCAACTTGCTCCACTTAGGAGCCGTTAGTCTCATCAAACACAATGTCACAAGAAACTTCAACTAGTCCAGTGGACTTGTTAAAGACTCTATATGCCCTTGTGTTTGAATCATATCCTAGTAAAAAGCCTTCTACAGCCTTAGGAGCAAATTTGGATTTTCTACCTCTTTTAACAAGAATAAAGCATTTGCTACCAAAGACTCTAAAATATGAAACATTTGGCTTTTTACCGGTGAGGAGTTCGTATGATGTCTTCTTGAGGATTCGGTGTAGATACAACCGGTTGATGGCGTAGCAAGCGGTGTTGACTGCCTCGGCCCAAAACCGATCCGAAGTCTTGTACTCATCAAGCATGGTCCTTGCCATGTCCAATAGAGTTCTATTCTTCCTCTCCACTACACCATTTTGTTGTGGCGTGTAGGGAGAAGAGAACTCATGCTTGATCCCTTCTTCCTCAAGAAAGCCTTCGATTTGTGAGTTCTTGAACTCCGTCCCATTGTCGCTTCTAATTTTCTTGATCCTTAAGTCGAACTCATTTTGAACCCGTCTCAAGAATCCCTTTAAGGTCTCTTGGGTTTGAGATTTTTCCTGTAAAAAGAATACCCAAGTGAAGCGAGAATAGTCATCCACAATAACTAGACAGTACTTACTCCTGTCGATGCTTATGTAAGCGATCGGGCCGAATAGGTCCATGTGGAGGAGCTCGAGTGGCCTGTCAGTCGTCAAGATGTTCTTATGTGGATGATGAACACCAACTTGCTTCCTTGCTTGGCATGCGCTACAAATCCTGTCTTTCTCAAAATGCACATTTGTTAGTCCCAAAATGTGCTCTCCCTTTAGAAACTTGTGAAGATTCTTCATTCCAACATGGGCTAGTCGGCGGTGCCAGAGCCAACCCATGTTAGTCTTAGCAATTAAGCAAGTATCGAGTTTAGCTCTATTGAAATCAACTAAGTATAGCTGACCCTCTAATACTCCCTTAAAAGCTACTGAATCATCACTTTTTCTAAAGACAGTAACACCTGTATCCGTAAAAAGACAGTTGTAGCCCATTTTACATAATTGGGAAACAGAAAACAAGTTCTAATCTAAAGAATCTACAAGAAAAACATTGGAAATAGAATGGTCAGGTGATATAGCAATTTTACCCAATCCTTTGACCAAACCTTGATTTCCATCCGCGAATGTGATAGCTCGTTGGGGATCTTGGTTTTTCTCGTAGGAGGAGAACATCTTTTTCTCCCCAGTCATATGGTTTGTGCACCCGCTGTCAATGATCCAACTTGAGCCCCCAGATGCATAAACCTACAAAACAAATTTAGTTCTTGATTTTAGGTACCCAAACGGTTTTGGGTCCTTTGACATTAGATACAAGAACTTTGGGTACCCAAACACAAGTTTTTGATCCCTTGTGTTTGCCCCAACACACTTGGCAACTACCTTGCCGGATTTGTTAGTTAGCACATAAGAAGCATCAAAAGTTTTAAATGAAACATTATGATCATTTGATGCTTTAGGAGTTTTCTTCTTAGGCAATTTAGCATGGGTTGATTGCCTAGAACTAGATGCCTCACTCTTATACATAAAAGCATCATTAGGGCCAGAGTGAGACTTCCTAGAGTGAATTCTCCTAATTTTGTGTTCGGGATAACCGGCAGGGTATAAAATGTAACCCTTATTATCCTGAACCATGGAGCCTTGCCCTTAACAAAATTGGACAATCTTTTAGGTGGGGCATTAAGCTTGACATTGTCTCCCTGTTGGAAGCCAATGCCATCCTTAATGCCAGGGCGTCTCCCACTATAGAGCATGCTTCTAGCAAATTTAAATTTCTCATTTTCTAAGTCATGCTCATTAATTTTGGCATTAAGTTGAGGTATGTGATCATTTTGTTGTTTAATTAAAGCTAGGTGATCATGAATAGCATCAACATTAATATCTCTACATCTAGTGCAAATAGTAACATGCTCAACGGAAGATGTAGAGGGTTTGCAAGTATTAAATTCAACAATCTTAGCATGCAAAATATCATTTTCATCTCTAAGATTGGAAATGGAAGCATTGCAAACATCTAGTTCTTTAGCCTTAACAATTAATTTTTCATTTTCAATTTTAAGGCTAGAAAGAGAAGCATTCAATTTTTCAATCTTAGCAAGTAAACTAGCATTATCATTTCTAAGATTGGAAATTGAATCATCACAAACATTAGCATCAACCTTAGCAATTAATCTAGCATTCTCATTTCTAAGGTTGGCAACAATCTCATGGCAAGTGCTTAGCTCACTAGTTAATTTTTCACATTTTTCAACTTCTAGAGCATAAGCATTTTTCACCTTAACATGCTTCTTGTTTTCTTTAATTAGGAAGTCCTCTTGGCTATCCAAGAGTTCATCCTTATCATGAATAGTGCTAATCAATTCATTTAATTTTTTCCTTTTGTTGCATGTTTAAGTTGGCAAAGAGAGTAAATAAATCATCCTCATCATCACTTGAATTGGCCTCATCACTAGATGTAGCATATTTAGTGGAGGATTTGGATTTAACCTTCTTCTTCTTCCCGTCCTTTGCCATAAGACATTTGTGGCCGTCGTTGGGGAAGAGGAGCCCTTTGTTGACGGTGATGTTGGCGGCGTCCTTATCGGAGGAGGAGTCGATGGAGCTCTCCTCGGAGTCCCACTCCCGGCAAACATGGGCATCGCCACCCTTCTTCTTGTAGTATCTCTTCTTTTTTTCTCTTTCCTTTCTTGTCGTCACCCCTGTCACTATCACTAGATAATGGACATTTAGCAATGAAATGACCGGGCTTACCACATTTGTAGCACACTTTCTTGGAACGGGGCTTGTAATCCTTCCCCTTCCTTTGTTTGAGGATTTGACGGAAGCTTTTGATAATAAGCGCCATCTCCTCATTGTCGAGCTTGGAGGCGTCGATGGGGATTCTACTTGGAGTAGAATCTTCTTTCTTCTCCTTGGTTGCTTTGAATGCAACGGGTTGTGCTTCGGGTATGGAGGAGGATGCGCCTTGCTTGATGATCTTTTTGGAGCCTTTGATCATTAGCTCAAAGCTCACAAATTTACCTATCACTTCCTCGGGAGACATTATTTTGTATCTAGGATCACCACGAATTAATTGTACTTGAGTAGGATTAAGAAAACTAGTGATCTTAGAATAACCTTGACCATCTCATGGTCATCCCATTTGGTGCTCCCGAGGTTGCGCACTTGGTTCACCAAGGTCTTGAGCCGGTTGTACATTGCTTGTGGCTCCTCCCCTTGGTGAAGCATGAATCGACCGAGCTCCCCCTCGATCATCTCCCTTTTGGTGACCTTGGTCACCTCATCTCCTTCGTGCGCCGTTTTGAGTACATCCCAAATCTCTTTGGCGCTCTTCGACCCTTGCACCTTGTTATACTCCTCTCGACTTAGAGAGGCGAGGAGTATAGTGGTGGCTTGGGAGTTGAAGTGCCGGATTTGGGCAACTTCGTCTGAGTCGTAGTCCTCATCCCCTATGGATGGTACCTGTACACCAAACTCAACAACGTTCCAAATACTAGTGTGGAGTTGAGAGCACCTAGAGGGGGGGGGTGAATAGGTGATCCTGTAAAAACTTGAAACTTAAAGCCACAAAACTTGATTAGGAGTGTCGGCGTTTCGAGACCGAGGGGTCCCTAAGCCGACGAGTGAGTGTGCCGCGTGCCCCAGCCCGGATGGGTCGAGCGCGTGGGCGAGCGCGAAGGGGGGAGAGCGAGGTGGCCGGAGCCGGGTCGTGAGGGAGGCGGAGATCCCGCGGCCTTCGTGTTCGTCCCGCGCCCAGGTCGGGTGCGCTTGCAGTAGGGGGTTACAAGCGTCCACGCGGGTGAGGGGAGCGAGCGGCCCCAAGAGAGCGCCTGCCCCTGCCCTCGTTCCCGCGGGGCCAACCTTCTCTAAGAAGGCCCTGGTCCTTCCTTTTATAGGCGCAAGGAGAGGATCCAGGTGTACAATGGGGATGCAGCAGAGTGCTACGTGTCTAGCGGGGGAGAGCTAGCGCCCTGGGTACATGCCAATGTGGCAGCCGGAGAGAACTTGGCACCCAGCTGGTGTGGTGTCGTGGCTGTCGGAGGAGTAACGGAGCCTGGTGGAGGGACAGCTGTCAGAATAGTTGGGCTCTTGCTGACGTCCCCCCCGCTTCCGTAAGGGAGCTGAGAGCCGCCGTCGTCATGGGTCTAGCGGGGCGCCATCATTGCCTATCTGGCGGAGCTAGCCAGATGGGACGTCGGTCTTGTTCTCTGCGGCCCAAGTCGGCTCGGGGTAGGGTGATGATGGCGCTTCCTGTTGACGTGGCGGACTTGTGCCCTAGGTCGGGCGACGTGGAGGCTCCTCCGAGGGCGAGGTCGAGTCTATCTTCCATGGCCGAGGCCGAGCCCGAGCTCCTGGGTCGGGCGAGGCGGAGGTCGTTCGGCAGAGGCCAGGGCGGAGTCCGAGCCCTGGGTCGGGCGGAGTGGAGTTCGCCGTCTTCCGGGGCCTTAGCCCGAGTCCGAGCCCTGGGTCGGGCGGAGCGGAGTTCGCCGTCTTCTGGGGCCTTAGCCCGAGTCCGAGCCCTGGGTCGGGCGGAGCGGAGTTCGCCGTCTTCCCGGGGCCTTAGCCTGAGTCCGAGCCCTGGGTCGGGCGGAGCGGAGTTCGCCGTCTTCCGGGGCCTTAGCCCGAGTCCGAGCCCTGGGTCGGGCGGAGTGGAGTTCGCCGTCTTTCGGGGCCTTAGCCCGAGTCCGAGCCCTGGGTCGGGCGGAGCGGAGTTCGCCGTCTTCCGGGGCCTTAGCCCGAGTCCGAGCCCTGGGTCGGGCGGAGCTTCCTATGGCGCCTTTGGCAAGGCCTGGCTGCCCGTCAGTCTCACTCTTTGCGTTAAATGCCCCTGTGACTTGGTCGGTCGGCGCGGTGATTTAGTCAGGGTTGCTTCTTAACGAAGGCAAGGCCTCGGGCGAGCTGGAGATGCGTCTGCCGTAAAAAAGGGGGCCTTGGGCGAGACGGAAACACCTCGGGGTCGGCTGCCCTTGCCCGAGGCTAGGCTCGGGCGAGGCGTGATCGAGTCGCTCGTATGGACTGATCCCTGACTTAATCAAACCCATCAGGCCTCTGCAGCTTTATGCTGATGGGGGTTACCAGCTGAGAATTAGGCGTCTTGAGGGTACCCCTAATTATGGTCCCCGACAGTAGCCCCCGAGCCTCGAAGGGAGTGTTAGCACTCGCTTGGAGGCTTTCGTCGCACTTTTTTGCAAGGGGACCAGCCTTTCTCGGTTGCATTTTGTTCCGGTGGGTGCGCGCGAGCGCACCCGCCGGGTGTAGCCCCCGAGGCCTCGGAGGAGTGGTTTCACTCCTTCGAGGTCTTAATGCCTTGCGTAATGCTTCGGCTGGTCTGGTGGTTCCCTCATGCGAACTGGCCGTAGCCCGGGTGCACTGTCGGGGCCCAAGTTCTCGGGCTGGTATGTTGACGCTGTCAATGGTTTGGCCGGAGCCGGGTTTGCGAGAGCAGCCCCCGAGCCTCCGCACAGGGCGATGAGGGCGATCAGGGACAGACTCGGCTTTTTTACATACGCCCCTACGTCGCCTTTCCGCAAGGAGGAGGGGGGGAGAGCGCCATGTTACCCTCGATGGGCGCCGAACATGGTGTCTCCGGTGAGCTGCAAGCGGGTAATCCGAGTGGACGTCCGTGCCCCGTTCGTTGGGGGTCGGCTAGGGGCCCGGAGGCACGCCCAAAAGTACCTGCGGGTGATCTGCCGGACCCGGTCCCCCTGGCGACGGGGTCCGAGGGCTCGTTGCCTCCCTCCGATGGGATTCCATTACAGGATCGTTCCCGCTGGTCTCGGAAATGTCCTAGGGTACCTCGGGAGCGCAGCCCGAGCCTTGGTTATGTATCGAACGTACCCCTGGTCATCCCTCGCTCGGTGTCTGAGGCGACTGTGAACCCTTCGGGGGGCCAGCCTTCGAACCCCTGATCAGTAATGGGCGCGGAGCCCGAGTAGCCTGAGGCGGCCGTGGAACCTTTCGGGAGGCCGACCTTCGAACCTCTGACCAGTAGTGGGTGTCGGGCCCACGCGATCTGAGGCGGCTGTTGAACCCTTCGGGGGGCCAGCCTTCAAAACCCCTGATCAGTATGGAGGCTCGGAGCCTAGTTCCTTCACGGGGAAGGATCCCTTTGGGGGTATCCCCTTTCCCGGTCCCTGTTGCAAGAGATAGAGAAAGAGGAAAAAGGGAAAAAAAGGATACGAAATTGAACGACGCGGCGTACCTTTTTTGGCGCGGTTGTTTTGGCGAAGGCGAAGCGTCGCCAGCTGCTCCTGCCAGAAGCGCCGCCTGTCCAGCCGCGGAGTTAATGCGCCGGGGTGAGTAGTTGGCGGGGCCACCGCTTCGTGCGCGAGCCGTTCGAGGAACGGCTGTTTGTGCTTCGCGTTTTTTTGAACCCCGCGTCCGGTCCGGGCGGAACTTTGGAACCGTCTTCGCCTTGGTCTCTATATACCCCCGGAGAGGGTCCGGTGACGGTTCTTGACTCCGCTTCTTGCCTCCCTCTTAGGTTTTTTGCAGCCTGAGAGATCTAGCCAGGGAAAAGAAAACCGCCCTCCCTGTCCTTCGTGCCGCCACCCTTTCCGCTCGGCGATGGCTGACCGGGTGACCATCATCTCGCCGCGCGACCCATGGCCCTTCTCCACGGTGACGGCGAGTGATCTGGAGGATCTCGTCGGCGAGGGTTTGCTCCGCCCTCTCACCGATGAGCAGCGGCCGGAATGGATTCCTCCCACGGGCGGAGTCACTCCATCCCCGCCGCCGGGGTACGTCGTGAGCTTCGTCTCCTTCCATGAGCGGGGATTTGGTGTGCCGACGAGCCGCTTCATGCGGGCTATCCTATTCCACTATGGGGTGGAGTTGCACAACCTCACCCCCAACTCCATCTCGCAGGCCGCTATCTTCGTAGCGGTGTGCGAAGGGTATTTGGGGATCGCCCCCCATTGGGATTTGTGGACCCATCTCTTCTTCGCCGAGCTTTTTGCCTTGCCGACGGGGGAGAGGAAGGTCCCGCGCAGCGGTGCGGGCCGGCGGCTGCACCCTTTTGTTGAGGCAGTCGCGGTCATCGCAGTATATCCCTGCCGTCCTCGCATCCTCGAACAAGGGGTGGCAGCGCCGGTGGTTCTACCTCCGGAATGACGAAGAGTTGCTCCCGCTGTTCTCTCAGCGGGTCGTCACGGCCGCCACCGACGCCTGGCGCCACGGGACTCCACACGAGAGGCAGAAGAACCTCGAACCTCTTCTCCAGGCCCTGAAGGCGTTGCGGGAGGGAGGACTCACCGCCGCGGGAGTGGTTGCCGCCATCCACCGTCGGAGAGTGCTCCCCTTGGCGGAGCGGCGGCTGCCGCTTTGGGAGATGACCCTGGAGGCCGACTGGGAGGGGTCGCAGATGTCCCCTGATTCTCTTCCCCTCGACGCCCTCCAATGGCGGGTGTCGGCCGCGATGGGGAAGCCGGACCCCCACGCCTTCTCCCAGCCTCGGATGCGCCCCGACCAGGGGGTGCGTCACTCTGGTGAGTGTTCGCTCCTTCCTTCTTCATACATCGGGTTGCTCCTGGTTCTCACGATTGGGTTTCTTCCCCCCCCTCTTTAGGAGGTGGGGTGGCACAAACCCTCCCTGCCGCGGGTCCCAGAGGACGCGGTGGGTCGGGCAGCGCGGCGGGTCGCCGCGGAGGAGGAGAAGAAGAAGAAGGATGCGGAGAAAGCCCGGGCCCGCAAGCGGAGGCGGGCTCGGGACGCCTTGGAGAAACGCCGTCGCCAGCAGGAGAGGGAAGGACTCCCAAGGGAGCCGTCGCCGGAGACATCCGATGACGATGACGACGATGGTGAGGAGGAGGAGGACGACATGGCCGCCCGTCTCGGCCTTAGCCCCAGCTCGGGGTGTGGCCAGGAGCCGTCGAGTCAGCCCCCGAGCGGGCCGATGCCGTCGGTTCCCGGAGCCGGGACGCCGGATCCCCGACCCGAGGGGCGGGGACAACCCGAGAGGGTACTTGACCCCTCGGCTCGAGGAGCTGACGCGACTCCAGGGAGCCGGGCCGAGGTACCCGTCCCTCGGGAGCCGCCACCCACGCCGGCGGCACGGGGGAGCGGTCCTCAGGTCGCCATAGCGGCGCCTGGGCAGTCCGCCTCCCGGGCGTCAGGGGCGCCCAAAGCGAGGGTGGTGCCGAGGCTGTCGGCGAAGCGGACCTCGACGGTGGTTCCAGGGAGCGGGAGCCAAGAGACTTCCCCCCAGGCACAGTTGATCATGGCCCGGAGCGGGTAAGTATCTTGGAATGCCTTCGTCCCGGCGCTTCATTCATACGTCCCGGCCGTGATTTTTCCCTTTCTTCTTTTTTCCAGCAAGCGGAGCCATGGCCATACCGACCTGGCGCCCTGGAAAGCCCTTAAGACGGCGTCAGTCCGGGCGGCTGGCGCCACCCCGGGCCCTGCCGCTCAGCCGACACCTTTCGCAGGGCGTTTCGCCGCATGGGCTCGGGCGTCGCATGTCTCGGGGGAGCAGGTCCCCGAGGCGGGTTCTTCTGCCGAGGCGGCCATCGTGATCGGGGAGGCGGCCGGCGCCGACGCGGTCCCGAGCACCGTCTGCCGTGCCGGCCATGCCGGCGCCTGCCGCCACCGCAGTTGCCACCGTCCCAGTCGGAGAGCATCTGGTTGCTGCCAGCGTCGAGATGGCCGAAGCGTCGGTGCCCAGGGCCTCGGAAGAGGTGGTCGTGGAACGCGCAGTTCATCCAGGCGGGGCGGCAGCCTCGTTGCTGTGCGGCGGAGCCCGAGGCCCGACGCCAGTTGCTCCGATTCCGGACCCGCGAGGCCTCGGACCCTATCTTCGTTCTTGACGACGAACAGGAGGACCAGTCCTGGGACGAGCTCCGCAAGCGTGCGGAAGCAACGGTGGGGTCGCTCCGATCGTCGCTGGAGGTTCTCTGCGGGGACGTCCCCAAAATCCTCCAGGTAACGGTTTCAGGCATACCTTCTCCCTTCTGTGAGCGAGGCGTTCGTCGTGACGCCTTGTTTTCCTTTCAGGATCTGACGGACCGGAGCGCCGCCAAGTGTCGTTCATCCCGCCGCGAGGCCGACGTCTGGGGCTCGCTGCGATCCCTGAGGACCTCGCTCGCTGGGGCTACCGCGCGCCTTTCTCAGCAGGACGCTAAGAGAGCGGACCTCCAGTTGCTCTGCGCTGACCTGAGGGCCGAGGCGGCGGCGGCGCGCGCGGAAGGCGCTACGGCAGCGGTCAGAGTTCGTCCAGGTTGCCGAGGAGCGGGACCAATCTCGGGGGCCAGGCCGCCGAAGCCGAAAGCCGGGCTAAGACCCTTGCGGCCGATCTAGCCGCAGCCCAAGTCGCAGCCTCGGAGCAGAGCGTCCGAGCCGGAGGTATGCCTCGACCATCCTCGGTTCTTGTTCTTGTCCGTTTCTTCTGCTTGTGCTTGAGGTCTTTCTTCTGGTTGTTCGCAGAGCTCGAGTCTGCCCTTGACGAGTCGGCCAAAAGCGCTCGCCGAGGCGCTTGCTGGAGCTGCCGAGCAGAGGGAGGCCGACCTCGCGGCCATGTCCGAGGCCGTCTCGGATGTTTATCGGCTCCTTGGCCCCGGCGACGTCCCTTCAGGAAGCTCCCCTCAAAGCCGTCTTCAAGCCTTAGGTGATTACGCGCGCGGTAAAGTCCGCGGGGGCGCTACACCACGGCGTCAGGCGGGCCTTCACCGTGCTCGCTTCCCATTACGTTGTGGACCTGGAGCGGGTCAGTGAGGGGTAATTGTCTTCCTGACGAAGACGAAGCCGCCCTGGCAGAAGGTTCAGCGGCTCGACGCGGTCGCCGCGGGTCCGAGCGCGGCGCTGGCGACCACCTTTGAGGCGGAGATCCTTCCTCCTGCGCCGCCGCTGGAAGCGGAGGTGGACCTTACCGACGGCGGGGGCGGAAACTGAGGGTGCGGCGCCTCACCAAGGCGGCGCACTGATTTTTGTTGGGGCAGTTTCTGTTGGACGTGCGCTTTACCCGCGGCCGCCGAGGCCTGGACACTTTACTTTTCTTGCGTGAAGTCGTGCTCTCTTCTCTTTCAATTTTCGCACCTGGCCTGACTTGTCAATAATAGGGTGATTTCCCGAGTTGGGTCCTTTTTCGTGGCAGGCGATAAGTGAGGTGTCCCTAGCCCGGAGGCGTAGGTGTTCCTCGGCTCAGTCGGTCTCACCACTTATCTGTACCCACGTTCGCTCCTCGGGACCCTGCTTCTGACACATCCGGGAGAAACGCAAAAAAAACCCTTCTTGATCGAAAATTTTTTTGACGCGAAAAAGTGCATCCGATCTCGACGCGGAGGGGTTCCCCCTTTTTAGCCCCCGAGGGAGGGTCGGGGCTCCGCCAAGGCGAGGCCGACCCTTCCTTGATGACTGATACTCGTGTGTGAGCGGGGGAAGGGCGCAGCCCCCGGGCGTCATCCGTGCAGAGGCCATTTGACGAGTCGGGCTCCTGCCCGAATATCCGGCGAGTGCTCGGTGACATCCCTCGGTATGCCAGGCATGTCCGAGGGACCCCACGCAAGAATGTCGGCGTTTGCACGGAGAAAAGTCGACGAGCACTGCTTCCTATTTGGGGTCGAGCCCGGAACTGATCCGGATCTGCTTGGAGGTGTCGCCACTGGGGTCGAGAGGGACGGCCTTAACCGTCTCCGCTGGCTGGAAGTTGCCGGCGTGTCACTTCACGTCCGGCACCTCTCGGGAGAGGTTTTCCAGGTCGGCGATGAGGGCCCTCGGACTCGGCGAGGGCCTCAGCGTACTCCATGCACTCCACATCGCATTCGAACGCGTGTTTGTACGTGGGGCCGACGGTGATGACCCCGTTGGGGCCCGGCATCTTGAGCTTCAGGTAGGTGTAGTTGGGGATGGCCATGAACTTCACGTAGCATGGCCTTCCCAACACTGCGTGGTAGGTTCCTCGGAACCCGACCACCACGAACGTCAAAGTCTCCCTTCGGAAGTTGGAGGGTGTTCCGAAGCAGACAGGAAGGTCGAGCTGTCCGAGGGGCTGGACGCGCTTCCCAGGAATGATCCCGTGGAAGGGCGCAGCGCCCGCTCGGACGGAGGACAGATCGACGCGCAGGAGCCTGAGGGTCTCGGCGTAGATGATATTGAGGCAGCTGCCCCCATCCATCAGGACCTTGGTGAGCCTGATGTCGCCGATGATGGGATCGACGACGAGCGGGTACTTCCCCGGCTCGGCACGTGGTCGGGGTGATCATCTTGGTCGAAGGTGATGGGCTTGTCGGACCAGTCTAGGTAGACTGGCGCCGCCACCTTCACCGAGCAGACCTCCCGACGCTCTTGCTTGCGATGCCAAGCCGAGGCATTCCGCCGCATGCCCTCCGCAGATCATGAAGCAGTCGCGGACCTCGGGGAACTCTCCTGCTTGGTGATCTTCCTTTTTGTCGTCGTCCGCGGGCCCTGCCAACCCTCTGCGGGTAGCCCGGCCTTGTGGAAGTGGCGCCGAAGCATGACGCACTCCTCGAGGGTGTGCTTGACGGGCCCCTGATGGTAAGGGCACGTCTCCTTGAGCATCTTGTCGAAGAGGCTGGCAACCTCCGGGGGGCTTCCGAGGGTTCTTGTACTCGGCGCGGCGACAAGGTCTGTGTCGGCAGCGTCGCGTTTCGCTTGCGACTTCCTCCTTCCTTTCTTCTTGGCACCGCGCGGAGTAGAACGCCTCGGGAGCATCCTCCGACTGCGGCGCCCTGGGGCTGCTTGTCCTTTCGGAGATGGCCTCGACCGCCTCCTGGCCGGGAGGCGAACTTGGTGGCGATGTCCATCAGCTCGCTCGCCCTGGTGGGGTCTTTCCGACCCAACTTGCTCACCAGGTCACGGCAGGTGGTGCCGGCAAGGAACGCGCCGATGATATCGGAGTCAGTGATGTTGGGCAGTTCGGTGCGCTGCTTCGAGAACCGCCGGATGTAGTCCCGAAGAGACTCTCCCGGCTGTTGCCAGCAGCTTCGGAGGTCCCAGGAATTCCCGGGGCGCACGTACGTGCCCTGGAAGTTGCCGGCGAAAGCTTGGACCAAATCCTCCCAGTTGGAAATCTGCCCCGGAGGCAGGTGCTCCAACCAAGCGCGAGCAGTGTCGGAGAGGAACAGGGGGAGGTTGCGGATGATGAGGTTGTCGTCGTCCGTTCCACCCAGTTGACAGGCTAGGCGGTAGTCCGCGAGCCACAATTCTGGTCTTGTTTCCCCGAGTACTTTGTGATAGTAGTCGGGGGTCGGAATCGGGTCGGAAACGGCGCCCACCGAATGGCCCGGCTGAAGACCTGCGGACCGGGTGGGTTCGGGCGAGGGACTCCCGATCCTCCCCACTGTCGTAGCGTCCCCCACGCCTGGGGTGATAGCCTCGGCGCACCCTTTCGTCGAGGCGGGCCCGACGGTCGCGATGAGGGTGCTCGTCTCCGAGGTGGCCCGGAGCCGCAGGCGTGGGGTTGCGCGTGCGCCCGGTGTAGACCGAGGCCTCCCGCATGAGTCGGGAAGTCGCGGCACGATGTTCCGAGGGGTACCCTGCCTTCGGGAGGCAGAGCTCTCGGCCCGCCGGGCCGCAGCGCCTTCCAGGAGATGCTTGAGCTCTCCCTGGATTCGCCGACCCTCGTGGGTTGATGACTCCGGCATCGCGCGGGAGGAGCATCGCTGCGGCTGCCAGGTCCTGACCGGTTCCGCCGGATGCGGGTTGGCGGCCTGTCCCTGGCATCGTTTGGCGATGCGGTGCTGGAGACCCTGGGGCAGGTGACGTATTTCTCCGGCCGGGGGGCTGGCCCGCCCATACTGCCCGACGTCCCGGCGGATCGACTCGAGCGCTCATCCTGCCCCCTCGTCGAGCCCGGCCCTGCGCCCGCGGACTTGCTCGAGCTGTGGTCGTGACCCCCCGCCGGAACGGGGACCACAGCTAGCTCCCGCGGGATGTCGGCACGAGGCACTGGCCTAGGGAGATCACCATCCTCCGGCATGCCGAGACGGCTGCCTCCGGAGGGATCCCCTAGCTCGACGTGGAAACATTCGCGGCTCGGGCCGCAGTCCTTGTCATCAAGGCTGCGGCTGCCGTCGGAACAGTCGGAGAGGCAGTAGTTGCATGCGGTCATGAAGTCCCACATGGCACTGGGGTTGCCAGATCCAGAGAAATCCCAGCAGATGCTGGGGTCGTCATCTTCCTCGGACCCATAGGGCCCGTAGGTCGAGACGCCCGTCAATCGGTCCCAAGGCGACCGCACACGAAACCCAAAAAGGGTTGCACTCGCCTCAACGTGAGCGCCCACCAGAGCGAGGTCGCTAGGCGGGTTGAGGTCGAGTCGAAATGACGAAGGATGGGGATCAGTCGGTACCTTTTGGTCAACGAGGAGCGACGAAGTCACATCGGGGGCTGATCGCGCCGTCGTCCTGGGTACGAGGGGCGAGTCCCGCAGGCCCTCCGTGCGCGTGCTGGCGTCGTCCACCACTGCTCGGGGTTGGCGTGTTGTGGGGGGACGGCGCTCGCCTTCGCCTCAAACGCGAGGGGTGACGCCCGACGCGTTCCGCCGTTGGGGCACTGGGGATGTCGATTCGCTCGACAGCCGACGGAGCGCAGCCTCCCGCTCGGCCCTGGTTGCCCGCCTCCTCCTCCAATGGCGAGGGAGAGGATGGGGCGAGCTCGAATGTTGTTCTTCCCCACGCGGGAAAGACGTCGTCGATTCCGCCGCCGGCGGGCGGGCTGTCGGCCACCATTGTCGCCGCCGCGCGGCGGTGGAAGGAGTATCATGTCGTAGCCGCCGTCGAAAGACATGAACTCGAGGCTCCCGAAACGGAGCACCGTCCCGGGTTGGAGAGGTCGTTGGAGACTGTCCATCTGGAGCTTGACGGGAAACTGCTCGTCAACACGTAGCAGGCCCCTACCTGGTGCGCCAACTGTCGGCGTTTCGAGACCGGGGGGTCCCTAAGCCGACGAGTGAGTGTGCCGCGTGCCCCAGCCCGGATGGGTCGAGCGCGTGGGCGAGCGCGAAGGGGGGAGAGCGAGGTGGCCGGAGCCGGGTCGTGAGGGAGGCGGAGATCCCGCGGCCTTCGTGTTCGTCCCGCGCCCAGGTCGGGTGCGCTTGCAGTAGGGGGTTACAAGCGTCCACGCGGGTGAGGGGAGCGAGCGGCCCCAAGAGAGCGCCTGCCCCTGCCCTCGTTCCCGCGGGGCCAACCTTCTCTAAGAAGGCCCTGGTCCTTCCTTTTATAGGCGCAAGGAGAGGATCCAGGTGTACAATGGGGATGCAGCAGAGTGCTACGTGTCTAGCGGGGGAGCTAGCGCCCTGGGTACATGCCAATGTGGCAGCCGGAGAGAACTTGGCACCCAGCTGGTGTGGTGTCGTGGCTGTCGGAGGAGTAACGGAGCCTGGTGGAGGGACAGCTGTCGGAATAGTTGGGCTCTTGCTGACGTCCCCCCGCTTCCGTAAGGGAGCTGAGAGCCGCCGTCGTCATGGGTCTAGCGGGGCGCCATCATTGCCTATCTGGCGGAGCTAGCCAGATGGGACGTCGGTCTTGTTCTCTGCGGCCCAAGTCGGCTCGGGGTAGGGTGATGATGGCGCTTCCTGTTGACGTGGCGGACTTGTGCCCTAGGTCGGGCGACGTGGAGGCTCCTCCGAGGGCGAGGTCGAGTCTGTCTTCCATGGCCGAGGCCGAGCCCGAGCTCCTGGGTCGGGCGAGGCGGAGGTCGTTCGGCAGAGGCCAGGGCGGAGTCCGAGCCCTGGGTCGGGCGGAGTGGAGTTCGCCGTCTTCCGGGGCCTTAGCCCGAGTCCGAGCCCTGGGTCGGGTGGAGCGGAGTTCGCCGTCTTCCGGGGCCTTAGCCCGAGTCCGAGCCCTGGGTCGGGCGGAGCGGAGTTCGCCGTCTTCCGGGGCCTTAGCCCGAGTCCGAGCCCTGGGTCGGGCGAAGCGGAGTTCGCCGTCTTCCGGGGCCTTAGCCCGAGTCCGAGCCCTGGGTCGGGCGGAGCGGAGTTCGCCGTCTTCCAGGGCCTTAGCCCGAGTCCGAGCCCTGGGTCGGGTGGAGCTTCCTATGGCGCCTTTGGCAAGGCCTGGCTGCCCGTCAGTCTCACTCTTTGCGTTAAATGCCCCTGTGACTTGGTCGGTCGGGCGGTGATTTAGTCAGGGTTGCTTCTTAACGAAGGCAAGGCCTCGGGCGAGCCGGAGATGCGTCTGCCGTAAAAAAGGGGGCCTTGGGCGAGACGGAAACACCTCGGGGTCGGCTGCCCTTGCCCGAGGCTAGGCTCGGGCGAGGCGTGATCGAGTCGCTCGTATGGACTGATCCCTGACTTAATCAAACCCATCAGGCCTCTGTAGCTTTATGCTGATGGGGTTACCAGCTGAGAATTAGGCGTCTTGAGGGTACCCCTAATTATGGTCCCCGACAAGGAGTTAGCACAATGAAGTCAAGTGGCTAAGGAGAGCTCTTGTGAAGCGCAATAGACACAGTGAGAACAAGCACAAGAGACACGAGGATTTATCTCGTGGTTCGGCCAAGTACAACACTTGCCTACTCCATGTTGTGGCGTCCCAATGGACGAGAGTTGCACTCAACTCCTCTCAAGTGATCCAATGATCAACTTGAATACCACGGTGTTCTTCTTTTCTTTACTCTTTCCCGTTTGCGAGGAATCTCCACAACTTGGAGTCTCTCGCCCTTACAATAAGGATCAAAGTGAAAGCACTAGAGTAAGGGAGGGAAGCAACACACACAAATCCACAACAATAGGCACACACACGGCCAAGACTCGAGCTCAAATGAATATCACAAGGTTCTCACTAGAACGGAGCTCAAATCACTAAGAATGTCAAACAAGTGCGCAAAGACAGAGTGTGAATGATCAAGAATGCTCAAAGTATGCTTGGTGTACTCCTCCATGCGCCTAGGGGTCCCTTTTATAGCCCCAAGGCAGCTAGGAGCCGTTGAGCGCAATCCAGGAAGGCAATTCTTTCCTTCTGTCGGTTGGTGCACCGGACAGTCCGGTGCACCACCGGACAGTCCGGTGAATTATAGTCGTACGCTGTTGACTTGATTCCCGAGAGCGGCGACTTCGCCGCAGCCGACTCACCGGACAGTCAAGTGCACCACCGAACAGTCCGGTGATTTATAGCCGTACGCCGCTGTCGAGACCCGAGAGCAGCTAGTTGACCAGACGCCAGCCTGGCGCACCGGACAGTCCGGTGTACCCAGACTGAGCAGAGTCTTAGCTGCTCGAGCCAAGTCTTTTCCAATTGTATTTTCTCTGATTCTAGCACTTAGACAAATATGTTAGCACACAAAAACCAATGTACTAAGTCTAGAATCATACCTTTGTGTTGATTTTCACTTCATCCACCATTTGGCATAGTTTCATACTTAAACCATTTGTGTTGGCACTTGATCACCAAAATACTTAGAAATGGCCCAAGGGCACATTTCCCTTTCAATCTCCCCCTTTTTGGTGATTTATGCCAACACAACAAAAAGCAACTAAAGGAAGTGCAACATCAATGCATATGAGAACACAAATTTGTTTTGATTCAAATCTGGCATATTTGGATCATTCTTTGCCACCACTTGGTTTGTTTTTGCAAATCAAACTCAATTTCCTATATCTAAGTCAAACACACTTGTTGAGGCATAGAGAGAGGTATTTCAAGAGAAATTGATCAAGAATTCAAAAACTCCCCCTTTTTCCCATAATCAAACATTCTCGCCACAAGAGACCAACTTTTGACAATAAGAGACAATAAGAGTATTTCGACAAACCAAAAGCTCTAATTCTATTATTTTCAAAATTCTCAAGTGGTAGCTGATCCATTTCTTGCTTTGGCCTTATTTTCTCCCCCTTTGGCATCAAACACCAAAACGGGATCAATCTTGGCCCTTAAACCTCATTGCCTCACCAAAATCTTCAATTAAGAGAAAAGAGACAATAAGAACACGGAGATGAACTTGGAGTAAGTTACCCTCTCATCGGAGTGCAGTGGAAGTCTTGCATGGTCCAAGTTCACCTTTTCCCTTTCAATCCACCTTTGAGACTAAATTAAGAAAACTCAAGCACACAGTTAGTCTCAAAGAGTCAAGTTGTAGCATTTCTCCCCCTAAGTATGTGCATCATTCGCACATGGACTTGTGAGGTTCGGGGATCCTTTGCACAACTTGAGCACCATAAGTAAGCAATAAAATGCATAAAGGAACATGGTCAAAGACATAAAACACATGTATGCTCTATATTAATCCAAGTTACGTGAATTTCTACCTTTCTTCACCAGAATGTAGCATTTACTCCCAAAAACTCGAAAATACGAAACATTGGGTTGTTACCGGTTAGTAGCTCGTATGACATCTTCTTGAGGAGGCGATGAAGGTAGACCCAGTTTATGGCGTGGCAAGCCGTGTTCACAGCTTCCGACCAAAACCGCTCGGGCGTCTTGAATTCTCCAAGCATCGTCCTCGCCATGTCTATAAGCATCCTATTCTTTCTCTACCACACCGTTTTGTTGTGGTGTGTAGGGAGCGGAGAACTCGTGCTTGATTCCTTCCTCCTCAAGAAACTCCTCCACTTGCAGGTTCTTGAACTCGGACCCGTTGTCGCTCCTTATCTTCTTCACCTTGAGCTCAAATTCATTTTGAGCTCTCCTTAGGAAGCGCTTGAGGGTCCCTTGGGTTTCAGTTTTATCCTGCAAAAGAATACCCAAGTGAAGCGGGAAAAATCATCAATAATAACAAGACCATACTTACTTCCCTCGATGCTGAGGTAGGCGACGGGTCCGAAGAGGTCCATATGCAATAGCTCCAGAGGTCTTGATGTAGTCATCACATTCTTGATGTGATGAGCACTTCCCACCTGTTTACCTGCTTGACAAGCTGCACAAGGTCTATCTTTTTCAAAGGTTACATTTGTTAGACCTAACACATGTTCTCCCTTTAGAAGCTTGTGAAGGTTCTTCATCCCCACATGTGCTAGACGGCGATGCCACAGCCAGCCCATGCTAGTCTTAGCGATTAAGCATGCATCTAGATCAGCCTCCTCCTTCGAAAATCAACTAAATAGAGTTTGCCGTCTAGTACACCCTTAAATGCTAATGAACCATCACTTCTTTAAAGACAGACACATCTACGTTTGTAAATAAGCAATTATATCCCATATTACATAATTGACTAACGGACAACAAGTTATATCCGAGCGATTCAACTAAAAACACATTAGAGATGGAATGCTCGGAAGAAATAGCTATTTTTCCTAGTCCTTTAACCTTGCCTTGATTCCCGTCACCGAATATGATTGAGTCTTGGGAATCTTTGTTCTTGATGTAGGAGGTGAAACATCTTCTTCTCCCCAGTCATGTGGTTTGTGCATCCGCTATCGATAATCCAGCTTGAGCCCCCGGATGCATAAACCTGCAAGGCAAATTAGGCTTGGGTTTTAGGTACCCAACTCTTGTTGGGTCCTACAAGGTTAGTTATAATCGTTTGGATCCCAAATGCAAGTCTTGTCTCCCTTGCATTTGGCTCCCACCTTTTTAGTGAAAGTCGCCTAGAGGGGGGTGAATAGGGCGAAACTGAAATTTACAAAGTTAATCACAACTATAAGCCGGGTTAGCGTTAGAAATATAATGCGCGTCCGAGAGAGGGCGTAAAAACAAATCGCAAGCGAATAAAGAAGTGAGACACAAGGATTTGTTTTACCGAGGTTCGGTTTTCTCAAACCTACTCCCCGTTGAGGTGGTCACAAAGACCGGGTCTCTTTCAACCCTTTCCCTCTCTCAAACAGTCCCTCGGACTGAGTGAGCTTCTCTTCTCAATCAACCGGGAACCAAACTTCCCCGCAAGGACCACCACACAATTGGTGTCTCTTGCCTCGATTACAATTGAGATGATCGCAAGAAAAAATGAGAAAAGAAGCAATCCAAGCGCAAGAGCTCAAATGAACACAACAATCACTCTCTCTAATCACTAAAGCTTTGAGTGGAATTGGGAGAGGATTTGATCTATTTGGTGTGTCTAGAATTGAATGCTAGAGCTCTTGTAAGTAGTTGGAAGGTGGAAAACTTGGATGCCTTGAATGTGGGGTGGTTGGGGTATTTATAGCCCCAACCACCAAACTTGACCGTGGGTGGAGGCTGCAGTCGACGGGCGCACCGGACAGTCCAGTGCGCCACCGGACACTGTCCGGTGTGCCAGCCACGACACCAGGCCGTTGGGTTCCGACCGTTGGAGCACTGACCTGTGGTCCCGCCTGGCTGTCCGGTGTGCCCCGTGTGCTCTGCTCCTCTGCGCGCGCTGGCGCGCATTTAATGCGTTGCAGACGACCGTTGCGCTCGAAGTAGCTGTTGCCCCGCTGTCACACCGGACAGTCCGGTGTGCACCGGATAGTCCGGTGAATTATAGCGGAGCGGATTCCCGAAGCTGGCGAGTTCAGAGTTGCTCTCCCCTAGAGCACCGGACACTGTCCGGTGGTACACCGGACAGTCTGGTGAATTATGTGAAGCTCCTCTGAAAATTCCCAAAGGTGAAGAGTTGGACGTAGAGTTCCCTGGTGCACCGGACACTGTCCGGTGGTGCACCGGACACTGTCCGGTGGTGCACCGGACAGTCCGATTCGCCAGACCAGGGTGCCTTCCGGGAAATCCTTTGCTCTCTTGATTGAACCCTTTTCTTGGTCTTTTACTGGGTGTGAACCTTTGGCACCTGTAGAACTTATAAACTAGAGCAAACTAGTTAGTCCAATTATTTGTGTTGGGCAATTCAACCACCAAAATCATTTAGGAAAGAGGTGGAAGCCTAATTCCCTTTCATTTAGCAATCACCTTTTTATCTTTACATGAAAGAATAAATTTAGCATTGCAAGCATGAAAGACAGTGGTAGATCCATTAAACACTTTCCTAGGAGCATGAGACATAACATTCTTCCTAGATCTACCATTAAAGTTTGAACTCGAAGCGGTCATGGCATGTGAGTCAAAGCATTATAACTCCTATCATAATGAACATTTCTAGAATATTTCATAGCCATATTTCTACCATGCATAGAAGAACTAGAAGCAGTCAAGCATGTGAATCATAAGAATAATTCCTACAAGCATTTCTAGAGAATTTCCTATCGCTATAAATGAAGGCATGATTCTTTTGATTGCTACTAGTCATAGGAGTCTTCCCTTTCTCCTTAGCGGGGATGGGAGCCTTATGACTTGTTAAGTTCTTGGCTTCCCTCTTAAAGCCAAGCCCATACTTAATTGAGGGGTGTCTACCAATAGTGTAGGCATCCCTTGCAAATTTTAGTTTATCAAATTCATTTTGCTAGTCTTAAGTTGAGCATTAAGACTAGCCACTTCATCATTTAATTTAGAAATAGAAACTAGGTGTTCACTACACGCATCAACATTAAAATCTTTACACCTATTGCAAATTACAACATGTTCTACACACGAGGTTGATTTATTAGCTATTTCTAACTTAGCCTTCAAGTCATCATTGATACTCCTTAAGCTAGAAATAGATTCATGGCACGTAGATAATTCACATGAAAGCATTTCATTTCTTTTAACTTCTAAAGCAAGAGATTTTGAACATCTACAAATTTATCATGCTCTTCATATAAAAGATCCTCTTGCTTTTCTAACAATCTGTTCTTCTCATTCAAGGCATCAATTAATTCATTGATTTTATCAATTTTAGTTCTATCTAAACCTTTGAATAAACTAGCATAGTCTACTTCATCATCACTAGATTCATCATCACTTGAAGAAGCGTAAGTAATAGTATTACGAGTGCTTACCTTCTTCTCTTTTGCCATGAGACAGGTGTGATGCTCGTTGGGGAAGATGGATGATTTGTTGAAGGCGGTGGCGGCGAGTCCTTCGTCGTCAGAGTCGGATGAAGAGCAATCTGAGTCCCATTCTTTGCCAAGGTG